>CM067369.1:46393663-46559663 GCA_034401795.1 Chaetoderma sp. LZ-2023a | reverse complement strand
GTACGCACAGCAGCAACATTCAGTCAGGTAATTTTTAAATCCATTGATTGAAAAACCGTGAAACAGAGACAAGTAAAGCAGAGACAACTGCTGCTCACTCAAACAATGATTTAATGCTATTTGTGATATTTTGACACTCGCATATGGCTTTACTCTCCTAGTCCCCTCACCTCAGGTCCAGTATCCATAGGTGCGAAACGACCCACGGCGAAAGGAAATATTGGCGAACAAGCAATGGTCAAGGTGCATAATGACTCGGGCAATATCGTCTTTCTATCCCCCTATATAGGATTTCAATGGACTTACGGTTTCTGGTTTTCACTTGAATTATGGCTTGAAATACATAAATACAATGTTTCTATTTCTGTACAACGATGGCTGGCAATAAGCTATCTCGGAGTTCTGAATACGCATGTGCAGCAAACGTCGGGTCAAAGGTCAAAGCACATAAACAAACCACTGTGTGCCTTCGCTTAGTAATAATCACATAGCTTTTACGGCGTTTTCAGCTAAATAAACTTTTTACAAACATCTCGCTTC
This sequence comes from Chaetoderma sp. LZ-2023a, assembly GCA_034401795.1. NCBI lineage: Eukaryota > Metazoa > Mollusca > Caudofoveata > Chaetodermatida > Chaetodermatidae > Chaetoderma > Chaetoderma sp. LZ-2023a. The sequence continues at coordinate 46,559,123 of CM067369.1, read as the reverse complement.
ATAAAGATAATATTCTTACGTAATAATCACTGCGTGTTTATAAAAGAAATTTCATATAGCTAACACGAATCGCACGAAATACCCTATTTTCGTATATGCCCTATATAGTTAGCCTATATAATATGTAATACTGCTATGTTTAATTCCAGCGACTGTCACCGGGTATTACATAATTTTTTTTATTTCATACCCATATTGATTAAACCCTACAAAATCAGCAGTTTGTAACTATTATTTTGTATCTATATATAATTAGCAGCCTCTGCGGTTAGCGCGTCGACACCCCCCCCCCCCCCCCCCCAAAAATAGCCACGGCCGGGGTGTCAAGAACGTAAATATTTGTTATTAAATCTTTAAAAAAAACCTCATGTTTGGCTGTATGTTTTAACCCATTTCCCCCCAATAGCAGTTGGCTGCTATAACCTTTTGGAAATTTATATCACATATCATATATAGCGCCTACATTCATAGGTGTGTAGGAACGTACTTTGACGTGGGGGGGGGGGGGGATTGATGGCGCTAAACTATATGACCAAAACCTAATGGGCGCTACGGAGAATACACTGAGAGAAAATCTGAAGGGTTGCTAGCACCCCCACCCCTCCCCTACGCCTATGTATATGGCAAGCATCTCGAGAATTTAAAAGCCAACTTGTCCTTGTATGGTATCTGTGTTAAATCCAATAAACGAACTTGTAAGGTTCTGAAAACAAGTAATTTTTTTTTAATTTACGTTCGTGATACCCACCCACCCCACACAGACTATACCCCCTCCAACAATGACAATCCGGTGATTTTTTTTGGTTTGAAAAATCCAAATTTGTAAATAAAATTAGGGTGAATTATGGTATGTTGTGGTGTATTGTTTTAGTTTTATTTTAAGAGCAACCCTATGTCTAAACTCTACAATTAAAGTATTAGAAGGATTCTCAGATCGAGCTTAATCTTCAACGATTTCCATTGGGAAGATCTAACTCACACCCTCCCGACACTGCCTCCTGCCACACTGTCAATAAAATAATTTGTCATACCAATGCGATTACTGATCACCCATGTACCTAAACAATCTAGCAACCAAAGGATCAACAAGTCAGCCACTCTAGAGCAATCAGAATAATTATTCAGTCAATCAATGATTAAAGAATAAAGAAATGAATGAATCAATAGTTGGAGTCAATTCCATTCAATTACAGCCAGCCATGCGATCGTTCGGCCAATCAATTAGGTATATATACGCACAATTGCAGTGGCGTCGTGTATGGGGCGGTTTGGGCTACCAAGTAACCTAAATGCATGAGTGAGTGATCGACTAACCAATAGAGTACATGACTGGCTGGCCCGCCGACCGACTGACTCACAGACCGACCAGCTCACAGACCGACCGACTCACAGACCGACCGACTCACAAACCGACTGACTCAAAGACCGACCGATTCAGAGACCGACCGACCCGACCCGACCAACAGACCGACCCCACCCACCCATCCACTCACCGACTGACCAACTCACTCACTCACCCACCCACCCACTGAGTGTGAGTGAGTGAGTGAGTGAGTGAGTGGCAGGACGATTGACCAACTGGCTGGTCAACCGACCAACTAACTGGCTGAGTGGGTTGGTCAGTGGTGGATTGGGTCATATGTCGATGTCTGTCTTCCGCTGGGGCTGCCACATGCCTGGTTGTCTGGCTGATTGCCTGCCTAATTGCGTACCCTGCCCTACACTGCCCCGCCCAGTCCTGGCTGCATGCCTGCCATGCCCTGGCTGCCTGACTACCTATCATGCCTTGACTGACTGCCTGCCTGTCCTCTACTGGCTGCCTGCCAGCCCTACTCTGGCTGCCTGATTGCTTGCCCTGTCCTGACTGCCTGCCCTGCTCTGGCTGCCTGTCATGCCCTGACTGACTATCTGCCCTGGCTGCCTGCCTTCCTGTCCTCCCCTGGCTGCCTGATTGCATGCCATGCCATGCCATTGATGCCTGCCTGCCTGCTTTGATCTGGCTGTCTGATTACCTGCCATGTCTGCCTGCCCTCCCTGGCTGCCTGCCATACCCTGGCTGCCTGCCTGCCTGATTGCCTACCTGCCCTCCCTTGGCTGCGTGATTGCCTGCCTGCCCTTCCCTTGCTGCCTGATTGCTTGCCCTGCCATGGCTGCCTGATTGGGGGTAATATTACATAGTGCACCGGTCCTGCCCTGGCTTCCGGCCTGAGTGGTTTGTTTGACTGATGTTTATTTCTGGATAATATGATAAACATAATTATACTCTGTTTGGGATAATTCCTTTATTAATGAATAGCGCAATCTACGCGCACGTATTACATTGAATGATTACATTAGGTAGCCTAATAGTGCCTTTAGGAGACTAGAGAATTATATAGTGTTAAATTGGGAATATTAGAACAATGAAATTGTAAAACCCAAGTATGCGTAGTACCATACACACTAACTATATAGGCATAACTATGAAGCTGGTGTACGTGTGTAGGCCTACGCCGTCAGTCTCACGTAATCGCTGACATTACATAGACTTAAAAATAGGCATATTGTAAATGTACTTATAAAATACATATAATAACTACATTTATGGGCCGAATTGGCACCGGGGCGAATGCGCTTGACCACATTGTTTTCCGGCTCCAGTTGCGTAAATATTATTTGATTTTCTAATTCTGCTGCATAAATATCTTGACATGATTCCATATCAAGCTGCCCCTAAGAAGTTCACATATAAGAACACCATAAAACACGCATGGATGAGGAGGAAAATTCGTAGCGTAGCATTCATAACCGCAGAGCCGTCAGACTCGAGAGATTTGTTTATGTGCTTTGACCTTTGACATTACCCATAATTCTTTGCGACGCCGTAACTCTGAGTCTGAGGTAGCTTATAAGCAAAGATATTTACTTTTGCAGCTTTTTCCGTTAAACGGAAAAAGCTTCAAAGCGAAATAAAGTAGAAAAACTGAAGTTACCAGTTTTCACAGGTGATATTGACATGACTCGGGTGCGAACGGGATTTTGGGCGAAACGATAATCTAGTTATTCATGATTGCTCTCAATAACTCACTTACTTTTACTTTTTAATTTTTAGTGAATGGATTTAGGATTAGTCCATCTGATCTGATCACAGCTGATGATCTCTGACTGAGTTTGGCTGTTCAACTTAGGATTGTGGGCTGTACAGCTTTAATATATGTCACGTTATTTCATTTGGCTAAATTGGTATTGATTTCTAAAAACTGCGAGTTAATACTTTAATTGTTTACAAAATCAGAGTAAATAGAAAGAATTTTACAATTTTTACAGGATTGCCAGATTACGGATATGGTGTATTAGGGTATCGGGACGTTTCGTACCTAGGACGATTCGTCCAAGTCCCGTTTCGTGACAGTGACGATTCGTCCCGTGACCATTCGTCCGTGTCGGTTCGTCCCATTTTCTAAATGGGTTGATTCGTGCCATTAGTGGGATGGTTCGTCCCTATATAGAGGGACAGTTCGTCCCAGTTACTATATATATTGTGTGCATTTCCTAGTTCAGCTCGATTTAGGCCGTCTTCAAGGCTTAATAGTGTAGCTCGCCGGGTAGTGTTGGGCCGTTCCGGTGTATCATGTCGAATCTCCGCGCCGCAAGTGCACGACGAGTGATGACACTGGTTAGCATCTGGTCTCGGGGTGACGGACCTTGTACGAGACTGCCCTGCGGGAAACAAAAAACGGCTCCTAAGGCCGGTTGAACTCAATCGTTCCGGTGGGGCCGTGCAACCATCGTCGCGAACATTAAACACAACTGTCTCATCCCAAGAATTTGTGTCACCAGTATGCCTGCCCATAGCAATTTCGTGATCTATGGACTTACAAGATTTGATTTGGTGACCTAAAAATATAAGTCTATACAATGCGTTTACCTAAACAATTAAAAATATGCTAGATAAAACTACAGTAAGAGCATACGAAAATACGAGACATAGAGGCAGGTAGATGAACTTTTAAACATGGGGCTCCTGGAGGTACCACACAGACTCATAGGTCCGCAGACGTACCCCCGCAAGGGAGGCTCCCGCACATGAGACTTAACTAATTAACTTAATATAAGTTTTTATACCTTTAAGCTGAAAAGGAAGAAGGCTATCTCGGACGAAAAGTTATGTGCCTCACCCAGGCACTACTCCTATTGATAGTTTGGATGAAATGTATTATTCTGGCATGGACCGTCATCGCTGAATCCTTGCGAGAGGCAAGTGCCTCGCGTGGGCCTCCGTCTCGGGAAGGTGTCGCCACTGCTTAAAGCGGCAGAAGAATAGTAGGCAAAAATGGGCCCACTCTAATATTTAGAAAGAAAATACCATACCTAGTGAGATTATGACTATAGGGGTGCGTACTGTTTTACGTGAAGACGGGACGGAGCATTCCCGATGGATTCCCTCGTCACCATCTTATGTGACTCTTGGTATGCTAAATTAGTAGTTGCCCCGTAACCACATAAAACGTTACAAGACATGGGTTACATTTCACGAAAGCATTATTAGACCATTGTTCTATCATTAGGGTGGGGGTAAGAGAGATGAACACCCACCGTAAATGTCCTTCCTGCAAGGGTGTGGCAGATCTAAATATCATGCCCAGACATTCTAACGGAATTCATTGGGGGGGAGGGGGAGGACCTAACCGTTTAACCTGTCGTTTGGTTTATATACAAGTTGCCCAGTTTTGCACTGCGGTGCGGGAGGATTGTTCAGTAAATAAAATAATAATTAATACATGTGTTTTCGCAGTCCTTTCCTACATTGGCTTAAAGTGCTAACTACTAAATATCCAAAGATACACGGGAATGTGTGTGATACCGCACCCTGGCCATCACCGCTCGGAAACCCTAATAGTTTCCCAGAGTCGGATCAGCCCATGGTGTAGACGGGGACATCCAAACAATTAAGAAGCCACAAGGCTGAGTGGAACATGAAGAGAGACAAAATCTTAGAGTTATGATTCTTACCGGAGTGGGGCTAGATTATCGCACTACCGGAAGAGAAGAGTATATTACAGAGTATGTAATGAAGAAAGTGTCTCTAATCATTTTGAACCTATCGTACTGAGCTGAATAGAAAAGGTTAGTCGGTAGCATGCCGGGATAAACAGAGTTATAGCACAGACAGCGACCTCTATAAGTGTTGCTGCATAGTGTTTCCTACGTGCACTGCAGTCCTATATTTTCTATAAATAAGCAAAACATATGAACGGATGGCCACCGCCTATATATATATACACATAATCTAACCAGAACAATCAATACGGTATCAAATGATCAAGGTGTATATATATATATATATATATATATATATATATATATATATATATATATATATATATATATATATATATATATATATATATATATATATATATATATATATATATATATATATATATATATATATATATATATATATATATATATATATATATAAGTACAGGTTAATGAACCTACTATAGTGCAGTTAGCAACACATGGAGGAAAATGAGAATAACTATAAACAGATACAGAAATTATAACTAGCGGTCCTAAGACTGTTACGGTTCCTTTTAGTTGTCGGGACTGTTCTTACGGATACAATATAATTAATGAAATACATATAGAGAAATAATTAAACTATAAAGTATAGTTACTTGAATACTTGGTAGCCATTCTTAAGTTAGGCTACCGTGTTACTGAAATTGATACATCAATCCATAGTCGACGTGAGATGATGCCCTCTCCGGAAGCTGGAAAGTTCCCGCACGTTGGTTCCCGCAAGATGTTTTCCACAAACAAGACTCCCGCAAGAACACTCATGGTGGGAGTACATCACTCAGTGCTGTAAGCCTAATAGCATGTCTAACGAGCAGTCAGCAAAAGATACGATAGTACTACTGTGATGAAGAAAGTTCCCATACACTGATGGCATGGATGGAAGGTATAAACAACCCGATCACAAGTGGGGGTTGTCAGATGCGAATGAAGATACAAAACAAAGCTTCATGGTGCTGGGTACGTCAGCCAGCTCTGAAGACGCACTGGGCAGAGTTCACTTGCTGCGGTTGAAAGTCGAAAGAACCTACACGAAATTAGTGCGGCGACGGTTGAAATACCACGTTTAGGCGTGGCCGGCAGATCCGGCGAGTCATCCATCAAAGAAGATCCTGCCTCTACATCATCTGTCGACTCCCATAGTCAGGCCGTGAAGGCCTCACCGCAAATTTGTGTTCCGAAGTAGATATTGATATTCGTGAACAATAATCAGAAGTTCCAAATTACTCCCGTAAATAGGGAGTTTACAAAATTGTTTTTACTGCGGTGGGTTAGCTACTGGTAGCTACGGGAGAGCGACGGAAACTGAGGTCATATGCGTAATATTTGTCGATCGCAGCTAGTACAGGTCCAACCTGTTCGGCCCCTGGCTGAGGATGCTCTCGATCACTGGATCGCGTCTCCTTTTACACTCCTCGTGACGTCACAGCCGCAGGCTCCACCCAATTATCGTTCGAGCAACAGCCAACCAGCGCGTAGCTAATAATAGCGCAGCCGAATGTTCTAGAACATTCTAGAAGTTTTGCGTCCACGTGGTTATGACATCACGGCAATATTTTGAAGATAATCAAGAAGAGTTTTCTGTGGATAACTCAGCCATTTCTCAACCGATTTTGAAATGGTTTACATATTTAAAAAGCCCATTGACTTTTGGTCTTGATCAATGCCAGATTTAACGGGAACAGGCAATCAATAAGGATTACAAGGTACCATCTCGGTACACTAAAAGCGCCATCCTATCTTGGTCGTAACTACGCGCTCCATCAAAAACAATGTCCTGGTGCGCGCATGCGCATCATGCGTTTTAACGAACTTTTTTTCGTTTTTCGCCACGCTATCTCTTCCATAGGCCTATATACGCCCAGCTTAGCTGGTACGGCCGGTATCCGACTGGTCGATCAGAACTACAATAGCTAGTCAGTGTCTGTACTATTTAATAGACATGCTGTTGAATATTTTGAAACTAATTTGACTGGCCGCTGTTGCTGTCAAATTAGTTTCAAAATATTCAACATCTTACCTGTATAGTTTTCTGGAAATGGGATTCAGAGATTGCAGGCATCGATTGATCCCAACATGGGCAAAGCGTGTGTGGAGCATAGCTAGAGATGGGCGGGCATAATTATTCAACAGAATGTTGATTAAATCATAAATTCATCAAAGATATCCAATTCGTACACTAGTGCGGGTTTTTTCATTTCTATGACGGGACTATACGCGATCAAGATGAATATTGTGGTATCAGTAAACTAGTGACGTAATTGTTTATGATGTTATATACTTGAGTGACAGATCTGGTCTCTTCATTGTATAAGTTCTATAAATTTTAAGCGACAGCGGTCCAGGAGAAGACATCTTGAAAGTTTACCACTGGAATGACTGGTTCGTTTATCGAGCCAGTCATTTCGGTGGTAAATTGTCCAAAAAAACATTTTCTTTGGTCTGTAAATGAACGTTTCTCAAGACCACTACAGGAGGCGTTCTTGGCTGATAAGCGAGGCTTAAAAGAGTTAAGTGTGTAAATTATGGAAACTATTTGCTGTTGTGTTAAATTACTACTAATTTCAATCACGGTTTAAATGTTTTAATAACAAAATCAAGAAGAATTGGGAACAATTAAGTAAAAAGTAAACAGAAACGCGTTAGAACAGGAAGAATATATGTTTTAATATGAAAATTATAGCAACAAGTTTATAATCCTATAAATATGTCCATGTCATATATTTCTCAACAAGACTGTCAGACGGCAAATCATACATAGGCCTTCTTAATTTAGAGAACCATTAAAAGTAATTGTGAAGAACATGTTAAAGGTGTATATTCACACCATAATGATTTAATTTATGTAGAATGAAGCCATCAAATGTTAAGATTTATTTAGGTGCATTACATTGGGAATTGGCGTACACAATTTAACCTTTGCCACTCTGGTGTCAAAATTGTTAAATTTTCGTAAGGTGTGTGTGTGTGTGTGCGCGCGCGCGCGTGCGTCAGCGAGTGCGTGCGTGCGTCAGCGCGTGCGTGCGCATGTTCGTGTGCGTGTGTGTTTATGTGTGTATGAGCGTGTGTGCGCGTGTTGTGTGCGTGCATACGTGCGTGCGTACGTGTGTGTATGAGCGTGTGTGTGTGCGTGCGTGCGGGCGGGCATGCGTGGGGGAGGGTGGAGAGGGGGACGCATGATGAAAAAACGGGGTGGGGGAGCGCTTCGTGAAGACACACCTTGCTGCACAATTTCGTCCTTGTCAGGATACCTGTGTGGCGTGCATGAACACGTTCGTTTGAAGAAACAAATGCATCACCCCGCTGATGCGGGACATCTGACATTTTTATTTCTAACTACACGTCCAATAGACCAGTTTAGCTAATGAGCGCTGAAAAAAGCAACCTATAGCCGCAACAGCGCCCAGTTAGATTAGTTTCAAAATATTAAACAGCATGTTTATTAAATAGTAAAGACATACAATTCGTACAACCAGACGGACTATTAAGCATTTCAGCCTACACGTCACATAGCTGATTATGATGCCACATGCCTGAGGAAATGTATTCTTGAATTATCAGTCCGTGCATCTGTCTATTCATCACCCTCTGTCAGTCCGTCTATTCATACATCCATGTATGCCATTTTTTGACAAGCAACCCTAGGATAAAACACACCTTCACTGCGTAGGGAAATACACACCAGCTAATCAGCTTCCGACCGCCCGCATGGTTCCCGACTCAACTATTTCAAATGTCTCCTCGTGTTCGTGCAAAATAGAGTCTGGCATGGATTCATCTGGCACTGAATCAGTTACTACCTCTGTAGTGACATTATAAGACCGGTTCATGAGGTCGAATCTTCCATTTTATGGATCGCGATTGTCGCCAGACTCATCAACCCTACTGACATCCACAACATATTATCGTTCAGAGAAGGCTGTTGTGTCTGTGTACTGAAATCAAAATGCAAACTATCTATTACACATTATCACATAGTCACGAACCCTTTCACCGGGAAATCCCAGAAAAAGTAAGAAATTTATGAATATAAAGTTATTCTGCTGAATATTTTGAAATGAATTCGACTGGGAGCAATTTCTGCCTTAGGCAACAACGGCTCTCAGTCGAATTAATTTCAAAATATTCAACAGAATAACTTTTATATTAGTAAACGAACTTACTTAATTTCAGAATATTCCAATTGTCCTGTACGTTTGCCTTGAAAATGTTATTGTCAGTAGGCCGCTATACCAATCACATGTTTTGCATAATTACGCACACACACACGCACACGCCATAATTAGCACACTCGCATATAAGTGTTAATTCACGTATACTCATATTATGTAACATTATTATGTTAATTTCTTTTTAAACTGTTATGGCGATGCTTTAATATTATATATTCTGTTGGGTATTTTGCGGCTAGTTCGGCTGGCGGCTGTTGATGCCATAGGTAGCAATAGCCATTTTGCCGGATTGGTGTCAAAATGCGCAACAGCTTTCCTCTGTACAGTTATCCTGAGGTTCAAAGTATATAAATTGATGTATGAAAGGATTTTAGGCTGCAAATATGCATATTATCGCCTTTAGCATGTGTACAAGCCTGCGAACATAGGCACCCCCCCCCTCCCCCCCCCCCTATTATCCATGTGTTGGCCTCTCGTTTTGACGGCGAACTTCGAAATATTCGCCTATATTTTCTTGGCCTATATATATTTATTCATCGCGTCCTTACAGTCCGTACAACAACAATGAAAGGAAATCGATTTTATGTGCGACCAATCAACAAATAAGTTGTGAAATGATTACGAGACTATAAATAAGACGAATCGTCCCGGGGCGAAACAAACTTGGTACGAAACGTCCTTGGGACGAGCTGTCCGGTGAAAAGGGAACGAATCGACTCATGAAAATGGGACGAACCGACTCGGACGAATCGTCCCGAGGCGAATTGTCCCTTGTACGAACCGTCCCGGAACCGTGTGTTAGTATAAACCAATGGTTTACAACTCTAAAACACGGAGCGACCGAATCGCAGTAAGGTCAAACACGACCGCGGACAGGGCCGCGCACAAGACGGTGTTGGGGGTGGGGGGGGGGGGGGGTCGTTGGGGGTGACCAGACTGTTGGTATAAACTAGATTACAAGCCGAGAACGATCACATCACACATTGTATTGTTGCTAATGATTACTATAGTGACGATAGATGAAGACGAATCAGAATTAGAATCAGAATATTTTACTGGCACAAGAGCAACATACATATGAGACGGTACCAGAACTCAACTATGATCCCAATTGGATGGACACATACTGCCTCCATGCGCAAAACTCAAAATACACTGCACAGCCGTAACTTGCATGTTCACTTGCATGTGTAGCTAGGCTGGGTACGGGGCGACCGCTCCGGGTACGTTCCAAGCACGCCCCCTGGGTAGGATAGTACGCTTGTATAAAGCCCTATGAGAGGTTTAATTAAAATGGCTAAGGCTGTAAGAACGTGTAGCGCGCATGCGCGCGTGCCAGAGCTTCCCTGATATCATGTGTCAGTATTGGGAGAGCGTGTATGCTTATAGTGTACTGAGTTGGTAGTGCTGATTTCTTTAAATCACTCTATTGTCGTCGTTCTTGGTACGGTTCAGGACCAGAATGAAACGAGAATTTCAAAACTTTTTACCTTTTTAAAATAGGACCAGAAATGGCCGAGTTATCGTCAAATGGCTCACTTAAATAATTTTCAAAATATTGCTTGAATGTCGTAATCGCATGTATGTATTAAGTGAATGGGGAATGCGCTGATAACGTGATCGCCACGTCATCCTTTCTAGCTGCACGCTGATTGGCTACTGCTCACCTGCTGATTGGCTGGGGCATCCTGCCTCTGACGTCACGAATAGTATAAAAGGAGCCAAAAATCGAGAATCGATAGAACCTTGGCGTGGAGGCCGACACGACGGCACGGTTGCTGGACCAGCGCAGTGCTAGACGTGGGCTAACTGCTTACTGACTGTGGTACCTACATCACAGCAGTGCCCTTCGGAATTCAGATCTCCTGCGCCAGTGAGCAACCTGGAATATCCGCGATTAAGTATTTTTACGCTCTCGGATGGCCATCCAAGGGCAAATTAATTAAATAGAACTCCCTTTCCGGAACACTCAGAGGAGCTTCTCTGCGGATGGGCCTTGTGGGCCTGATGCAATTCTACAGGATGCAGAGCTGAGGTGATTCTTGGTGGATAACTCGCCAGATCTTCCGGACCACACTGAAAAGTGGTAATAAACTTCCACGCCACATGTCGTGTGTTTTAATTAACTTTTAAACGACAGTCTGGTGGGACTCTGCCCGGTGCGTCGCAAGAGCTATGCGACGTATCCTGCATGGTGTACTGTAGCTCGCGGGGTTGGCATCGGGCTGTTCCGGTGTATGGTGTCGACTGGCCGCGTCGCATGTACACAACGAGTGATGATGCTGGCTATCTCCCGGTCTCAGGGTTACGGATCCCGTGCGACACTGCCCTGCGGGTAAAAAAGACCGTCTCCTAAGGCCGGTGGAACTCAGTCGTCCATTGTCGCAAACATTGGACACAACAGTATCAGCCCATGAGTTTGTGTCACCGGTATGCCTGTCCATAGCAATTTCGTGATCTATTGACTTACAATATTTGATTTGGTGACCTAACTAAAATAAGTCTATAAATTAATTTACCTAAACAGACCGTCAGTATGCTAGATAAAAATGAGGATACAAAAATACAAGACATAGAGACAGCCTGATGAACTTTTAAACATGGGCTCCCGGAGGTACCACACAGACTCGTAGGTCCGCAGAGGTATCCCCGCAAAGGAGCCGCCCCCCCCCCCCCGCATACGAGATCAGTAATTAACTTAATATAAGCTATTATACCTCTAAGCTGAAAGGAAAGAAAAATCATCTTTTATAGTGTCGAAAAGCTATGTGCCACTCCCGCGTGGGCACTACTCCTGGTGCTAGTTTTGGGTGAGAAGTAGTAGCCTCGTGCGGGCTGTCATCACTGAATCCTTGCGAGTGGCAAGTGCCTCGAGCGGGCCTCCATCACAGAAAAATGCTGCCACCGCTTAAAGCGGGAGGAGAGCATTGGCCAAAAAGGGCCCACTCTGATATTCAGCCAAAATGCTAGAAAGAAAAGATCATACCTAGTGAAATTACGACTATAATGTTGCGTGCTGTTTTATGTGAAGACAGGACGAGCGATTCCCGAAGGATTCTGAATCAGTACATGCCGCTTTTATTTATGCAGGCCTTCTGATATGACTATCCTAACATTTAGTTTTTAGAGACAAGAATTATTTTAGGCCACAAATGGCGAGCGCCTACCTAGCTTTTAGATACAGCCGTCATTGAGAGCGGATGTCCTAAGACTTAAACACACAAGACAGCGTGCATACATGTTATTTTGCAAGACCTCCGAGCTTGGTGAGAATCCGGACCTCTTGCTCCATAACCACATAAAACGTCACAGGACAATAGTTACTTTTCACAAAAGCAAGTTTTTAGGCAACTGATCTATCGTTATGGTGGGGGTAAGAGAGATGAATACCCACCGTGAATGTCCTTCCCGTGAGGGCGTGGCAGATCCTAACATCTTGCCCAGACATTCTTACAGAATTCGGTGGGGAGCGTATCTCGCCCGTCACCAGGTTCTAAGGAGCTAACTTTTTAACGTGATGTTAGGATTAGCGCAAGTTGCCCAGTTATGCACTGCGGTGCTGTGGAGACTTCCTTAAGAAAAGAAAAAGAAAAGTGTTTTCGCAGTGCTTCCTACATTGGCAAGGATAACTAACTACTAAGTATCAGAAGATACATGGGGGGTGTATGTGACACCACACCCTGGCCATCACCGCCCGGAAACCCCAATAGTTTCCCAGGGTCGGATCAGTCCATGGTGCGGATAGGGACATCCACACAATTAAGACGCCATAAGACTTAGTGGAGCATGAAGAGAGGCAATAACTTATAAATATGAGGCCCAATAGGTATGTTGGCCAATTTTACACACCCTTGCCGGAGTGCGGGGCTAAATTATCACAACTACCGGAAAAGAGGCGTACACTATGTGTGTCTCTTGATGAAGAAATTGTCTCTAATCATATTAAACCTATCCTATTGAGCTAAATAGACAGGCTTTTAGTCGGTAGCATGCCAGGCTAAACAGAGTTATAACACGGACAGCGACCTCAGTGAAACATTGTTGGTGGCGGGAGAAAGTGATGCATATATAAATGTTGCTGTATAGTGTTTCCTACGTGCGCTGCAGTCCTACGTTTTCTACAAATAAACAAAACATATGAACAAATGGCTGCTCGCCATACATAAAACTAATCAGTACTAGTAATACAATGTGAAATGATTAGAATAATACATATAGTACAGGTTGTTAGACCTACTACGGTGCAGTTAGAAAAAACACCTTACACTAAAATAAGAATAACTATAGACAGATAAAGAAATTATAACTAGCGGTCCTAAGACCGCTACGGTTCCTTTTAGTCATCGGGAGCATTTTACAAAGATAAAGTATAATCATTACAATTGTAATTAATGGAATAATTAAATATGTTAAGTATAGTTACTTGAATAGTCGGTAGCCATTCTTAAAGACGGTCTATCGTGTTACTGAAATTGATACGTCACTGTGAGCGTGACGTGAGTTGACACGTTCTGTGGAAGCTGGAAAGTTCCTGCATGTCGCTTCCCGCAAACAGGATTCCCGCATGCAGTCCAGAACGGGAGTGGAGTGAACTCAGGACGATAATCACAATATAAGAATGTCTAACGAGCAGTCAGTAAGTTCTACAATAACATTACTGCTAGGAAGAAGTTCCCGTACACCGATGGTATGGATGAAAGTTAAGAACAGCCTGTTCATAAACGGGGGTTGTTGAATATGCATGAAGATACATAACTAAGCTTAACGGTGCGGGGTACGTCAGTTAGCTCTTAAGACGCACTGGGCAAAGTTTATTCACTGCGGTCAAAAAGTTGAGATAAACCTGCACGACATCAGTGAGGGGATGGCTGAATAACGACTTTTTGGCGTGGCTGGCAGATCCGGCAAGTCATCCACCAAAGGACATCACTGCCTCTACATCTGTAGAACCACATTTTCAGGCCAGGAAAGGCCTCACCGCAAGTTCGTGTTCCGAGTTAGTTCTTGATATATTCATGAACAATATCTAAAAAGTTCCGAAAATGCTCCCGCAGGCAACAGGAGTTCCAAAATTGCTTTAGCACGGTGGGTTGGATTGCTGCTGCCTATGGGAGAGAAACCGACAGAGACTGAAATGATCTGCATAATGCCTGTCTTGCTGATTGTAGCTGCCACAGGTCCAACCTAATCGGCCCCTGGCCGAGGATGCTCTCGAACTAAGGATTTTATCTCCTTTTATACCACTCATGACGTCACAGACACAAGCCTCAACCAATCATCGGTCGAACAATAGCCAATCAGCGCGCAGCTAATAATGGCGCAGATGATTGTTCTAGAACATTCTAGAACTTCGGCGTACACGTGGTTATGACGTCACAGCAATATTTTGAAGATAATCAAAAGGGTTTTTTTCCCTTAACCGATTTTGAAATGGTTTACAGATTTAGAAAGCCCGTCGAATTCTGGTCTTGATTGATACCAGATTCGGCGGGAACAAGCAATTATATAATATTACACTGTACCTATTCGTTACACTAAAAGTGCTATCCTATCTTGGACGTGATCTATGCACACTGTCTATGCAGTTGTAGGCGTGCGCATGCGCGCTACGTGTTTTAACAAGCTCTGTTGTTTTTAAGACGAAATATCTCTCTCATAGGCCAATATACGCTTATAGCTCTACCCAGGAGTGTGTGTTCAGAGAACGAATCCTGGACCTAGCTTAGCTGGTATGGCCGGCACCTGACCGGTCAATCCGAACTACAGTACCCAGTTATGAACATGCATATTAATTACCACTGTAGCCCTCTATGTTATGGGCAACGTTCAAACTACCATCGTCGGACGGACACTTTACAAATTACTGTGTAAATTTATGTATTAGTTATTCTGACTATCTCATGGACATCTTTCTACAAACGTTCTCCTTCACTGTCTTGAGAGTGAGCCACATCAACAGCCTGCGGAAATCTTCCCAGCAACTTCGGAATCATGCCACCTCGCGCTACTCATCTGTGAACTCTTACTGTACTGATGACCAGTAGGTACTAAAGTAACTATACTATTGTACCATTCATTATTTCCGTAATAGGTACTGATGACTTATAGGTACCTTCCTGGTCTTAAGACCGCATTTTTATATTTTCTGTTTCATACTGTATATATTATCTTCATTTACGTGTACTGACAACTAACGAGCACCATAAGGTCCTATGACCTGATATACTGTTAGCACTGGATTAGTTAGTTACGTATATGGCAAGTAGTCATCCTAGTTTTTCTGTTTTGTTTATATGAAAACTCTAGAATGCAGTATGCTAGGTTATACTATACAGCAACATGACATCTGCATCACTATATTCCCCAGCATCAATTTTACATTGAGGTCACTGATCATGCTCACATTGCTCGAACCTGACATGTGACAGACTAAACCTGACTATTGTAGCTCGATAGGATAGGTTTAAAGTAGTTAGGGACAATCTCTCCGTAAGAGACATTTGTGTACACCTCCTTTCCGGCTGTGGCAGATATGTAACTCTGCAGACCGGCTAGATTGTAAAAATTGGCCAATTACCTTAGGGCCTCTGATTAATATCGAGTGATTGTCTCTTCCTACACTCCTCCAACCGCAGGGCTTAATAATTGTCTGGACTCCCAATCGACACATTGGCAGGATCCGACTCTGGGAAACTATTGGGGTTTCCGAGTGGTGATAACTAAATTGCTGATTTCACACACACTCCCCCTATATCTTCAGATACCAGCTAGTTTAGATATCCCGCCAATGTAGGAAGCACTGCGAAAAGAAATTATATTATATGTGACACTGGCCTGCAGTGCATCTCTGGGCATTCTGGAACATAACCATAATGACAGGTGAAATGTTAATTCCGTAAGAGACGGGTGACGGATGAGATGCAGATCTCCATCCAACTTGGTATGGTGACTGGGTATGATCTTAGAACCCACCATGCCCTCATGGGAAGGTCACTAGCGATGGATAGCTGTTTTTTACTCCCCAACATAAATACTATTGTGCTTTCTAAATTGCTTATGTCAACTGTAAATTGTCTTAATGAAGTTATATGTGGATATGGTACGATGGTGACCGGATCGTCATATGATTCGGGAGCTGTCGCTCCGTAACATGTATGCACGCTGTCTTTCTGAGGAAGATGCTATGCGGGGCAACCTTCGGGATGTTGGGCATCTTCGCCAGTTAGACGTATGTGTCAATAGATAGGTAGGAATCCCTGCCACTTGCGGCCAAAGCTTGGAAACATATCCAACAACTAAAGGGTAGGTTAGACTTTAGCAGAAGGCCAGCATAAATAAAGCGGCAACTACCAATGCAGTATCTTTGGACCTAAATAAGACGGTGACCTATGAATTCTTCAGAAATCATCCATCCCGCCTTCACGTAAACCAGTGTGCATCACATTAATTATAGTTTCACTAGGATTGAACCACTGCACATAGCTTTTTGTTTGAACAAGATAGTGGCCCTTTTTGCTAGCTCTTTTCCTCCGCTTCGGTGATGAAGGCATTTTCCTGTGATGGAGGCCGCGCGAGGCACTTTCCTCCCGCAACAATATTATTGTGTGTGTGCTAGGGGTATAATTGGTTTATATTAAACTATTCAAGTAGTCTCGTTGCGATGCGCCATGCAGGGCCACCTCTGCGGATTTACGAATCTACGAGGTACCTTCGGCGAGCCCACATAGAAAGAACACCAGTTTGGTTCTATGTACTGTATTATTTTGCTCATTCACTATCAAACGAGCACCATTGTTTGTATAGTTGTTATTCTTTTAATTAATAACATCATGCCCAGACTTTTAAATTAGTTAATGGACCGACATACCAGTGACATGAACAGTTGGGATGAGACGATGAGGTTCAATCTTGGTGGCAATGGTCGCACGGCCTCACTGGAACATTATCGTTCCACCGGCTCTAGAAGCCGGTCTTTGTACCTTCTGGAGAGTCACGATATGGGATCCGTAACTCCGAGAACCGTAGCTAACCAACCCTCCCACACATCCTGTAGATGCGGTGCAATGGAGCAGAGCAATACAGCAGACCAGCATGCACCCCTGCGAACTAGAAGTGGTGCCCGATGTGGGGCCTGAATGAGAAGCGAACCCACGCAAACACTCAACACACGCGTGTTACAGTCTCCTTCATCAGACACTCAGCACTCCATAGATTTGGAAGTAGCATCATATAACGGGAGAGTGGCACGCATGCTCACCGACTATGCCAGAAATTTCCCTGGTGCCGTAATGCCTTGCAGGTGGGAACTCAATATATAACACTGTCGGATATCCATGATAGGCACCTACCATCCACGCCAGATCATGGTCGACCACGACACAGATCCATATGGGGGCATACTATTCCTTCACAAACATTATGTGCGCCAGCGTAATCAAAGGGTGACAAATGGCCAGGACCTCATCCACCATCTCCCGCATTTGCACCAGTACATATGTCGTCACCTTATTATGCCTCGGTACCATGATACGGGCTGGGAGATGTGGTACCTCCCTTCTAACAATATACCAGAAGAACCACATCACACGGTACACACCACCGTTCAGTCTCCTACACCACCTCCGTACGAGGAACACCCATTGCAACCGCCGATAGAACATCCACGTCGTTTACACAGCACACCACCACCAGTCTATAGACTAACACCTGTCTATGGACCCTCATCAGGGTGGTATTCAGCGGACCTTACATATTGTGCACAGCACTATCGACGAGAATCGCCCTCACGGACATGGCATCATCAGGGACATTATTGGGAAAAAACCACCAGAATCTGCATTCACGTCAGTCTCCCCATCACCACCACCTGGATTCGCGCCCATAACTTCATATCATGGCCATGGCCAGATCATTCTCCCTCCTGAATTTAGTGGGGAGAATGTTTGGGCTAACTACAAATGCCAATTCGAGATTATCAGTGGTACAAATCGGTGGACAGATCGTCAAATGGGAGAGTATCTGACCGCAAAACTGTCCGGGAAAGCACTCCAACTCCTGGCAGATTTGGGCACAGATTATACACCAACATACACGGAACTGGAAAGCGTGTTGTTGGAGGGATTTGGGGATATGACCCTCGGTGAGACACGTCATCTGCAACTCAAGAACTTGCTTCGATGATCTGGGGATACACTAACAGAGTTGGCTAGTCATATTCGGCAACTAGCTACCCACGCCTACCCCAGCACGAATCACAAGGGAGTGACACATTTGCATCTGGACACTTTCATCGATGCATTAAGCAGAGAACCCACCCTCAAGGAAAAGTTATTCCTCATGGAACATGGTAGTCTTCAATCATTAACGGCGACCCTGGTCTGGATTGAGAATTTCTTGGAGCAGGAGAAAAACAATCGGCGGCAATTACACCCAATAAACAAAGTGAACGATGCTAACCTCGTAACCACCACCGACAACCCAACTGCATCAGCATCCACATCAGCATCAGACCTGCAAACACAATCAGAACACCCCACCAGTCAAAATCATGCGCTCAAAGGAAGAGGGCATGGCCAATCCCATTGAGGAGGCCACAACACCGCCCCAGGACGTGGGAACCAGCACAACAATAACAATCGACAGAAAATGCATGATAGGTTAAAATAGATAACAAAACAGATCTCCACACTCACCAACTTAGTCGCCACACTCAGCATCACGGTCGCTACCCAGTCGACAACACGGCCAGCAACAAATTTTATGACATCCACACAGCCACCGAACTGATGTTTTGGATGTGGTCAGCGAGGCCACTGGAAGGAGCAATGTCCCACTCGCCCTCCATCTGCTGACTGACATACACCACAGCCTAAGACCCCGTTAAACTAGAACGGGCACCAATTACAGAGTCACTTCAGTGCCCACTCTTACAACCCGGCTCAACTGCAGTCTCCGGACAACAACGTCAGGTCCCCAACATGACAAATCACACTTACGCGACAGCATGCACTCACCTACACCCGGCTCCATATATGTCAGTACCTACAATGCACACTGCATCCAGAGCACTGACATCTCCCCCTGCAAGAGGATGCTACCCCGCAACCGCTGTATCTAACAAATCTTCTTTCCTATGTAAAACGGCAGTGGTAGGTTGTAGCACCTCCACTGAAACAACGTTTATACAAGCACCATGACCCACCGCCAAGGCACTTAACGCCCAATGCCCATTGGTGGTTTTCAATTCACAAGTCCTAACAGCATCACCTACTACATCCAGCAGCAGCAGCAGCAGTAGTGAAACGGACTGCAGTCAACATTCTGCATCATGGATCCGCAAGAAGAAGCATCGTTAAAGGATGGAAAACCAAAGCACCATCATTGTTTCTTCTGTGCATCAACTAAACATCCCCTGATGCAATGCAAAAAGTGGCCCATACAGGGAGCCCTTATCAGCGACTGCACCAGTCCTGTCTGCGCTGTTGTATATACCAACCCACAGTACACTGAAACAGCATCAACAACACCACCATTGCTACCCCAGCTCCGCTATTGCCTAAGCAATCGCAGCAGCAGCGACGATGGGTTGGCCCCTTCCTCACCCAGCCACCAACTGCACTCATGGAAGCTATCCGGAAACAGATCGACCATATACAGGGTGATACTGCACCAAAAACAATCCCGCAAGCAGTATCATTGGAAACTCTTCAACATGCACACCGCAAAGTAATATATAAGTGTGCTTGTCTGTTTAGTGGCATTTCCACCAGTGCCACTGTTGACACTGGAGCTTCCATCACTGTCTTTAACAAGCGCTTGTATGAGAGTATCCCATCTCATAAGAAGCCGCCCCTTAGGCCTACAAACATATTTTTGCAAACAGCTATGGGAGCCAATGTTCCTGTGGCTGGTACAGTAAACCTCGTAATACAGATGGAGGAATTGCACTTCATACAGCGAGTTGTCATTGCCTCTATTCAAAATGATGCCCTGCATGGCTCTGATTTCCTCAATGCCAGCGAATCCATCACACATTGCAAACAGCAGGAACTAGACATACACAGCTGACGCATACCCCTTGGACCGGAATCATCACCGTACGACATGTGTGCAGTGATTTTGGCATCTACAGCAACTGTTGAGCGAGGACAGGAGAAACAACACACAAATATCTATGCTGGAACCCGACGCTGAATATATATTCGCATCACAATGCACCAGTCCCTGGATGATCGTGGACACCATGAACAAGGATCATATACCCTTCCGGGTATTCAATGGCACAACGGACCCAATAACACTTGTACTAGGAGTTTGTTGTTGCCATCTGATGGATATGATATCACTGGAGACACTCCTACCGCACCGACACCAGCAACAACTTCTGATGATTTACTGGAACACCTGCATGACATATATCTGTGTGCCACAGTTGGATTGGTGCGATCTCATAAACATGATCTACGGAAATTATTATATAAATATCATGACAGTTTCTCGGCTGGAGGTATGGACCTGGGAGAAATTCATCTCATGTGACACTCCATTGACCCCGGAAAACAACCGACCCGTTCGATAACCAGTTCGACTTCTTCCAATTCACAAGGAAGCAGAAGCACATCAACAGGTAAACGATATGTTGTGGACAGGCATCATAGAGCCTTCAGCACCCCCCTGGGCCAGTCCCATTGTACTAGCAGACAAAAAGGATGGATCTTAACAGTTTTGTATAGACTGCCACCGCCTTAATGATCTTAGCATCAAAGGCACTTATCTGTTACCACAGATAGATCAGGCCTTAGATTCCTTGTCCGGAGCCAAGTGGTTTTGTGCCCTTGATTTAGCTAGTGGGTACTGGCAGGTAGCCATGGATGAGGCTGGCAGGGAGAAGACCGCGTTTGTCTGTAGAGATGGTCTTTTCCAGTTCTGCAAGATGCCATACGGATTGTGCAACACTCCTGGAATGTTCGAGCATCTCATTGAGCAGGTATTAACCACCCTGCAATGGGAGATCTGTCTCTGTTACATCGACGACGTAATCGTCTTTGGCTCCTCGCTTGAGCAGACTCTGTCAACCTGGACAGAGTCTTAATGCGCTTCCACACAGCCAATCTCAAGCTCAAACCCATAAAGTGTCATCCTTTTAGACAGAGTGTCGAGTTCCTGGGACACGTCATATCCAGTGATGGAGTTGCTACTCAACCTTCAAAAACAAAAGCAGTAGCGGAGTGGCAAACCCCCACCACAGTCACGGACACCCAGAGTTTCATCAGTTTCTGGCAGTGCTATCATCGTTGCAGCCTTCACTTTAGTGAGACCGCATCACCCTTATTTAGGATCACCAAAAAGGATCAACCCTTCGAGTGGACAAGTGAGTGTGAAGGTTCCTTCAGGGCACTGAAGGAACTCTTGACGACTGCACCAATTCTTGCTCATAATAACCATAACCTCGATTTTATCTGGATACTAATGCATTGGCTTATGCCATTGGTTTAGTTCTATCTCAGGTCATAGAAGATGGAACAGAGCAGGTACTGGGTTATGGTTCGCGTACTCTAAACAAGATGGAGAAACGTTACGAGACCATTAAGAGAGAATTGTTAGCTTCGGTGCATTTCATCAAGTACTATAAACACTTTCTGTATGGGCGCCCATTTACCCTGCATACAGATCACGCCTCCCTACGCTGGTGCAGAAACCTAAAAAATCTGGAGGGCCAGGTACCGAGGTGGCAAGAATCCCTGCAGGCTTTTAACTTCAATCTTGTTCATAGACCCGGCAAACTGCATGGAAATGCTGATGCCTTAAGTAGAATCGGGAACTATTTATTCCAGATCAAGCAACAGACGCGCAAACGTGAAGTAGATACGCATGGATCCAGGAGGGGGTATGTCCTCCTAAGGAATCTGTTACACCACTTTCCACGATGGCAAAATACTACTATCAAAGGTTTGGAGAGTGCCATATGCAAGATGGCATTCTCTACATTAATAACCAGAAAATGATCCCTGAGCATTATCATGAAACTATTCTTCAACAACTACACAATAGTGCTGGACAACTGGCCATCGAATGAACAACTACACGGATTAAACAGCGATTCCACAAGATCAGCATACGCGATAGTGTGAAGGCTTGGGTGACCAAATGTGTCCCATGCCAAAGAGGCAGCACCATTCCACACCCTTACAAGTTGAAATTGTTGGTGCACCATGGGAGCAAGTGGCTATTGATGTGCTCGGATCCTTGAATACAATGGATGAAGGAAACAAGTACATCCTGGTATTGCTGGACTAAGAGGCATCCACAGTAGCGGAGGTCCTAACAAGTAATGTGTTCTGCCGCTTCGGCATGCCCTATGAACTGCACTCCAAACAAGGAAGTAATTTTGAGAGCCGGCTGATGGAGAGGTTTAGTCGAACCCTCACGGAGATGCTCACCAAGGAAACACGCCTTGATTGTCAGGATTGGGATGTACGACTCCCATATGTGCTCATGGTATACCGCACTTCAATACATTCCAACACGGGTAATACCCCTGCTCAGTTAATGTTAGGCCATGAATTAGCCTTGCCCCTGGATCTGGCCATGCCCAGGATACGAGGAGAGAAAAATTCACCATCTCTCTATGTAGAGCGCGTGCAGCAGTGGATAGAACAGACTCATGAGCTAGTGAGAGCAAGATTATCCACTGCACACTGGCGTCAGAAAACGTGGCATGACCGGCGAGTGCATGGAGACCAGTATGAGGTGGGGAAAATGGTTTGGGTTCATGATTTGCGACAGTCTGCAAACGTGCCGAGTAAACTCAGTTAGCAGAGGAAAGTCCCTTATGTGATAGTAGGTAAGAAATCGGACATGACCTACCATATCCGTGCCTCGGATGGCCTGACCTCAGTCATCCACCTCGATCGACTTAAACCTTGTACCAGTGATGACCCAGTGCACGGAGTGGGCGTTCCACATATCACTGGTACCCAGGCAGATGTCTCTACGGAAACAAGTATTCCCGGCATTAGTTTGGAGCACCACAGTGCCAGTTCGACCCCTCTCCTACCAAGCCAGGAGTCCGGCGAACCTATGAATAATGCTGAGGATGATGACGAGACACGTACCCACCCTCTCCCTCCTCAGAGCAGGTCTACACGATCTGGGAAGTCGTATCTGAAGACTTTCTCGTTTGTGTTGTCCAAAGGGAAGGACGGAAAAGTTGTTCCGCCAACGTCTTCCCATTCCCACCCACTTCATGCTATTACCACAATTATAGAGTTACCACAAGCGGAAGCTGAGGCTGCCCTGGGCCATGCTTCATGTGGAGTGGAATATGTAATAAACAGCATGGAAGTGAAGAGGCTTGATGAGGCCATGGCTTGTTTTGAAGAACAGCAAAACTGCAAAATTCGGTGTACCCTTGCAAATCCTCAAATCGCCGAACCACCCCCACTCCAAGGTGCACCCCATCCAATAGCACAACCACCCCACTCCAACTGCCGTCTCTAGTCTATGCACCAAGTTCGGACATTACCGGTCCTGTTCATTTCTCACTCCACTCGTCGCTTGTTGACCATCAATCTTCAGATATGAGAGATTCAGCTGTTACAGAGGAGGTGGCATCCTGCACCCCATCAACACCCCCCCCCCCCCCAACGCTCACCCACCCCGGCTGGTGGTGGGCAGGGAATCAGCCTGTTCAGCAGATTCTCGGCTCGAAAATTCCCGGTACTTAAAAACTATGACAGAGTACCAGCCATTGTGTAATGGGAGATGACCCTCCCCATCCAAAGGGCATCCCCTACCACAACAACCCTACCAAGCGCCCCCCAACCCCCGTGAGCAGTCAGAACATCACACCAAGACACAGAAAGCCAGGAGCATACAGAACACAATTGTCCTCAAGGCTGGATATGTCAATTCATCGTTGCATGAACATTACATACTTACCGGTTTAATAAAACGTATAACGAAGACATTCAACATCATCGACAACATAGATAGCATGCACGTAGCTTTTGTAACAGAAAAAGTTAGAGACACCTTTTTCCACAACATTCCCTCCCGCACGAATGCGGAGAGTTCATCACATCCCGCAAACCGACTTTTCCACAACAGCAACAGATTCGGCATTCCCCAGCTTGGGAACCTGGATCTGTCCAATCGCATTACGCCAGCGTCACACAGCAACCCCGACTTCCCTACAACAGAAAACCACCATAATCAACATGAGTCAACCTTTTCCGCAAACACTCCCTTATCCGGTATGCGGAAAACTGATCATACAGAAAGAAGGAACAACACTGCAGCAATCTACAGTACATACTACGGGGGATCCCCCAGCAACCCCCCCCCCCCCAGGAACCGTCATATGTGAACAGCTAAACTATCACACATCAATTACATGTAATAACTGTTAATATTATTAAGAGAGCAAGATGCCCGCAGTCTGTCATCCGTATCGAGCAGGAGTTTGCTACCGAAAAGAAATTCGATAATGGATTGATTCAAGTTACGACAGCCCCCTTCCAGGCCATTGAATTGGTTTATCCATATGCCTCGGTTTCAGATGGAAACTCCGAGATCGCTAATGGCAGAATTGAGGAAAGGAATGTGGTGTGTGTCAATTGATCAGAAAGATGAATATTTCCACATTCCAATGAACAGGGGTTGTAACAGGTTTCTGAGATTCGTGTTTCAGAATCAGGTATGGGAGATGGTCGTCCTCAGAGACAGATTAAGCTCACTTAGGCCCATGTCAATGAAATATAGCAGATTCAGGGGGGATCTGATTGAATCATACAAAATTATAAACGGGATGTACAATACAGATGCAGATCAAGTTTTCACTAATAATCATACGGCACACATGACAACACATGGTCACAAACTCAAGATTCAAGCCAATGTTTGTCATAACAATACTAGAAAACATTTCTTCTCTCATCGAGTAATCTCACATTGGAACTCGCTACCTGAAAACATTGTGCTAGACCAAAACATAGATATTTTCAAAACCAGACTAGACAAATATTTCAACGAGATAACTTATTACTACGACTAATTAAACTTAATAAACTCATTAACTCAAACTTGGGACTCACAAGCTGCTTCATGCTTAAATCTGTCACTATGATGATCAACTGATTGAAAAGGCGGTAATGAAGGCACGGTCGCTCACTGGCACATACACATTGCAGGCAAGACGCAGCAGATTTAACCAATACATGACAGATTCAACCTGTACCTTGTGTGGGGAGGCAGCAGAAGATAGATACCATCTTATCACCGCTTGTTGATACTACACAGTCGCTTAATCTAAATATTTAGCTCGCCTACTACAAATTCTGTCGCAATATCTATCAAAATAAGAGGCTGAGGCCATGGCCCAGAATAATGACTCATTATGTAGCTCGCGGGGGTATGCGCTGGTCCGCCATGTTGTTCTGTTCCATCGCACCGCAAGTGCACGATGTGCAGAAGGGCTGGTTAGCTGTGGGTCTCGGGGTTGCGGATCCCATATCATGTCTCTCTGGAAGGTACAAAGACCGGCCTCTAGAGCCGGTGGAACACTGATGTTCCAGTGGGGCTGTGCGACCATTGCCGCCGAGACTATTTGTGTCACCGGTATGTCTGTCCATTCTAATTTAGAGCAAGGGATGAGATGTTAATAATTAAACAGTCATTAATTTAATAAGCACGATACAAACATTATCACTCGTTTGACAGTAAATGAGCACAATAATACACAACATAGCGCCATCCAGTGTTCTTTTCACTGGTTTCGCGGAAGGTACCACACAGATCCTTGAATCCGCAGAGGTATCCCCGCAAGAGAGAGCTCCGCAACGACGTCACTAGGTAGCCTAATATAAGCTATATATAGCACACACACAGTGGAGGAAAAGAGCTGGCAAAAAGGGCCACTCTTTTGTTCAACAGAAAATGCTAAGTGCTGAAAATCCTAGTGACGCCATAGTTAATGTGATGCACACTGGTTTACATGAAGACGGAACGAACGATTTCCGAAGAATTCCCAGGTCATCGTCTTATGTAGTTCCAAAGTTACTGTATTGGTAGTTGCCACTTTATTTATGCGGGCCTTCTGCTACAATCTAACCTACCATTTAGTTGTTAGAAACGAATACAAACTTTGGCCGCAAGTGGCAGGGATTCCAACCTAACTTAGATACAGTTATCCAATGGGCGCAGATGCTCAGCTTCCCGTAGGTCGCCTTGCCTAGCATTTACCCCCAGGGATAGCGTGCATACATGTTATGAGACAAGGTCCCCAAATCAGATAAAAATTTGGTTACCTTGCCCCGCAACCACATATAACATCACCAGAGCAATGGCTACAGTTCACATAGGCAAGTTTAAATACTGACATGTCGTTATGGTGGGGATAGGGAGATGGATATCCACCGCGAGTGTCCTTCCCTTGAGGGCGTGGCAGATTCGAAGATCTCACCCAAACACTCCAACGAGTTGGATGGAGATCCGCATCGCGTCCATCACCGTGCCCTATGGATCTAACATTTGACCTGTTGTTAAGGTTAAGTTCCAGAATGCCAAGAATTGCACCGCAGGCCGGTATATAACCTAACTAACTCACATATTTAACCATTGTTTTCGCAGTGCTTCGTACATTGGCGGAGTCATCTAACTAACAAGTATCCGGAGATATGGGGGAGGTGTATGTAAATCAACACTTTAACTATCACCACTCGGAAATCTCCGATAGTTTCCCAGGGTCGGATCCGGCCAAAGTAGATAGGGAATCCAGACAATTAATAAGCCTTGCGGCTGGCAGATCGTGAAAAGAGACAATAGCTCAATATATATATGAGGCCCTATAGGTAACTGGCCAATTTTACACAACCTTGCCGGTGCGTGGGGCTACATTATCACAACAACCGGAAAAGAGGCGTACATTATGTGTCTATAACGGAGAAATTCTCCCTAACCACTTTAAACCTATCCTATCGAGTCAAATAGCCAGGTTTAGTCGGTAACAAGTCAGGCTCAAACAATTAGAGCATGATCAGCGACCTCAGTGTAAAATTGATGCTGGTGAGAATATAGTGATGCAGATATGTGTTGCTGTATAGTATTTCCTAGTGTACTGCGGTCCAGTTTTTATAAATAAACAAAACATATTAACTGGATGGCTATCTGCCATATACACAACTAACAATTGCACATGATAATTATGGTTAGAATAAATCTATGATTAGAATAAGTATCACAGGTCATTGGACCTAACGGTGCGGTTAGTTGAAAGGACCTATCGTAAACAAGGATAATATTCACAGTAAAATAGAAACTATAGGAATGCGGTCTTAAGACCGGTAAGGTACCTATTAGTCATCAGTAAAATATATGGAAATAAATGTTCAATGGTATAGCTACTTGAGTACCTATTGGTCATCGGTGCGGAACAAGTTCATGAGTTACTGAAATTGAGGCGCAAACATATAAGTAGCGCGAAATGGCACATTCTCTAATGCTGGAAAGATTTTCGCAGGAATACATCCGCAGGTATGTATACATAGGCAGGTTTCCGCAAGCTGGCTTCTCCAGGCAGGTCAGATACGGCACACTCTCAGGACAGTGAGACAGAACAGTTCAGGAGATATCCACTAGATAGTCTCTTAGCTGCTATATAATTTCAACAGTAGGTGTAAATTTTTCCTTCCGGCGATGGAGGTATGAAAGTTTGAAGTTTCCCATTAACAGAGAGGGCTAATATATTACTATGCATGTACAATAACTGGCACACGCTGCGGGATACATCGCATACCTCTTGCGGCCCACCTAGCAAAATCCCACCAGACTGTGATCAAAAAGTTAATTAATCACACATGACATGCAGTGCAGAAGTTGACGCCCACTTTTCAGAATGGTCAGCAGATCCAGCGAGTCATCCACCAAGAATCACCATCAACTTTACATTCCGTAGAATTACATATGGGCCCGCACAGCCCTTCTGCGGAAGGACTCCCTTAGAAAGGTGCGGATGCGGGAGTTATTACTAAGTTATTTTATTACCCCCAGATGACCGTCCGGGGGTATCAGAATGTGGAAGCCGAGGAATCCTCGCCACCGCAGATGAGCTGAAATCCGAATGGCACTGGATGATGTGGGAATCGCCGTAGGATAGCAGTTACACACGTCTATCCCGATGGTCCAATAGTCCTGCGCGGGCCGGCTTCCACGCCGGTGATGCTCCTGATTCTCAACTTTTCACCCATTTTATGCTACTCGTGACGTCAGAGGCAGACGCCTCAGCCAATCAGCGGCCGCTAGAAGTGGTGACGTGGCTATCACGTGCACAGCACATTCTTTATCTATTTATGTATACACGCGATTACGACGTCAAGAGAAATATTTAGAAAATTATTTACCGGGATACGTGGATAACTCAGCCATTTCTGTCCCGATTTTAAAATAGTAAAAGGTTCTGTAATTCTCGTTTTATTCCGGTCCTGATCGGTACCAAGAATAACGAGGATGATATAGTTTAAGATATTTACTAGTGCAAACTCGGTACACTATAGGCATGCACTTGCTTCCAATTCCGAGACGTGTTGTCAGGAAAGCTCTGACGCGTGCGCATGTGCACCACGTATTTCAACGAAAACCTCTTATAGGGCTTATATACGTGTACTATCCTACCCAGGGGTAGTGTGCATGGAGTGAATCCAGAATGGCCCTTCCATACACAGCTCGGCTGGGATGGTCGGTACCCCTCCGATCGATCCGTGCTACACCACCCCATCCTAGTTGACACCGTGACAAACGATCAATGCATCGCGGATCGAATGGTGTTTGTGCGTGCGTGCGTGCGTGCGTGCGTGCGTGCGTGATAACATATAGATATGTCTGTGCAGTATATCACAGATAAATGTAAATTACATATGCATCCCGGATATATGAGGGGATGCATACAGTGCCCGTTATTGCGGATCCGCACGAGTAGCTAATGCTACCCACAATCCGTCCCGTCGTACTGACGCGGGAAGAAAAATAATAAGAAAAATATCAATAATAATAAGTGAAAAAGGCTAGTTCATCAGGCAGCCCCAGCGTAGCTGAGACTGCATGACGGGATTATGACATATTCGCTACGGTGTGTTGTGTACTTACGTCGCACATGACATGTTTACAACACAGGGATCCGCAGTGATTATTAAGTGTGAGACACAGCTACGCAAGAATATTGCGCAGCTGTGTAGGATGACCGTATGTAGGATGACCGTAGTCAGCCTAGAGACTGGGTTTTGATTATAAAAACATATATAATAAAAAGAAAATATTTCAAAAATAAACATAATAAAAATACAGTTCCGTTTTCGGCACACCTATTTATAAATCCTGCTGCAACTTCGGCAAGAGTGCCCGCAGATATCCGTGCAGGACGGATGTGGTAGGTAGTCCTCCGCTACCGAAATATCACTATTAATAAAGCCCAGGTTGGTAATACTGAAACTGGAGGAAGGTGTGGACGTATCCATTGAAGCACTGGTGGTGGCGGAGATGATGATGGGTGAAGTGCGAACTGGTGGCGGTGTGGAAACTGCTGACATCACTGTTGTCGTGGAGGTGGTGGTGGTGGTGCGGGCTGCTGGTTGGATGAGTGTGGTGAAGATGATGAGCGGTCGGTGTGTGGCGGTTAATGATGATGAGGCGCTGGCGGATAGCTTTCTGATTTTTTTGGTCACTTTGAGGAACTTGCTGGCTGTCGTTCTGGATTTCTGTGGAATGTGCGATTCTCTTCTTTCTGGCATAGGGACGATCCGGCATAGTCACTTTGTGAATGGCTGGATCTGTTGGAGTGCTGCTGCGCAGATGTGCTGGTGTGCTACTTTGTGATGCGGTGATGATGGTGACTGCTTCCATGAGGCGGATCTCCTCATCTATAATTAAACTGCACAGAGATATAGATCGATCAAGAATGTCCTGTTAGCCTGGTTCGGATACGGTCGCTGGTTTTGAAATTACCACTGAAATTGGCTGGCCAATTATGGATGCTGATGCTGCGGTGACGTGTGATGCGGATGGTGGCATCATTGCGGGTGCCGCCGGAGTGGAAACTGCAGGCTCTGTACATACCAATACTGCAGGTGCTGTTCATGCTGGTGCTGCCGTCATGGTGGTGACTGGTGCGATGAGGTGGCTGGGTGCTGGCTGTGTGGCAGATGCTGTTGTTGCTGGTCTCACGAAATGCGGAAAGTCAGGTTGTTACCATTTAGTACGTTTTGTTTTAGCCATCTTCCCCGTAATAAGTACATTAATTGGAAGTCTAGTTTCAAAACGGCTAGCTAGAACTTCTATGTCCTCAATCTGTTCACCAGGCTGTAATGTTACTACTAACACAAGATGCTTTTTTGTTAACGTGTGTGTTACC
This sequence comes from Chaetoderma sp. LZ-2023a, assembly GCA_034401795.1. NCBI lineage: Eukaryota > Metazoa > Mollusca > Caudofoveata > Chaetodermatida > Chaetodermatidae > Chaetoderma > Chaetoderma sp. LZ-2023a. Next base: position 46,528,487 of record CM067369.1, on the reverse strand, counting down.
CCATAACGAGTAGCTGTATACAGGTACTTGCAGTCCGCACAAAATGCATGTTGAAAAAGATGATCATGATTGACATGAAGCGTCAAGTCCGAATTGCGGGAGAATGCATGCTTACACGGCTGTCCATTATGCTGTAAAGCTGTGCACGGATAATTCTTCCCGAGATGAGCTGGTGCTGAATCCTCCGAGCTGTCGGACAGGGCGAGATCTTCTGCAAGCGACATCCTATTTCCACATAATGATAAATGTGTGGAACCGCTTAACCTATTATAATTGTCCTACCTCTTCATAACTTTTCCTGGACAAATATAATAATAGTAATAATTAAATAATGAAAACAGCAGAATTTGGTTTGCGACACGAAAGTAGCCTAATCCTCGATCTATCCCTTGTGTCGCGTTTTGATGGGAAGACGAAGTTTCAGGGCGCGCTCTCCTCCTTTTATACTTTTTGGTGACATCACAGGGGGGCGGATGACCACACCCGAAAGTTTCAGGGTAAGTCGGTCATGCCCAATATGGAAAGTTTTAATTTTAATGTTCCAGGAGTCGGATGATATATTCCTTCCGTGTAAAGGAAGTAAATATAAATATAACAAGGACGGATAGTCACTTTCGTCCCCACTCGAAGGAAAAACGAGTCTCTGATCAACATTAAAATCCGGAACTACTTATTCCTGTGGAAACTCACCTTTTAATTAGCTTGAAGCAGTTTTTTCAGATGTGATGGTTATAAACTCGCCTGTTCAGATTTTAGGCTGGAACACCCGATGGAATGTGGGAGAGTGCGATGACGTCAGTGGCTATTGCCCCGACCCAACATCTCTCGCTTCCTCCATCACGCGGTGGTAGATACGCATTTGGGCGGTCCTTTTGTTTATAGCCTTTGATCAACTTTACTGGAAATTAGAAGCGATGATCACGTGGTTTCTTGTTGTGAAAGCATGTGGTTGATCGGAAACTTAGGCAGTATTTATGTAATGGCGGAGTGTTGATGCTGCTGATTATTCGTAGTTGAGGTGAAAAACGGAAATATATGTTCTTAATTCTGTTCCTCAGAACAGTGTCCCTGTAAGCGTGTGATCTTAGACATGCGTCGCTTGTTGTCTGTAATAGGTGTACTCCAGCCCATGTTGATATTGTGACTGGAATATGTAGGTAAGAGAACATTTTAAACTCTCCATGAGGTTATACTGTCGAAGTTTTGATGCTGCTTTACCAGCCCGCGCATTAATGATTTGTATACGCGGTAGAACAGTCGTGGGGGGCCTTGATAGAGCGATTGTGGATGGGGTTGCTCTTTGGATGGAGAGTGTGGTCATCTCCCGTTACGCAATGGTTGGTACTCTGTTATAATTTTTAAGTACCAGGAAAATTTGAGCCGGGAGTCTGCTGAACAGGCATCCTCCCTGCCCACCGCCAGTGGGGGGTCAGGGTGGGGGGGGGGGTTGGTTGCTGCGGTGCAGGATGCCACCTCCTCTGTAACAGCGGACTCTCTCATACCTGAAGAGTGACAGTCAACAGACGACGAGTGGAGTGTGAAATGGACAGGACGAATGATGTCCGAACTTGGTGCATAGAATAGAGATGCACGTTGGAGATGGGGTGGTGGTGGTGCTATTGGATGGGTGGCACATTGAAGCAGGATGGTTGCGCAATTTGGGGACATGGAGGGATACACTGAGTTGTGCTGTTTTTCTGTTCTTCAAAACAAGCCAAGGCCTCATCTGGCCTCCTCACTTCCATGCTATGTGACAGGAAGCATGGCCCGGGGCAGCCTCAGCTTGTGCTTGTGGTAACTCTATAATGGGTGTAATAGCATGAAGTGGGTGGGAATGGGAAGAGGTCGGTGGAACAACTTTTCCGTCCTTACCCTTGGACAGTACAAACGAGAAAGTCTTCAGATACGACTTCCACATGACACCGGTACCCACACAGATGTCTCTACAGAAACAAGTATTCCCGACATTAGTCCAGAGCACTGCAGTGCCAGTTCTATCTCTCTCCTACTAAGCCACGAGTCCGGTGAATAATCAATTAATGCTGAGGATGATGACGAGGTACGTACGTGCACTCTCCCTCCTCGGGTCTACACGATCTGGGAAGTCGTATCTGAAGACTTTCTCGTGTGTACTGTCCATGGGGAAAGACGGAAAAGTTGTTTACACCCCCCCCCCCCCTTCCTCCGTCACCCCCCCCCCCCCCCCCCCGCGCGCTGTGGGCAGGGAGGCTGCCTGTTCAGCAGACTCTTGGCTCGAATTTTCCCGTTACTTACAAATTATGACACCAACCATCATGTAATGGGAGATGACCACACTCTGTATCCAAAGGGCAACCCCGTCCACAATCACTCTACGGTGACCTCCGTGTAAAATTGATGCCGGGGGAAATAGTGATGTGGATATAATGTTGCTGTATATTTTGCCTAGCGTACTGCGTCCTAGAGTTTTTATATAAACAAAACCAAATAACTAGGATGGCTACTTGCCATATACATAACTAACTAGTACAGTGCCAACAGTATATCAGGTCATAGGACCTTGTGGTGCTCGTTAGTTGTAAGCGGAGTGGGCATCCCATACCCAGCCTAGCTGGGATGGTTCGTACCCGTCCAGCCGATCTGCACTACATTTACTCTATGCATAGACGTGAGAAACTACTAGCCATCCTCATCTGCAGCAATTCTTCTTCACCATTCCTGAGAATGAGCCACATCAGCCAGTTCGCCTGCATCTTTTCCTAGCAGCTAACCTCCGCATCGTGCCATCTCGTGTTCCAAATATGTGACGCATCAACTACAGTGATTCCTGAACTCTTTTCGTACCAATGACTGATAGGTACTCCGTCATTATATTATTTTATTCATGTATTGCTTTTCTCTAACAGGTATGATGACTAACAGGTACCGCACGGTCGTCTGAGACCGCATTTTTACTGTTTTTTAACTGTATATATTATTCTTATTTTTGTGCCGATGACTAACAGGCATGATCAAGGTCGTGTGACCTCTCATTTTACTGTACTGTGATAGTTAGTTATATGGCAGTAGCCATTCTAGTTATATATGTTTTGCTTATTTTATATAACAGCAGTTTGCTAGGCCACACAATACAGCAACAACAACCGCACCACCTTGTTCCCCAGCAGCATCAATTTTTCACTGAGGACGCTGTTCATGTTCTCATTGAGCGGACATGACATACGGCCGACTAAACCTGGACTATTTTAGCTCACTAGGATAGGTTTATTGCAGTAGGGACGATTACTCTGTAGGAGACATTTTGTGTAAGTCTCTTTCCCGGGAGATTACATAAATTAGCCATATACCTTAAGGCATCCTGTTCTTACGAAAATAAGAGTAATTGTCTCTGTCTACGCTCCTGCAGCCTCCGGACTTATTAATTATTTGGACCTCCCTCCGCCACTTTGGTTAGAGCTGACTTTGAAATTATTCGGGTTTCAGAGCGGTTAGAAACAAAGTGTCGATGACTGCACACACTTCTCCTGTATCTTCGGATGCTAGTTAGTTAGATAACCACGCCAAAGTAGGAAGCACTACGAAAATATTATAGTTACTGGCCTGCAGTTCATCTCTGGGTGAATTTCACTTAACCCTAAAAACAAGTAAGATGTTAGTCTACGCTAGTGACGGACAGGACACAACATTCCATCTAACTCTACAAGTGACTGGGTGTGGCCTTAGAACCCACCACGCCCTCACAGGAAGGTTACTATAGGTGGATAGCTGTCTCTTTGTCCCCACAATAAACTTATATGTGTTTTTCAATGCTTATGTAATGTGACTTGTCCCTGTGCTGTTATATGTGGTCGTGATGCGGTAGTGACAGGATCGTCATATGATTCTGGAGCTGCCACCTCATGACATATCCGCACGCTGTATAGCTGAGAGGGATGCTCCATGAGGGTGACCATATGGCCACTGAGCGTTCTCGCCGGTCAGACTTATATGTTAAAGATAGTTAGAATACACTGCCATTTGCGGCTTAACCTTGGTCTGGACCCGAAAACTAAATAGTAGGATAGGATCTAGCAGAAGGACCGCATAAATAAAGCGGCAACTACTAATTCAGTTTCTTTGAACTTACATAAGGTGACAGTGTTGAATTCTATGGAAATCATCCACCCAATCTACACGTAATACAGCGTGCATCACAACAACTTATATGTTCACTAGGTTGACTCTTTTTCATAGCACAGTTTGAACAAGAGTGGTACTTTTTGCCAACTCTCTTCCTCCATTTCGGCATTGTAAGCATTTTCCTGTGACGGAGGCCCACACGAGGCACTTTTCTCTCGCAACAAATAACGTTTGTGTTATGGGTTAATTTAGTTTATATTAAACTTACTAAGTAGCCGCACTAGGACCCTCCTTTGCGGGGATGCCTAATGGATTATGATCTGTGAGGTACCTCTGGCGAGGACCATGATGACGAGTCATCAGCTTGACCCTATGTACTTGACTTCTGTCTTGTAGCAGCAAACAAGTACCATTGTTTGGCTGTTACTTTCTATATATTTAATTATGTCCAAGCTATAAATGGAGCAAATGGACTGTCACACCGGTGACATTAACAGCAAAGATGAGACTATGGGGTTTAACTTCCGTGGTGATGGTCGCATGGCCCCATGGGAATGGGAACATTCCACTGGCTCTAGAAGGTGGTCTTTGTATAATTCTGACACGCAGCACACCGGATCCGCAAACCTTGGATCTGCAGCTAACCAGCAGCCTCGCCCCAACATACCATGTACTTGCAGTGCCGCGGAGCGAGAGTATCCGGCAGACCAGCACGCATTCCTGGAGGCTACAGGATGTATGGATGGTTGGATGAATGGAAACTGATGTAGGGGCATAGAATGAACACGAGAACATGACAGTTATTAATTAAATACTCTTATGGAAATAAAAGAAAGGATATATAATATTCAACTTCTAGTTAAACAATCCATATCGTCTTACTTTCATATCACTTCTTATCATTTAAATCAATTTCGTCGGGTAAGATAGCCTACGGTTCAAATTTTTTGGAAACTTCCCGGCCAACTGTCGCTATGGAGAATCTGTGCAATTTGTGTAATCGGGAAGTTCGTCGTCTTCAGCACGGTGTGGCGTGTGATATTTGTGATAGATGGCTGCACCTAACATGTGGAACAGGTAATCATCGTTGTCGTCGCCGCCATCGTCATTTCGTCATCATCATTATCATCATCATCATCATCATCGTCATCATCATTTCGTCGCCGTCATCATCATCATCATCATCATCATCATCATTTTGTCATTGTCATTATCATGTGATGCATGCACTTGTGTCATCGTCATTGTACACGTTCACGCAGGAGCTGATACGTTCAGCCTATATCAATGTTGCCAATCCAACGTGCTTTCAGACGCTCAAATCGCGCACTGCTATATAACCAATACATCTATTAACATTAACATCTGTGTTGGTGTCGTCAATGAGCACCACTGAACCTCAACGCACAACAGCAACTCAACACAATAACAAATCAGCGCAAAGGCAGCTCAACACAACAACTTAAGCAGAAGCATATTAGTGAGTACAATTTTGCGCATGAGGTAAGAAATGGTCTGTTGAGTATTTTGGACTTACGTCCAAAATATTTAACAGTCTGTTACATTTTGTTTTGAAAACATCTTAAGTTATGTCTGAGCTGTAGTAGTTGTTGTTGCTGCTGCTGCTGCTGCTGCTGCTGCTGCTGCTACTACTACTACTACTACTACTATATCATCATCATCATCATCATCATCATATTCATGTAAATTGTCATCTAAATGTGTACATATGTGTAAATAAATACATCGTTTATTTTATAAACAGCATTTTCAAAATTGTATTGATTTAACCACTCTCCCATCACACCCTATACCATTTCGCATTGTCCCAAAATCCCAACTCTTAAACTTTTCTGAAGATATTTTCGCCTATTGTTATCGGGAACTCTCCTATACACCTATGTAACATATACCCATATCTTTTTAGGTGATCATGGTGACTTTTGTATGAATATATATTCAACTGAGATGTACAATAACAAGAGATGTCCATACGACTACATGCCTGCCTATGAAAGTCATCACATGGTAAACCCAAAATACATGTTTTAATTGACGCTACCTGTTAGCCTTTTCTGTCTGCTTTTGTTTTGCTATGCATACTGTTTGTGTATGTATAACATGTCCTTCTGCTTGTACTATTATTTGTTTTTATAATGGCATTGCTCTATGTATGTTAATGTACTATTACTGTCTGCCATTATTGTTTTGTTTCATATATCTGCTAACTCTATTTTTGTTTATTCTTATCTCGCTTGGCCAGAATCTGGCCTAAATTAAGGTAAATTACCTAATTTCCTTGCGCTAACCATGCACTGTCAAATAAGAAAATTTTCCTATCCCTAGCATATTCTGCTGGGTCTTGTGAGGTTGCTATAACTGGAATCCGCTGCTGACCAACACAGCGGTGGCTTCCACTCATGTTAACCTCAGAATATTTTCAACAGCCTACCTGCCTTATTATTTCGAAATTGAGATATTGATAATCTATTGATGGTAGGGTTAAAGTATGCTCAGCCACCTCACCTTGACACCCGTACCATTGCCTTGCATTGTCCTGCTTCAATTACATCTTATTAGTCAATGATGCTAATAATTGTTGAACTGGTGAGTGTCCAGCTAAGGGCATGGATAAACTGCTTTACAGGTTCATCCATGCAGTGATCCGCTAGATCAGCAAACCAGTCATTCCAGTAGTAAAACCTTGGAGGATACTATTCTTTCGGCCTGCAAGTGGGCATTCCTATTAAAACATGCTAAATGGCGCTTCAGAAATCATTCTTGGCTAATTTGGCCATCAAATGGTAAAATTACAAAAACCCATCATACAGAATTCCGAATTTATCAATTTTCACCAGCCCCAGGTGTATATAAATTCAAACGGTTCAAAATAACCTGATATGTGCATCATGTTTTAAGCTTGCCTTTCATGTCTGCTCTCTCTTGCGATGCCTATGTTGTCTAGATATATAAAAATGTCTATGCTTGAACTATTATTTTTTATAATTGCATTGCAGTATGCCTGCTTACTTATTATTACTGTCTGCCATTATTGTTTTGTTTTATATTATCATATACCAGCTAACCCTATTTTTGTTTTTCTTTATCTTGCTTTGCCAGAATTTTGAATTAAGTAAATTGCATAATGCCATCTATAATCCTTCTTCACACTACTTCAACGCTTTCACCGTCAAGCCTGAATTCCTCCTTCAACAGATTATGTGAATGCTATAACAGATTATATGAATGCAATGTATATATGCAATATGCAGGTAAACCTGCCACTAGGAACACCTATTTTGAGGGATGGAAGGGGGCAGTTCTCTGGGGCAGGTGGTCAAGGAACCACATATCTTAAAGAGCTGCCATCTTGTGGACTCAATAGACACTAACTGCATAACTGACTAATTTTGTTTTTTCTCACTGCCTTATTTAAATTACCTCTACCTTTATGTTCAATACCATGCATGTACTAATTTATAATTGTCTATAATTTCCTTCTGTCTGACATGATTTATCCTGCTCACTATTTTCTTATGTCATCTGCCTCACAAATTCCATAGAACAATACCAAATTATTTCTGTTCAACACGATCTTTCAGATGCAGTAGTGAACTACGTGATCCTTAGTCGATCACCAGGAGAAAAGACCTGATATAGTTTTTACATTGATAACTGGCCATTTAGGGTAAGCCTAGATAGATTTATAACTATGGATATGTTCTTAATTAATTTTTCTCATTCATGACATACAATCCATGACCCATCTCATAACATGTCTAGCCCATCCGATTCACTTTTAATCTCATTGCCGCCCCATTTATCAATGTCCTCTACATGTAATACATTTAATGTCTATACATGTTGCCTTCAAATAGTCATAAAATTCAAATAATACACAGCCAACTGAGGAAATTATTCAGCAGCATCTATTTTCTGCAGACTTTATTTGTCAGTCTTATATTGCAGCATTTATTATAGCTAATTAACGATATCCCCCACCCCCCCCCCCCCACCCCCACCCCCACCACCCCCCCCCCCCCCCCACCCCCACCCCCCCAACTCCACTCCCTTTCCAATATGCCCACCAAATTTCCATGCTCATCTTGCAATAAACCAGTGAAAGTAAATCAGCAAACATTACTGTGTGATTGTTGTGGTGACTGGGTGCATAGAACTGGCTCAAAACTAACGACCACAGATTATGAATTACTAGAAAATAATAGAGCCATGGTGGTGTATTAGCTGCAACAAAACCTTATTCCCATTCAATCACCACGACAACGACACTAAATTTTTACTAAACATTTAGGTCCCAGCATTCTAATAAACCCATTTAATTTAAATACATCACAGGAATTTATACTCTCTGAAACCTAAACTGATGATGAAACTATCACTCTTCCCCAACCGGAGAGTAAATATATTTTACAGACTGATTTTAATGATGAAATGATTAAAAACAATGAGGCTGTGTCTTTCTCAGCAATGCATATTAACATCAGATCTCTACCAGCACATTTTGACAAATTAACTCATTTTATCGAAAACAGTTCTATAGAATTTAATATTATCGGAATTACTGAGAGATGGATCAACTCTAACTCAGCACTTAGCTTAATTAATCTGCAAAACAACAAATTCCTAGAGAATCACAGACCAAATCAAGCAGGAGGTTGGGTAGGCATCTACATATAAAGCAACGTACAGTGTTATGAGAGAGAAGACCTGACAACAATGGAAGACTCTTTTGAATCTCTTTTTATTGAGATACCGGCAAGAAAAGCAAAAAATACAATTATCTGTGTCATTTACAGTTCTCCAGATTGTGATAAAGACACATTCATAGAATTATTAGAAGAAAGTTTTAAAAGCATACAAAAAGAGAATAAGACTGTTTATCTACTGGGGGATTTTAACATCAATCTACTGAAACAAGAAAAACAATTACTCAAGACTTTGTGAACTTACTAAGAACATTTGGATACTATCCATTCATAACAAAACCTACAAGAATAACGGAAACAACAGTTACTATTATTGACATATTCTCTCAAATAAGCCTTTAAATTATCCATTTTCTACGTAGAAAGAGAGAAAGTTAAACAAAAATCATTTGAAAAAGAGGAAACAACCTGTAGAGACTTTAGAAGCGAGAATGTTGAAAAATTTTGAAACATCATGTCAAATATAAATTGGAAACAGGTGATTAATTGCGAACTCTGTGAAGATGCATACAACACATTCCACACTATATGTACTAATGCCTATGAATCTGCTTTCCCACTGAAAAAATTAACAAAATTCAAGCAAAATCCTACTAAACGCTGGCTAACATGAGGACTGATAGCTGCTTGTCACAAGAAGAATAAGCTATATCTAGCATTTATTAAAAACCCGACAACATACAATAATACTCAGTTTAAGAAATATAGAAATAAACTGAACCAAATTATTAGGATAGCTAAAATAAATTATTACCATTATAAATTTGATGGACAAAAAAATAACATAAAGGAAATATGGAAATTAATTAAGTCACTATTAAATAAGCAAGAGTAAATCAGAAACATCACAGTTTATCTGCAATAATACTATCATAGCAGACAAAAATGATATAGCAGATAAATTCAATGAGTATTACATTAACATTGGACAAAAATTGTCAGAAAAAATCCAAGCTAGTTCAGAAATTCATTTATACAGGACTATCTGACAGTCCCCAACAGACAGAAAAGAAATCTATAAAATACTAATGCAAATTAACCCAACTAAAAGTGCAGGTATTGATAATTTTAAATGGAAAATCTTTAAAGAGTGTATCACAGAAATACTAACCCCACTAAATCACATTTGCAATCTATCACTCTCCCAGGGTGTATTCCCATCTTGTTTAAAAATAGCACATGTTTCACCTATTTATAAAGCTAAAGATCCATCTGACTTTACTAACTATAGACCCGTCTCAGTACTCCCGCTTTTCTCAAAACTTCTGGAAAGGTTATACTATAATAGAATCTTTAACTACTTAAACAAAAATTCAATCGTCTACCAATCTCAGTATGGTTTCAGAGAAAAACACGCCACCATGCTTGCCATTGTGGACATGATAGAGAAAATCTCTAAGTCGCTAGAAAAAAAGAACATACGCTAGGTATATTCCTGGATTTTTCCAAAGCATTTGACACCATTGACTATGCAATACTATTTTAAAAACAATCACATTATGGCATAAGAGGCATCGCTTTGGATTTGGATTCAAAATTACTTGACTGATAGGACACAATATGTGCAATTTAATGGAGCTATCTCAGGAAAAAAAAAATTAGTCTGCAGTGTCCCTCAAGGTTCAGTTCTTGGACCCCTGCTGTTCTTATTATACATGAATGATTTACCTAATGCCAGTAACCTACTATCACTAATTTTATTCGCGGATGATACCAATGTTTCTGGCCACCATAAAGATATTGACACCCTATACAAAATTACAAACAGTGAAATGGCAAAAATTGTAAATTGGTTTAAAGCTAATAAATTATCCATGAATGTCAGCAAAACCAATTTTCTATTATTTACAAAATATAATCAAGTAAACGAAGAGATTGCTCTCTGAAAACTCTACCTAGATAATCAAGAAATACAGGAAACTGAATATGTTAAATTCCTAGGAGTCAATTTGGATAAACAACTAAGCTGGGAGAAGCATATAGAGATGATCATATCCAAGGTGGCGAGGAATATTGGTATCATGCGCAGACTGAAATCATATCTCCCACATGATATTCTAAAAACTCTATATAGCACATTAATATTTCCACACATCACATACTGCAATGCTATCTGGAGTAACACACATCAAACTAAATTTAAAAAACCTAAAATCACTACAAAAGCAATCTGTTAAACTATTCTTACAAGCAGCAAAGGGCCAAGATACCTTTAAAACAAACAAAACTCTAAAACTTGAAGACATTGGAAAGGTCCAATTATTTACTATTTTAAGAGATTACAACAATGGCAGCTTACCCACGTCATTATCCAATATTTTTACACCAACTACAGACATACATACTCACAACACACGAACAAGTTCTAACCTACATGTCGCATATCACCGAATAGAGGAAGCTACATGCACACCATCCCATCTAGCAATACAATTATGGAATAACACAGATGCAGACACACGTGTGCAAATTCTTACAACAAAGTCATTCAAAAAGTACATAAAAAACAAAAATATTGAGAGCTACTAGAAGTCAGATTACTAAAACACACCAGAAACCCTTAATGACAAAAAAGGAGTAATTTCCTATAATGTAATGAATGTTCTTTTGGCTATTTTGGGACAAATTTGAACTGCCACTGTTGCTGCCTGTGACAGTAACAGACCACAATTGAATCGGTTGCAAAATACTCGATGATTTCACTGTTCACTGTGCACCTGACTGAAATTAAGATGCTGAAATCTTAAGGGTTAAAGGTTTAACCACCACCATGGTAGCCATGTTCCAAGACAGCGGAACCTGTCTACAGTGGCCACTCGCTTTCTGGACCCAGGAGGTGATGGTCCTTTAAAGCAGGTTGACATAAGACCCCAGATCCTGAAAAGTCGTTGCCCTGTTGTATTACAAGCCACTACCTATATTCCTAAATGTATGAAATAACCAATTGTTAGTAACATATTTACCTGTATTGAATTGTTGAATTATTTACCTATATGGAAATAAAGAATCTTGAATCTTGAACAAATCCAGTCAAATTAGTGTTGAAATATTCAACAGATATGATCAGGATGTATGTGTAGGATGGGTTCAAGCGACCACATTCATTACAAAACTTGGAATTTTAGAAAATTACAATCCTATTCCCGTTAAACATTCACTATATTATATTTATATATTAGCTAATCTGAATTACCTACCTCATTATTATATCCTTATTAACTTATAATGTGCATGTCTATAAAGGGGGCGAAACGACATGGGACGAACGGAAATAGGAGCGATACGACCTGTGGCGAACATGACAGGGCGCGAACCGGTATAGGTGTGAACGGGGTAGGAGGTGAAACGCCCATTCCCATCCGCGGCCCTGTCTGCGGCCGTAGATGACCGTTCCGTGGTTCCGGGCATTTCGCGTTTTAGAGTTGCAATAAGTGCGTTCGACTGAGAAATGCTCAATCGTAGTAGCAAGTGTTCACGCGTCGAACGAGTCCAAGGTCATCGTTGAATGATTGTCAAGGTCGCTTGGAGAAGTTTTTCATATTTTCAATCGAAACTTTCACAAAATCATATAATGGCGAAATATTCAATAGTCCTCCTTAGACACGGCGAGAGTACCTGGAATAAGGAAAATCGTTTCTGCGGATGGGTTGATGCCGATTTATCTGAGCATGGCGTTCAAGAGGCACAGAATGCAGGAAAGGTAGGCTACGCTTAGCGGCTTACCAATACGGCAATAGCAATATTCAAATTGCCATCTATCTACCTTATCATTATTCATTATCATATGTTTTGCAGGAGTTGCAAAAATAGTTTCAATAGGTCGCTCTATTAGAGCGCGGCTATATCGTCAATATCGCCCCCTTATAATTGTTAACGCCATACGGAAAAAGCCTGGTTGGGGAGAGATTGACGATAATGCCTAGACTAGAGCGCTCTGTAACAAAACTATTCTATGCGGAACGATAATTTTTTCTAAGAAACCACTATCCTAGCATCCTTTGCGTGATACACTTAATGACGGGATATATGCCTGTGACATGTAACATTTCGCTAACAATTACATCACGGATTAAAACATGTTTTGTATTTCTCGAGTCTCCTCCAAGCATGTTTCGTGAAATAGCAGAGCGCTCTAACAAAACATCGTTCCATTGGAGAAAGTTGTTTGGTTTTCCTTACGGAATGAACTCCTGTATTCATGACTTACAATTAAATTAATATGTATTTAATTAATACTTACTTTAATTTATGTATGGTTACCTATTTTCATTTTTATTTCTTCTAACCGCAGCCATAGTGTAATTACATAGAGACACGCTAAGCTGTACTACGATGTAATACCAAATTCATAAACAGTGCCATCTGAAGTTCAAGATTCTTTATTTTCATATATAGATTAAATAATTCAACAGTTCAAAGGCAAGGCATATGATGTGGTGGACCCTTGGCATATAACATTAATTGTAAGTTAGTTGTGGTAAACTGCTTATGGTGTAATATGCTTAGTATGGAAGTTACTGCGTGTATAATCAATAAAAGCATCGTATTAACGGAAATTGACTTTGATACCGAAATCAAAGGCTAGGGCTGCAACGATTCATCGATGCATCACGATACCTTGCCCACGATACGATACACGATAGTTGTTTTCTGAATCATGATACACAAACAAGTTTTCAAATGGGATTAATTCAGTATAATCAAAATTGAAACCATTGATTTCAGACATTAAACTCTAAATAATATGCGGATATAATAACCGTTTTAAATTACGATGTAACTTTATCTCAAGAAGGAATTTTATTGAGAAAATTTAGGGACATGTCACGACTGTTAGTTACGAAATCTGGTAATGTCACAAATTTTATAACATCGTTCTTGGTCAATTCTCACAATATTGTCAATAAATCTTCGTAAACATATTTAGTTTGGTCTTTAAACACGCCGGCAATGAAAATTCCGTAAATTTAATCCAAATTTCTCATGATAAAGAACCACGGTGGGAGGCAATGGAACAGCTTTTACTATTTATGTACTATAGGTTGTATTGGACTGGGACCTTTCCGTAAAGTAAATTTACTCGCGAAGTTGGCAAAAAGTGCTTTACGCAAACATACCAGTCAAATACTAAATCGCCTAAATTTTACTATCTTGAAAATAAAATCCACCTTTCAGTGCTGTTTTTCAGCGCATAAGTCCCGCATTTTCAAATTTTTCATCACGTGACATACTTCACCAAACATGAAAATACGAGCAAGTGAGATACAAAAATGAGCCTTCAAAATATTAAATCAATCAGCGCCTCCTGATGCACGTAATGCACATAGTATTAAATACTATAGAGGGATTTCATTCATAAATGCAAGTTGATTAGGTGATTCCAAAAGCATCCAATCAGATTATTCCGCTGACTACAACGTCATTAGACATTAGCTGTATATTTTCCCGGGAACTGGCAACTGTTCGTGGGTTTGTTGAACTTATTTTATTTTGACTTTCACGTAACTGATGAACATTTACGTGGAATCTTAAGAACTGGTAAGTAAAATATAAAATGCCTGTACTTAAACCACGTCTCGAATTGCCGTATATTCATAAATATGCCATCCAGAACCGCCGGAATCGACCATCTTACGTATGTAGGTATAAAAAATCTGGTTAATAAAGCTTTAAAATATTTTACTTTGTCATTACCATAGCTGTCATTAAGTATCGCGATACATATCATGACATGGCTATCATGATACGTATCGTATCGTGGCTTAGTGTATCATTGCAACCCTATCAAAGGCTGGATTATTGAATAATATTTATAGGCACTGAGGAGAATACAATTCATGCCTCTTCATAGAATATAAGATTAATAACAACATATACTGGGCGTGTCCGCCCGTGGTGGGCGTGTTGGTCCAGGGAAGGGGCGTCCCTTATCCTGTTAGGTTTGTGCCTATAGGCTCCATTGGGTGGAGATTCATTCAGACTTTTGGTCTCACATTGCGACCAAGCGTCAGGCTTAATAACTTTCTACAAGTAGCTCATATAACTGACTATGTTGTTATTATCTCTCTTTTCATAGAATGTCAACTTCTTATGAGAGGGTGGCTGGGATGGTGAAAAATGTAACCTTTTCACTAAATGGATGGCTATGATCAGCATGATGTTACTCTATAATGACTGGGCTGAATATAATGATCTTTACATTAATATATCCAGCGATGAATGGCGCACCTCAACAACAATGCCTTGATTCGGACACTTGAGTGTTTCTTTAGATATTATTAGCTCACCTGGCCAAAATGGCCAAGTGAGCTTATGCCGTGGCGACTGTCCGGCGTCTGTCTGTCCATCAACTTTTTCTTTAAACGACTTCTTCTCAAGAACCACTGGAGCGATTTCAATTATATTTGGCAGGAAGCATCCTTAGAGCAAAGATATCCAAGTTCTTCAAACAAAGCAGATCAGCCAATTTGGCCGGTGTTCATCCTGTATTTTGCCTAATTATTTGAAACGTCTTTAAAAATCTTCTCTGATACCGCTGGGGGGAATCGATTCAAGCCTCAGGAAATATCATCTATAGCAAAAGCGGAACCAAGTTTGTTCAAGAGAACTTGATTGGCCAAATAGTTTGGTGTCCATCTTGGATGACCTAGATTTCTCAAGAACAACTTCTCCAGAACCGCTAAAGGGATCGGGCCAAAATTTGGGAGCGAATTAGGGACTAAGGGACATTAAAGTTTGTTCAAGGGAAGTCGATATGTCAAAAAATATGGCTGATGCGCATTTTGTCGCCATTTTGGATTTTTAATTTTTTTGATGAATATTGAAGCCGAAATTGGTATGCTGATTTCAAATTTTCCACTTTCGAAACTGTCATATAAATGGTTTGGCGGTCATCTTGGATCGTTTTATACTAGAGCAGTGGGAAAATTAAAATGTCTTCTTGAGAACCACTGTGCCAATTTCAATTATATTTGGCAGGAAACATCGTTCGGGCATAGGGATCCAAGTTTGTTTAAAGAAAGCTGATTGGCCAATTTGGCCGGCAGCAATCTTGGATTTTGTCCAATTTTTACAAACGTTTAAAAATCTCAGGAACCGCTTGGGGAATCATTTCATCATCATCATCGTATCATAGGACTTAAGCCTAAGGCTTTTGCTAGTCCCGGCTGTTACTAACAACGCAAATACATCATCTAGGGCAAGAGCTAAGCCAAGTTTGTTCAAGAGAACTTGATTGAACAAATGATTAGACGCCCATCTTGGATGACCTAGTTTTCGTGAAAACAAACATCTCCAGAACCACTGAAGGGATCTGGCAGAAACTTGGTAGATATAATTAGGGGCGAAGTGCCATTAAAGTTTTTTCAAGGGAAGTTAATACATCAAAAACATGGCCGCCATGGACCAATCAAAATGTAGCACGTTGGTGGTCATTTTTTTTTTTTTTTCTGGATGGGTTTTGAAGCCAAAATTTGGTAGCTATCTTGGATCATTTTCCCGCAAAAAAACTGCCATACTAAGGCTAAGTTTGAATATGTTGTCGGGGTAAGCGGGGTACCTCATCAACATATCCAAGCGACCGAGAGTATAATCTGACAAGTGACAACACAAATTCGTATCACGTGTTACAAATTCTACTCGATTACTCCTGCTTCAATCGAGAGTAATTTAAGTGTGTGTATGCGTAAATAGGCTTCCAGTCGGAGTACTGCAACAATGAACCCAAATTCAACCATAGTAACTGTACTCTTGTTAAAAGCCGCCATATTTGTTTACATGTTACATGCCATATTTGAATGCATGCGCACACTTTTACTCTCACTCAACGCAGGAGTACTCGAGTCGGATAATTTGTACCACATGATACCGTAATCCTATTATACTTTCGTCATGCATCGGGGTAAGCTGGGTACCTCGACAACGAACCCGAATTCAACCTAAATATAGCTCTCCTAGACTTGAGCAATTTTTGCCTTGAAACATCTCGATCAATTTTGTAAAAAAATTACGATTTTTTATTAAATCATAGGTACAAATTAAAAAAATTAAATTCAAACTTCGAAATTCAAGATTCAAAACTCAACTTCGAAATTCAAGACTCAAACTTCGAAATTCAAAATTCGACTTAGAAATTCAAAACTCAACTTCGAAATTCAAAACCCGACTTTGAAATTCAAAACTCAGCTTCAAAATTCAGAACGTGACTTAGAAATTCAAATCTTAAATCAGCCAATTACGAGCCGTCTTACAATTCTGTAAATTTGTGCTAGCTAATCAGATGTCTAGGTCTTGCAGAGATAAACCTGAACATAAACCTGTTAATGATGTGTGTGGAAATATGTATGTGGATTATATTCTTGCTAGTTTTGATCTAGAGAAGTGGCGGCTACAATGACGGTGGTGGTGGGCTGCTGCTGCTTGTGGTTGTGGTGGCTGTTGTGGAGGTGATCGTGCTGCTGCTACATGTTTTGGTAGAGACGATGATGATGATGGTTTACGGGTGGGTTGGGTGGGCGTGCGTGTGAGCGCATTGTGCTTGTTTGTCTGACTAACTGGCTATAATTGTCGGACTATTGGGCTGGTGGTTTAGAGGGTAATATTGTCAGACTATTGGGTTATCGGAGTAGTGTAGAGTCCCCGAATTTTAGAGCAAGCGGCGACGGTATTAGTTAGTGTTATGTCTAGATTCGATCCACGGACACATACATTCGTACACATTACGTTTCTTCTTAACAAACGGGCAAGGATTTTTATACCCAGGACGCAATGCCTCGGCAATAGAGGTAGCCTTGCTCAAGTGTGACCTATGTCTTTGCATTAACTACCTACGAAGTAGGTATATAGGTATATCAGCAACAGGAAAAGCTGTGTTACCGAGTTGTTCAAGCGATACAGTTGCATCCACGAAGAACGCACATGTTTCTCTATCTCTTTCTGAAACAGCAATCTTCATCGGCGCCATAATTGTTTCAAAAGTACATGTACAGACGTTTAGCAGAAACGTAAACTAGTATAAACATGTACGTGTACCCTAGCATGACATAAATGTAAAATGGCTCGTGATTGGCTGGTCTAAGATTTGGATTTTGAAGTCGAGTTTTGAATTTCAAATGAGCCTTCTGGGCTTTCGTAAAAAAATAGCATGAAAGTAGAACGCAATTTCATGCGACAAATTCTTACCATCCTACGTCTATGCGTAATGTATACCTTATATCCATCATTGCGGGAGTGAAATTATTAAATACGACTGCCTAAATATTGTGTAAAGTTTATTTCACCAAAATTCTACATAAAATGTCGTCGATAAAAATATAGATCACGTGATGTATCATCTTCTGCTTATAGCCTCCCTTTGTAGGACAAGTTTATGTCATTACCCGAGTAGCGCGAAGACCTAATAATGGTACGCGGGGAGTTACTACGCAATCCACATACATAGGACGGTAGCTACGAGAGTGGCGATGTAAACTCGTCCTATCGTGCAGTTTATAGTTGCTTTCAGAATGTATGATATACATTTAAGAGTAATCAACAGAACGCACAATTTCAAAATACAACAATCTAGAATGCTGTTGCTTTATTTTCTTTAATTAGACATGACAACCGAACCAAAAAGGAAAAATTATTACACCGCCTGACCTTGTTATTAATTGAAATTGCTAACTCTAGAATTAAAAAGACTTATGTTCACTGATTATTGCCTAACTCTCTGCAACTAAGTATATACTTGGTGTTTCACGACAGACTCAGGGTCTGCTGCTGCAGCGAGAGAAAGAAAATTATATGGTAATTCGCTGGAATAACTAGCTGGTTTTCTAAATGAGGGAAGGTGTTACCTCGCAGTTGTTAGCTTGTTTGTCGTAGCGCTGTGTTTTGATTAGTAATTGTTCAACACGTGTTATGACGGGATAAAACCACAATGAACACAGGCGTGAATCAATTATAATTGTACGCGTGTACTGCTAAAATGTGACAGAAAAGTAAACACTTCAGATTTGAAACAAACATGAAATATTTTACGATTTTTCCTCAATTACATTGTAAAAATCGCGATTTAAAAAATAAATCGAACTTTACGATTAAATCGAAAAATCATGCAAGCCTAAGCTCTCCTATTTCTGGGAAATTGCTGCTGATGACTTCCTCATTACTGCGAAAACCCCTACCATGTCGTCTGTAAGCTATTCAATACACAGTCAAACCTGTGTATAGCGGACACTTGTATTGGGGGCCATTAAGATAGCGGTTCATTGATACAGGTGGAATTATTTACAAATTAAAGCATATTCGGTTGAATATTTTGAAAATATATAACTGGAAGCTGTTGCTGCCTTAGGGCTTCCACTGATAATGAGTCCGTCATTCCATTGGTAAATTTTCAAAAATAATCATCTTTAGGTCTGCAACATTTTTATGAGAAAATTAAAATTTTGTTCAGTAAATTTTAGGGTAACAGGGTAGTAGTGGTGGTGGTTGTTGGGTTGGGCTGTGCAGGGTTGCTCAACCAAGTAAGACACAACAATGTAAGATATTCAATTTTTTTGGTCTACATGGGGTGCATGGGGTTTTTTTTGGGTGCGGGCAGGTGGTTTGTTAGGGGGATCATATTGGCTGATTTCCATTTGACCCATAAGATTCAGAAAATGACCCCTATCAGAACGGAAAATTGGCTACGAAGACTAAAATCGATGATATTTCAATATTTGCGCACACAAAATACAATTGTGTGCGTTGATAGCCCAGCGGAAATTGGAAATCGTTGAGATCTGGAAAAAAGAAATTCAGAATTTTTGCTATATTAAAAAGCCGCTTAGATTGAAGAACAGTTTGGCCGAAAATCGTAAGGGTGAACATTTTTACATGATAGCGAAAATATGGGCTACATGTATTTCATTATTTACACCATTGCCAAGCAGAATAGTGCCGTGTACGTTGATAGGACTGTGAAAAACAATAATGGTTGCGGTCTAGAAAAAAGAAATTCCAAAATCTTTAATATATTTAAATGCGTCTTTGATTGAAGAAATATTCTGAGAATTGGTACATTGCTTTGTTATGAGAAATTACAGAGCAAGTTCGAGTTTCATGCATTTGCGTAAATTTTTGATGGAGATATGTCCCTTTTCGACTTATGAAATCCAAACATATCAGCTTTCAATACTTTTTAGTCCTCGGCTATATATAACTGAAACTTGGTATAGTGCTTTGTTATGAGAAGTTACAGATCAAGTTTGAGTTTCAGCTGCTTCTGTCAATTTTTAATGGAGTTTTTGACTCAATGTCTAAAAATTTATATTACTAGGTAGGGGACATGTATTGCAAAGCAATACTTACAGAATGCTTGTTTGTTAAAATTTAGATGTCAAACATTATAAAATCTCCTACATCACAATGTCTTAATTACTTATGCATCTAACAAATATAGCAAAATCAATTATGGTTAATTTGATGCGTTTTGTAAGCAAAACTTGAAAAAGTGAACAGAGATTTCACCTGTATCTGTGATTTATTTTTTCCAGGTTTGTCACAAAAACTGTAATATTGAGCATATTTAGACATTTTCTTGTAATCAATGCAAGGTATGATATTCTGTGTTCTAATATGCATTGATTTATACATTTTCACGCCCGATTATAAAAATAACCCTAGCAACGATATATCTGAAGAGGTAGGGGTCAATCTTATAACAAAATCATATATGCATTTGTTATACCAGTAGACCAATGTCAATGGACATTGTCAATGCGGCAATCAGATGAGTCCAATCATTTAAATCATCACATGTAAACATGACTTCAGTAGTGTGTAAAGTGATGGAGCATTTCGTTAGAGATGAGCTTAGCAATCATATGTCTTAGAACTCTATTTCCGATTGTCAACATCAGACCGCTCCACGAGAGGCGAGTGATTGCTCTCCTCTCGCCTACACTCGCCTAAAGTTAATTTTAGGCAAGTATCTTATTACTCGCCTACATTGCTTAATAAGAATGACCAAATATAGGAGAGTATACTGGCATTGCTCGCCTTAATGGCTTAAATTTGAATTCAGGAGAGCATTAATTGATTGCTCCCCTTCAAAATTCTCATGGAGAGGCATGCAACATGGCTTCCTAAGTGGACGATCACGCAACTGTTAGAGACACTAAATTATTGCATGGATGTCGTAGATCAAGAGAGAGCAATCAGTGTAATCTACCTGGACTTTGCCAAAGCATTCAATACCGTCTCCCACCAGAGATTAGTCAGAAAATTAGAGAGTTACGGCAGTGATGAAGGTGCCTTAGGTTGGATTCATGATTTGTTTAGTAATCCTCGGAATCCGCAAGGCAGTGCGCTGGGAGCTGCATTGTTCATCTACTCTGTTAATGATATGCCCGAAACAGTAAGCTACATAAAACTGTTTATTGTTGATACCATGCTCTTCTCAAAGATAACTTCAGATGAAGATCATAAGCAACTACAAACAGACCTCAACAATCTGAAAGACTGGTGAGTCATTTAGCAGCTACGTTTTAATGCATCCAAATGCAAAACCATGCATTTGGGTAGATCGAACAGAAAACTACCTTACCACATGCAAGAAAATAGTAAAACACTTGAAGACACCACCTCCGAAAAAGACCTTGTTGTCTATATGTTGACAATAGACTAATGGTCAACAATTATGCAGACAGCTTTGAACAAAGCCAACAAAATAGTCGGGCTGATTAGAAGATCATTTGACTTACTGGACCCTGTCACACTTGTACTGCTCTACTGCTCCTATAATTATATTATTTTTAACTTCAAGAGAAATTAAGATGCGAAGTCACGATTAAGATTTATTTTATTTGTGAAAATTCCTTTATTTTCCTATATTTCTGTCTGAAATATTCCTATGTTTCTCCTATATTTTTCCAAATTTGTTCGTATATTTTTTTTTGGCTGTGGGTGGCTTCTACACGTAAGCCTGTAGACGGCTATGAGGGAACATCATTAAGGCATACAAATACATGCACAAGATGTACAATGTGAATCGGGTGCAACTACTGCCATCAGACGTAGGTACAACAGGCGATGGCTACAGGCTGAGTAAACGGCACTTTTGCTGTGATAGCAAGAATTGTTTCTTTGGCATAAGAGGAAACAATCACTGGAACAGTTTACTTGATCTTATAGCATCAGCTCCGACACTTTGTACATTTAAAGCAAGTCTGAACAAGCACTATAGTGACAGCACCCACACAATACACTTCCGTCTTCCCGATCTCACCTGTCCGCACCCAATCAGTTAAACAGGTTGATGACACCCAAGTTCCAGAAGGCAGTGAAAATCTGTTACAGGTTAACTAGCGTAACCAGCAGAAGAGGATATGTATGCATTTATGTTGTAGGTAAGTTCCCTACATTCTCGTCTCACAGGCACTGTCTGGACAACTGTGCCTAGTATGACAGAAGAGAAGTTTCATGGCTGGAGGGTGGCACCTCACAGTTGTGTGCCCTTTTTCGCTGCACCAATGCCCTGCAAAATACCTGTATCTGTAACAGAAATTTCTTGGTCGCAGAATTGGAAATATTTGCACAAACATCTATCCAATTTCCGTTTAACCAATTTGTTATGAATTGAGAAAACGTGGACGGGAATCAAAAACAAGCCAGATATTTGATATTTTGATGGATGACCTGATAATTTGATTTTCATTGCCTCTTCACCGTGACGATATGTCTCTTATTTTCAGATGTTGAAGGATAAAGGCTATATTTTTGATATAGCATTTACGAGTACGTTGAAGCGCTCCATTAAGACTCTGTATTACGCACAAGAGGAATTAGATCTGCATTGGATTCCAGTAGAACGGCACTGGCGGCTGAATGAACGCCATTATGGTGGCCTGCAAGGTCTAAACAAAGCAGAAACTGCTGCGAAGCATGGCGAGGCGCAGGTTAAGGTACATGCCATAATATTAACTTATAGTCTGGTAATTTATAAATCGATATCTAAGTTAGATTTTAACAAAAATAACCGAATTGCTCGGTCGATGATGCATCTTCACAAATCATTGCAAATCCCAACATTCACCACTTATACGTCTTGACACCTTGAGCCAAATGTAAATGTACTCTGGCACTCCACAATCACACAGTTAACTCACCTAGTACCATATTTGGTTGAATTCCATCCACTAGATTTAGAGACGTTGCATTACAATCAATCTTTAGCTCGCCTGGCCAAAATGGCTCCGTTGACCAAATTTTCCTGGAAGAATCCTACTACTGTGGGTAGGCTCTAGATCTTCTATTCAAAATTTTATTTACATGTAGTTGATATTTTTGGCAACGGTCTTAGATTTTCTGCAAATTTTTAGGAACCATCTAAAACGCTACTCCTTAATCAATGGCCCGATTTCCACATACTTGGTGGAACAATCAATCCTATGGTGGTACACTTCAACATACAAACAAGAATCTTGATCGGTCACTTCTTTTGGTAGCCATCTTCGATTTTCCAAAAACCAATCATGTACCTAATGGTCCAGGTGGTCATCACAGGCCCTTGGGCCTCTTTTTGGGGTAAAAATCTTAGATTTTATGAAAAATTTACTGCAAATTGTCAAATCCCTACTATTCCAAAATGCTTTAGCAGATTAAAAAAAATATTTGGCTGGAAGGATCCTATGGAGAGCCTATGATAGTAGGCTCCAAAGCCTCCATTTGGTAATTTTTTCTTTGACCATCTCGAATTGCTTGTTCTCGTTTTGTTGTAGCTAAATGAATTTGACTGAAAGGGATCCTTATAGCCTATCTATTCCATATTGTATAATCTGGATAGCTTGAATTGTCCCAGATTAGTTGCCCGTCAAAGGATCATGTATGTTTAAATGCAAATATTTCAAATGTTAATGGTCCAGGTGAGCATCACAGGCCCTTGGCTCTTGTTTTCCGATTATGTCCAACGTTATGGAATCCTAGTCTATGGTTACACCGTTTCCTGTGTTAAAATTTGAGCCAAATTTCAGCAGTATTTTCAATCTAAAAATAGAGACGTGACTTCGTACCGAGAACACGCCTGTAATTTAATGACCGGCCATCTTGTTACGTCATCACAATGACTGGATTGTTACACATACTCCACCTCTAAGACCAGGCAGGTTGGGACCAAGGCTGCATATCTTCTTAATCTGTGTATCACTAGCTTGATACAGGCATTAAAATCATCTCAAACCATCCAGTGGTTCATTTGCTATCAGCATCTACGCAACATCAGCAAATACTTGTCTTAATTATCTCCCGTGGGTCTGTGCATTTGGTTTCTGGGTAATAATGTCACTTATAATGGATGGATTCATTTCAAATTTGTTTTGTCAATTCATTATGATATATGCCCTCAGTGGAGCTTACGCATCAGCGAAACCTGTCCAAAGTTGCCATAGTTATTTTGCTTGAAATTCATCAAAATGTGTGCATTTTGTTTCCGCTCAATTACATCGCTTATAATGGATAGATTCATTTTATTTGTTTGTCTATTTGCATGCCAGTATAATCTAGGTCACGTTCAACTCCTAACCATAGTCAAACTTTAAATAGTTAACTAGCTAGTCAACTATAGTCGACCGAGCACCCGAGCTTGGTTCAGATGGTTAGTGTGAAATTTGCATAAATTTCAAAATGGCGGACACCGATCGCTTGCAACGAATAAATGCATATAAAAGTGTAAATATTTCACTAAATAGCCTAGGTTTGATGAAATTATGCTTTCCCATTGTATGTCAATGTTCCCATGCCTCTAGTCCTTCCCACTATGTCATATGGATGCTTTTTTAAGTCTTAGCGGACAAAAATAACCAATTTTTGGTAGGCCATAAAACAGACGACAGAAAGGGTTAATGGAGACTGGTACCCGGCTCCAAATTTTCTGCAATAGTAATTCAATGAGGAGCCGGTTACCAACGAACTATAGTTAACTACAGGGTTCGTACTGGTCATGGAAATCCTGGAAAGTCATAGAATGTGAAATTTTAAATTCCAGGCCTGGAAAGTCATGGAAAATCTATATTTTTCATCATAGGTCATGAAAAAGTCATGGAAAATGGTAATCATGTAAAATAACAAGAAATCTGTTGGCATAAATCTCCTACGCAATAACAATTATGGCAACAGCTTATCAAAACAAGGCTGTGGTTAGGTTGTTCCAAGAGACAATATTCAGACATTTTGCACAACTCGGATCTTATTTTTGGAGTTACGTCATCAGACAAATGTCCTAGATATTAATTCTTGGATGTCATGAAATTTGTTAATATTGGTCATGAAAAGTCATGGAATTTCAAACACAGAAAGGTGTGCGAACCCTGAACTATTTAGCGTCTGACTGGGCATAGCAACTGCGCATGTTCAGTAAACCAGCAAACTGACTATAGTTAGCGAGTCGAACTTGACCCTATCTATCAATCCCTGTGGCAAACAGGGTTTTGTGAATAGCTGCCATTGCAGGGGGATCATGTGATATGTACATTATCTAGTTTTGTGTGTGACTGATTTGAATTTTATGACGAATTGAGAGGAATTATTTTTCTGTTAACTATTTTTGTTACAGATGACTATGGACTTCATTTCACCTTATTTTACGTGCAATTTTAAATATATACACCTGTGCAAAAGTTAAGCACCACCCTATTTTTACGCACATGCGAGGGTATATTCATGTGCTATGAAGAAAGCAATAGCATAAACATTTATGTACCCATCCATCTTAGTGCAAGAGGTAATAATGCAACTAGAGGAATGCTGATTATGATGGTGGGGAAACACTATGTTTTTGTTTGAACTTGAAAACGAGGCCTGAATATGGTTACGTTGACACAACTGACAACTATTGCCCTACAGTTGACACATGTGGCTAGATTGTCATTAATGGTGTCTGAAAACGAAGTTTAACATCTGTGCACGAGTTTGAGACTGTCATTATTAATACCGGGTATATCCACCTTGTGCCTGGATGACGGCCTGGACACGACGTCTCATGCTGGTCACCAACCGACTGATACGCCATTGTGGTATTCGTTGCCATTCAAGATGGAGTGCGTCTGTTAATTCCTGTAGGTTCTGCACAGGAGGATCCCTCCTCACCATGTTTCCCAGAATGTCCCAGATATGCTCAATAGGGTTCATGTCAGGGCTCCTTGCTGGCCATGGTAGGGTTTCGATGGCATTCTGGCGGAGGTATTCATGCACAGCTCTAGCACGATGTGGTCGGGCGTTGTCATCCATGAATATAGGGTGGGTTCCAGGTGCATGATTTACAAAATGAGGGACCACAACTCTATCCAGTATGGAATCTTGATATCTTTGTCCATTTAGTGTTCCAGGTACAGTCAACAGATCCAGCTTACAATCAAATGAGATGCACCCCCATATCATAACGGAACCTCCACCAAATGGAACTTCTTCCATGATGTTACGTTGGTCGTACGCCGTGCGTCTGGACCTCCATACACGAGTTCGACCATCTGTGGCATGAAGCAGGAACCGACTTTCATCGGACCAGTGTACCCGTCTCCAGGATCTCATGTTCCAGTGTCTTCTTTCGTTGCACCACCTCAGACGCTCCTCTTTGTGGTGTGCAGTGAGGAGAGGACGTCTGACAGGTCTCCTAGCTTTCATGCCAGCAGCATACAGTCTCCTTTTGACGGTAGACATTGACACTCTATTGCACGTTTCCCATTGCTGGCTGAGCACTCTGCTGTTGGTGAATGGAGATCTAACAAGGCGTACTAGGGCTCGATCATCACGGGCAGTAGTCTTCTTCGGTCTTCCAGATCTAGGCCTGTCCTTCACCTCGTTAGTTTGCCCATGTTTTGCTATCAACCGACTGATTACAGTATGGTTAATGTTCAGCTGTCTGCCAATCTCTCTGCATGACATACCAGTGGTATGCATGCCTATGATTTGCCATTTCACACGATCACTTAACCTTCGTCTTGCCATAGCGGTTCACAATCAAGAGCTAATTCTCTCTGTACAAATAAACCACGGTCATGAACACAAAATTCCTAATCTTGTCGCCTAAATCTGTATGTAATGTTCTACACCTCAAACTGGACTTTTACATAACTGAACACGTGTGCTGTTTCCCGCCACGCACGGACATCAAGCGGCGTGAAGTCATGCATGCATGTGCATTTCATACGTGGAATTATGTCAGCTAACGCGGGGACAAAAAGTATGGCAGCCTAGTTGTACCATCATGTTTCTACGTTCTATTGTTTTTGCCGGTGCTTAACTTTTGCACAGGTGTATAGTTTGGTAGTAACAGAGTATTTTTCATGCCCTTTTATGATTCAATTCACCTTTCCAGAGTACCCACCCATCATATGACGTCATAATGAACTGCGTGATGTGTACAATGACATCATAATGAATGACGTCGATAGGTACGTCACGAACGCATATTTGAAGACGGTCTATGCGTTGTTGTACAAATTGTTTGCTTTTACTATTTAACAAATATTCGTTTGAATATTTTGAAACTAATTTGACTGGGCGCTGTTGCTGCCATAGTTACAAAATATTCAACAGCTTCCCTGTATAGTTTTCAGGAAATTAATAGCTAGGGCAATGGGGATCGATCAATCCCAACACGGCGAGGTGTGGGTGGAGCTTAGCTAGTGATGGGCGGGGCATAGCTAAAAATGGAAAGGTCCATTTTCTTTAAACCTTTAACACTCATGCCAGCCGAAAACGGCTTCTGCAGTGGCCTTAAGAAATGTCCATTTGCAGACAAAGAGAAAACTTTTTTTTAATTTACTACTGGAATGACTGGCTCGATAACCAAGCCAGTCACTCCAGTGGTAAATTTTCAAAAATAGTCTTATTCTACAAATAGACATTTTCTATGAGAAAATTTAAAAAATTTTACAAATTTGAGGGCTAAAGGCTTAATATCACCCAATTCGAGCAGAAACTACTACGTCAATAGCCACTCATTACACACAGGATATCTTTCTTGATCTTGTATTGAAGGAGGCACGAATGCAGTATTTTCCAAGATATTCACAGATCCAGAGTTTGAATCAACGAGGATCTGGGTTCTTTTATCCGAATCATGGCCACGGTCTGGAAATCCTCTTTCACTTCAGCTTCCTTTGTTGTGTTGAAGTTTGAGTCATATCGTATAGTTTAAATGAGATACAATCTGGAATAAGCTTTTGTGACTAACTTACTACGGGGAATAACATATAGCATTTTATTGAGTCGCCACCCGCAGCTATGATCAATGTTACATGTTAGTTAGTACAATTTTGAATACGATGTAAGATATATATGCTCGGTTGAATATTTTGAACATAATTGGGTGGACGATTATGTTCAAAATATTTGACAGTGAATTTTATTTTGTTTTGGAGACATGTTAACCCTTTAACCCTCATATCAGCCAAAAACGGCTTCTGCAGGGCTTTGAGAAATTCCCATTTGCAGACCAAGAGAAGATTATTTTTGAAAATTTACTACTGGATTGACTGGCTCGATAACCGAGCCAGTCATTCCAGTGGTAATTTTTCGAAAACAATCTTGATCTGCAAATGGACATTTTCTATGAAAAAAACTTGACCAAATTTGAGTGTTAAAAGGGTTAAGCTATTTTTTATACTTTGTAGAGTAAGTTGTTCAAGCTCCTTTAACCCTTTCACTGATGAATTCCCTATATCTCATTTTCAAGGCTACCATACAAGAAAACTAATGCATATCTTGTACAGTATCTTACCTTGAATGACAAAAGATCAAGGCGCTGCAAGAGGTAAAGAGGGCATTTGGTGCATTTTTTGCTGTAAAATTATGACATTTGTTGTCAAAATTAAATAAATTAAGTTTTAGGGCAGGGTGCTGCATAATTATGACAGTGTGGATCGCCCTTCTGTGCCCAAGGGCACAAATCGCAGTAAAACACTGATTGTAGTTCATTTGACTGGAAGTCATTGCTGTCTTAGGCAGCAGCAGCTTCCAGTCAAATTAATTTCAAAATATTCAACAGAATTATCATAAAGAATATACTTTTCAGGGATTTGTCAGAGGTAGAGTTATAGGTCAACCAGGTCAAAACTGGTTTCTACTATGGCCTTGAACAAGATCTACTTTCATGACCAGGTGTTGCATCACCTTGGCCATTTGGGCTTTATATCACAGTACTGGTAACATAAGCATAACTGTACATAGTATACATGCGTGAAATTGTATATCTCTGCTAATATATCTTATCAAATGTTACTATTATTATTATTATTATTATCAGATCTGGCGTCGTTCATACGCTGTACCACCACCTCAATTGGAAGCTGATGCACCATTCAGTGCAGTACATGATCCTAAGTACGCTGTAAGTATTGTCCATGTATATAAGCCAGAAAAATTAAGTTTTCATGGAAATTCTATGATTTTCAGGACAGTGAACCATTTCCTCCCTATTAAATTAAATTGGATTAGCCTTTTAATGGCGAAACCACCCAAAATGTACCACTGCAGTAGTCTTGATAAATGGCTATTTTCGGGCCAAGTTCACGAATAGTATTTCAGAGATTTTTTCCCTGGAATGACTGGATTAATAACAGCGCCAGTCATTCCAGGGGTAAAGTTTGAGAAATAGTCTTCTTGGGCTCCAAATGGACATTCGTTTCACATTTTATGACCATTGAAAGGTTAAGCTGTGCCAACATGTTCATGACGACTGTGACGTGGGGTGGTTGTCTAGACAGATCAAATATTGCATATGGCAATTTCCGTCTTGCATAGGAAGCAGAAATTGAGACACGCTCATCATTATCATTTTTCTGACAGCAGTCAGCATCAGCCATTACCCTTTAACCATCAAATTTGTTCAAGAAAATTTTTATTTTCTCATAGAAAATGTCCATTTGCAGACCATGAAACAATTATTTTGAGAAATTTATCATTGGAATGCCTGGCTCAGTTATTGAGCCAGTCATTCCAGTGGTAAATTTTAAAATACATGTATAATCTTCTTGGTCTGCAAATTGACATTTCTCATGACTATTGCAGTTTTTGGCGTCTTTCTGTGTTAAAGGGTCATATTTCAGTGTTGGTTGATTATATTAGAACTGGAATTTCCCAGTGTTTTTCATGGCATCTAAATTTGCAGGTCCCAGGGACCCCACACCCTGAAATCCTGGGAACCCCAGCTGAAATCTGGTGTTCCAAACTAAAATCTGGTGTTCCTAAGTGGTATTTCTCGTCCATGCTAAAATTAGAGGTTACCATGAACTCACAACTATGAATTAACCTTTCCAGTTTTAGCTATCTCCCGTCCATCTCAAGCTAAGCTCCACCCACACCTCACTCATGTTGGGATCAATCGATCCCTTAACTCCATGACTATCAATTTCCATAAAACTGTACAGGTAAGATGTTAAATATTTTGAAACTAATTTGACTTTGTGCTGTTCCTACCAACAGAATGTTTATTAAATGGTAAAGACATACAATTCGTACAACGTGTCAGACTATTAAGCGTTAAAGATGGACTATATAGACTCATTTATGATGTCATGATTATGACATCATCATACACATGACTTGATTGATTATGAACTTATATGATGGATGGATAAACTTGGAAAGGTCCATTATAGTAGTCCTATGCTGGACTTTGTAGGTATTTTTGTGCAAAAACCCTATAAAACTATGTAGTATAAATTAATGATCATACAAGATTTTTAAGCATCCCGTGGCACCCACTTCCAATAGTTTTGGTGTCCCAAGCTGCAATTTGGGGTAGATACTCTCAGAAGGACCCTTATGAGAATCCCTGACTGGAATAAATGATTACCGACGCTATTCAGAATGTGAAAGGTGATATTGAACTAAGATTTTCAACGCTAAGTTTTTATTGATGGTGCCCTGTGGTCAGGCAGCAGATGACTCCGGAAGATAATTCAACTAAGATTTGTCATTATATCGGTTTGAGACTTCATAAGTTGATTGGACTACAGGGAAGCTAAAATACAATGCCACTCCTTTCCAAGACAAATATGTGACCAAAACCGTGATAAATAATCAATTTCAGCCAGATGTGCACGTGTCGCATAGCTGTCAATTAGGCCCTCACATTGCATTTGAGAACGTCGAGATTTTACAATTTGAATGGGGTATAACCCCCCTAAACCCTCCCTCGAGTACGCTCATCTGGAATCTCACTCTTTAAGCATCTATGGGTCCTGCATTGGAATTTAGCATGTATACATAAATCTGATTTGTGGTGGAGGAATAACATTAGTGTGGCAATAGTGCCAGCATATAAAACATTAGGTATGTGTAAATTCGAACAGGCATATATATATTTTAGGCATTGAAACAGATTGTGTAGATGATACGCATAGGCCTACTAAAACACAATGAGATTATCACTCAAATTGTCATGATTATTTAAAGCATTCGTTTGTCTACATACAATTAGATTAATATCAACTAATTACTTGAAAACCCACGAAAAATAATCCAAGATGCTTCTAAGAACATACTTGATTACTCTACTTTATTCTTTTCCAGAACCTTGATAAGAACGCTATTCCAACTTGTGAATGTTTGAAAGACACAGTGGAGCGAGTACTTCCATACTGGCATGATGCCATTGTTCCAGCTATTAAGGTTAGTTTCTAATTGATGATCCACTTTAAGCTAGGTCCCACACATCGCTAATTAAGCTCCGCCCTTGATTTGCATGTGTTGAGATCGATTTATATACTTTGAAACCTGAATTCCTTGAATCCGAGTTTCATGGTAATTATACAGCTCACCTGTTGAATATTTAAAAACTAATTTGATTGAGTATATATAGGCAGCAACAGACAGCCAGTCAAATTAGTTTTATAATGTTCAACGCAATGTTTATTAATTAGTAAAGACATACAATTCGTACAACTTCACAGACTATTCCATGTTAACCCTTTAACACTCATATCAGCGAAAAACATCTTCAGCAGTGGTCTTGGGAAATCTCCCTTTGCAGACCAAGAGAAGACTATTTAAAAAAATTTACCAATGGAATTACTAGCTCGATAACCGTAAAAAAATCGTCTTCTCCTGGTCTGCAAATGGACATTTTCTATGAAAAAATGTAATTTTCTGGAACAAATTCGAGGGTTAAAGGGTTAATGACCAAGTATTTCTATCACGTATTATTGTGACGTCAAGCTATATGTTAATTAGGTCATCAATGCTTGACTGACATATTGGAATCATCCATTATGATGCAGTTAGAGCCAGGGATGGGGTCAGTTCCATTTTATCAATTCCAATTCCAATTCAAATCATTTCATCAATTCCAATTTCGTTTCCACATCAATTCATTTTATCAATTCCAATTCCACTCAGACAAGTTCAATTCCAAAAGTGCATTTATCCATTATGAGTGTGTTATTCAGTTTAATAACTGGTGTAATGGACCTTTCCATTTTTAGCTATGCCCCGCCCATCACTAGCTAAGCTCCACCCACCCCTCGCCGTGTTTGGATTGATCGATCCCCGAATGCCCTAGCTATCAATTTCCTGAAAACTATACAGGGAAGCTGTTGAATATTTTGTAACTAATTCGACTGGTTGCTGTTGCTGCCATAGGCAGCAACAGCGCCCAGTCAAATTAGTTTCAAAATATTCAACAGAATATTTATTAAATAGTAAAAGCAAACAATTTGTACAACAGCCGATAGACCGTCATCAAATATGCGTTCGTGACGTACTTATCGACGTCATTCATTATGATGGCATTGTACACACCACGCAGTTCATTATGACGTCATATGATGGGTGGGTACTCTGGAAAGGTGAATTCACCAAATAGACAGAGCTGCCGTCAACATTGTGATCCATTCCACGGGCAGCTTAGACACCAGCTGAACCTTGATGATGATACCTGTGATACAGACAGCCAGCAGACTACGAACCATGGCATAACTATAGACCCCGTCGCCAGTCTGAGCACAGTTATAATACCTACTCTCAGTATAGGTGTGAGCGCGACTGATTCTTACTCACGTTATAGATATACACGTGGTCGTAGACCTGAAGGTCGTTACGAGCACTATGCAGAACGTAGTCGTGAACAGTAGCGTGAACCTCAGCCGCTATACGAGGTTGCGCGTGGTCATAACTTAGAATCCAGACATGTGCTGAGTCATGAAACTGGATTACAATACAGAGATGGAAGCCGTGCTGAGATCTGAGCTGCAAAGCAGAGCTGGGCATGGTCCCGAATGACAGCAACTGTTTAGACATGAGGTTGGCCGCATATACTACCCAGGACATAACCGGGATCAAGAAAACCTAGGTCACAGACAATATACTAACTCTAATTTTAGCTACAAAAGAAATGTCTCCGCAGGAGAGCGTGAGATATACCAACATGATGATGGAAATCAGTTGCGTGCTGAAAACTGCCAGAAGTGGAGGGAGAATCCTCAACCTCCCACTACTGGGGTAACTGTAAGTAGTACACGTAGTGTAGAAGGTCTAGTGTATGATTATAACCATGGGTCACAGCTCGACTGCGGTACCAGTAAGCAAAATCTACAAAACCAATTCCCTAACAATCGTATTGCGCCGATAGAAAAGACTGCACCAGAAGTCCCCTCACAGAAGCCTGATTGTGACGTAGAAGTGGACCTTATAGAGTTTGAGAGCGCTGCTGAGGTACCGCCATGTAGCAGAAGGCAATTGATACTAGGAGTGAAAGGACAGGATATATACAATAATTTTTAGCTCACCTGGCCTGAAAGGCCAAGTGAGCTTATGCCGTGGCGACCGTCCGTCAACTTTTTATTTAAACGACTTCTCAAGAACCACTGGGCCGATTTCAATTATATTTGGCAGGAAGCATCCCTAGGGCATAGAGATTCAAGTTTGTTCAAGCGAAGCCAATCGGCCCAAATCCAAGATGGCCGCTGGCCAAAATAGCCAATTTTTAGAAACACTTTAAAAAAATTTTCTCCGAAACCGCTGAAGGAATTGATTCAAAACTCATAACACATCATCTAGTGCAACAGTAGACCCAAGTTTGTTCAAGGCAACCTGATTGGACGATTTGCCTGGCGGCCATCTTGGATGACCTAGTTTTTGCGAAAATTACTTCTCCCGAACCGCTGAAGGGATAGACCTGAAATTTGGTAAATATGCTTAGGGACCAAGGTCCATTCAAGTTTGTTCAAGGGAAGTTTGTACGTTAAAAAACATGGCCGCCATCAACCAATCAAAATTTAGCGTTTGTTGGTCATATTGGCTTTTTTGTGTTTGATATTTTGATGGCGAAAATTGCTTTATATATGCTTATCAGTGTGGCGAGTTCAAATATGCCACTTTCGAGACTGTCGGATAAATGGTTTGGCTGCCATCTTGGTTTGTTTTTCCGCCATCGGCTCCCATAGTGAAGCAATGGGCCCATAGTAAAGCCAAAATGGCTGATTTTTAGAAACACTTTAAAAAAATTTTCTTCTACAAAACCGCTGGAGCAATTGATTCAAAACTCATAACACATCATCTGTGGCAACGGTAGACTCAAGTTTGTTCAAGGCAACCTGATTGGCCGATTTGCTTGGCGACCATTTTGGATGACCTAGTTTTTGCGAAAACGACTTCTCCCGACCCGCTGAAGGGATAAAGCTGAAATTTTGTCAATATGCTTAGGGACCAAGGTCCATTCAAGTTTGTTCAAGGGAAGTTTGTTCGTTAAAAAGTATGGCCGCCATCAACCAATCAAAAGTTAGCGTTTCTTGGTCATATTGGCTTTTTTGTATTTGATGTATTTTGATGGCGAAAATTGCTTTATATATGCTTATCAGTGTGGCCAGTTCAAATATCCCACTTTCAAGACTGTCGGATATACGGTTTTCCTGCCATCTTGGTTTGTTTTCCCGCCATAGTCTCCCATAGTAAAGCAATGGGCCCATAGTAAAGCAATGGGGAATTCTTTAAACGACTTCTTCTCAAGAACCACTGGACCGATTTCAATTATATTTGGGAGGAAGCATTCATAGGGCATAGAGATCTAAGTTTGTTCAAACGAAGCGGATCGGTCAAAATCCAAGATGGCCACCAACCAAAATGGCCGATTTTTAGACACGAAAAAATCTCCGAAACCGCATGAGGAATTGATTCAATACTCATAGCGCATCATCTATGGCAACGTTAGACCCAAGTTTATTCAAGCCAACCTTATGGGCCTATTTGCTTGGCGGCCATCTTGGATGACATGGTTTTCCCGAAAACGACTTCTCCCAAACCGCTGAAGGGATAGAGCTGAAATTTATTAAATATGCTTAGGGACCAAGGGCCATTCAAATTTGTTCAAAGGAATTTCGTATGTTAAAACACATGGCCGGCATCAACCAATCGAAATTTAGCATTTGTTGGTCATATTGGGTTTTTTTGTATTTGATGTATTTTAATGGCGAAAATTGCTTTATATATGCTTCAAATATGCCACTTTCGAGACTGTCGGATAAATGGTTTAGCTACCATCTTGGTTTGTTTTTGGAGGAAGCATTCATAGGGCATAGAGATCTAATTTTGTTGAAACAGATCGGTCAAAATCCAAGATAGCCACCGACCAAAATGGCCGATTTTTAGAACCGCTTTAAAAAATCTCCGGAACCGCTGGCGGAATTGTTTTAAAACTCATAACACATCATCTATGGCAACGTTTAACCCAAGTTTATTCAAGGCAACCTGATTGGCCTATTTGCTTGGCGGCCATCGCGAAAACGACTTCTCCCGAACCGCTGAAGGGATATCGCTGAAATTTGGTAAATATGCTTAGGGACCAAGGGCCATTCAAATTTGTTCAAAGAAGTTCGTACATTAAAAAACATGGCCGGCATCAACGAATCAAAATTTAGCTTTTTGTCATATTGGCTTTTTTGTATTTGATGTATTTTGATAGCGAAAATTGCTGTATATATGCTTATCAGGGTGGCGAGTTCAAATATGCCACTTTTGAGGCTGTTCGATAAACGGTTTGACTGCCATCTTGATTTGCTTTCCTCCCATAGTAAAGCAATGAACCCATAGTAAAGCAATGAACCCATAGTAAAGCAATGGGGAATTCTTTAAACGACTTCTCAAGAACCACTGGGCCGATTTCAATTATATTGGGCAGAATGCAGCCTTAGGGCCTAGAGGTCTAAGTTTGTTCAAACGAAGCTGATCGGCCAAAATCCAAGATGGCCACCGGTTAAACCAGCCAATTTTTAGAAATGTCTTTAAAAATCTGCGAAATGGCTTGGGGGTCGACTCAAAACTCATGAAACATTATCTAATGCAGGAGGAAAACCAATTTGTTCAAGAGAACCTGATTGGGCCATGGGCTTGGCGGCCATCTTGGATGACCTAGTTTTCACGAAAACAACTTTGTATCCAGAATCGTTGAATGGATTGAGCCGAAATTTGGGAAATATGATAAGGGATTAAGGGCCGTTAAGTTTTGTTCAAAAGTAGTTGATACATAAAGAAACATGACTTCTGTTTTCTTGTTATAATTCTGCTCAACTCTGTAGGGTTCTACTTATTGTTGATGGCCTTTCTGGTTTAAATGCCTATGATGCAGGTGAGCGATACAGGCCCCTTGGGCCTCTTGTTTAGACAAGGGATGTGTTCCACAAAAGCCTCCAGACCACAAAAGTGGCTTGGCACCAATGTACAGACAACAATAAAACAGGGCAAAAATGAGCAGAAAGAAACCAGCTGCAACTGCTCTAACCCTAAGATTGTTACAATAAACATAGAAAATCTGAGAACAAACCATGCATATCTTAGTGAGCTGTTATCAGACAAGCAAACAATTGTATGTGTCCAAGAGCACTGGCTTTCCAACAATGAGTTGGACTCCATTTCAAAGACATTTCCAAACCATGCACATGGAGCCAAATGTTCAGATGATGGAGATCCAATGCTCCCCTGCCACAGATCGACAGGTACAGCAATTGTGGCTATCTTATAGCCCCAGTCCTTAAGCCACTGTATAGAACCCCTACCTGATGGCAGTAATCGATTAGTTGCAGTACGCATCAATGCAGAGCCTGCTCATAAATACATACATTCCTGCAAAAGGTACTCTCGACAAAACTACTAGCTACATCAGTGTACTAGATGAAGTTGCCGAACTAACACAGGAGTACTCCGGAGCCTACACCTTACTGTGGACGGGCGATATAAATGGTATGTTGGGGAGAGTAATGGAGAACAAAAATGACGAGTTAATAAAACAGTTGTGTCTGGAAAAGGGATACAGAGTGTCTCCGTTAATGCCAAGGTTGCCGACATACCACCACTTCTATGGTGGTATTACATCGCAGCTGGATGTCTTCATCGAGTTAGCCGATCAGAACAATGTTATAAAGGAAATTCATATGGACTCACGCAATCCGTTAAATCATAGTGTGTACGAGCCACCCTGTCTGTGCAGTTGAATGGATCCGTACCATCACAGCGACAAGCAAGAATGCTAGTTAAGCAGAGGTTGAATTGGGACACGGTGGACATACAAAAGTACAAGCATCTTACCTCATCGGGACTGCAAATCCGGATAGACCTCTCCCGTCAGAATCTGTCTTCAGAGTTCCTGCTGTAGGCAATAAGTGAAATCCTATATAACGCAGCAAATGACGCCAGTCCAGCCAAACAGAAGCAGCGGGTCAGACCACATTATAAATGGGATGCTATGCTGAAGCCATTTGTAGAATGTTCAAAGGCTGCACATTGGAGATGGAAAAAAGGATGCCCAAAAGATGGGGAAGCGGCGGATAGGAAGAAACATGCAAAAAAGGATCTTAAGGCAGCCCGAAGACAGCTTACGGCAGAAGAACGAAACAGGCTGCACACAACCATAATGGACTTAGGTCCAAGAGATCACTGCAAGTTGTTCACGGCGATAAGACACTTAAGAGATAGCAGGCCGGTGCAGAATGTCTGTATTAACTTCGGTATTGGGGGAAGCAGCACCACAGAGCCAGAGCTCTGGGCCCAGTACTTTGAAAATTTAGCTACACCTGTTGATGATCAGCCCTTTGACAGTGAGATAAAGGAGTCACTAGGGCTTAGACGCATGTTGATTATCCTAAACTCATCTGCAGAGAAACCTTTATCCTTAGTGGATACCCAACAAACTAAAAAGCATGTGCAAAAACTGAAGAATGGCAAGGCAGCAGACATATTCGGTATCACTGCAGAACACCTAAAATATGCCTCACATGAAGTGCTTACAGTCCTCAATACCATCACAAATGATGTGCTGACCACTGGCAAGATCCCAGATATCATGAAAACTGGCCTAATCACTCCGGTCCCAAAGAAAGGAAAGTCTGCTAGATGTCCAGATAGCTACAGACGCATTACAGTCAATTCTGTCCTGGGAAAGGTAGTGGAAAAAGAAATTGTACAGCGAATCAGACCTGCCTTAAACCAGACAAAAAGTAGATTGCAGTTCGGTTTTACCCAAAGTTGCTCGTCCATGAATGCAGTTTTTGCTCTTACTGAAACCATTGCTGATGCTGTTGATACCAAGAGTTCACAACACAACATTTATGGATGCCAGCAAGGCCTTTAATATTGTAAATCACCCAAGTATGCTTAATGCCATCTACAGTCAAGGAATCAAAGTCACCCTATGGGCTATTGTAGAGGAAGTGTCACAGCCCTTTGCTGAGTATCAGGGGATCCATCAAGGTGGTGAGTCGTCAACAGACCTTTTCAACAGTAGGAGCAACAAGCTACTACATAAACTGGAAACCCACCCAGCTACGTATAGAATCGGTTCGATCCCAACAGGCGCGATTATGTGTGCAGACGACTTAGCATTAGTTGCGTGAGCACCTGAAGCTATGCAACTCTTAGTAAATGAGGCACAGCTGGATACAGCTAGTGAGCGGTACTTGTTTAGTAGCACCAAAACTAAAATCATGGTAGCTAGAGGTACAAAGCCAGCAAATCTCTGGATAAATGGGAAGCTGTTCGAGATCACAAATGAGGAGACCTATCTTAGCGTTACTAGAACATCGTGTAACAACCTAAAACAGTTGAAAGCAGAATTAATTCAGCACGGCGTGCAGCCTACTCCCTAATGGGTGCTGGCATGTATGGACTTAATGGCCTAAACCCAATGACATCAATACACATCTGGGAGATATACTACTCCAGTCCTACTGCATAGCCTTGAGGGACTGATCCTAAAGCAGTCTTGAGTTCGAAAAGCTGGAAGACTTCTACAGGGCGAATCTAAAACGCATGCAGCATCTACATGCCAGTTGTGCGAACTCTGCAGTCGACTTGCTGCTTGGAGCACTCCCAGTGGAAAGGCAAATTCACAAAAGGATTCTGATCTTTCTTTTGAATATGCTACACAGAGAGAATTCCATCGAACGTGAGATAATTGAAAGACAATTAGCCATCAAGGCAGCAGTGTCCTATAGCTGGGTAATGATAACAAAGCAGATGCTACAGAAGTATGGCCTGCCGGATGCATACAGTCGTCTGAAGAACCTGCCAAGTAAGGGAGTATGGAAAACAATAGTGACAAAACAGGTCCATGACCACTGGGAGCGCAAACTGAAAGAAGAAGCTGCCGGGAAGAAGACTGTCGTATCTTTCCCTTGACTCCTGCAAGTCTGATAAGACCTGTATATAAGGCTACTATCCAAGCTAAGTGAACAGTACAGAGATATAGCCTACTTGGAGGAACAACCCGTAACCGTCGAGGTCCAGCCACCTGTCCACTGTGCAAGAGCAAAGATGAGACGCTGGTGCACTTCCTTGTCGTGTGTACACAGCTTCAACCTACACGAAAAGAACTCCTGAGTAAGATCTGTGGCATGTTGAAGACACTAGGACTCCAAGGTCAAGTTCGACTCCTAACCATAGTTAGCTATAGCTAACTAGAATACCAGTCGAACTTCAAATAGTTAACTAGCTAGTCAACTATAATCAACCGAGCACCCGACCTTGGTTCAGATGGTTAGTCCGATATTTGCGTAAATTTCAAAATGGCGGACACCGATCGCTTGCCACGAATAAATGCATATAAGTGTAAATATTTCACTAAATAACTTAGGGTTGCTGAAATTATGCATTCCCATTGTATGTCAATGTTCCCAAATCCCTATTCCTTCCCACTTTGTCACATAGACGCTTTCTGACGTCTTAGCGGACAAGAATAACCTGTTTTCGTAGGTCATCAAACCAGACGACAGAAATGGTTAATGGAGACTGGTACCCGGCTCCAAATTTTCTGCAATAGTAATTCAATAGGGGACCAGGTACCAATGAACTATAGTCGACTATGATCAAGTTCGACTGGGCATAGCAACTGCGCATGATCAGTAAACCAGCAAACTGACTATAGTTAGTGAGTTAAACTTGACCCTAGTCACACAGGAGAACTGTATTCAAGCTATCCTAGACCCTAGCAAGTTTGCTGCAGATGATCCTGTAAGCTGTAGCTCCCAGATACTACAGAGACTCCAAAAGCTATCCAGAGAACTTTGTCACGTCCTGCATCGACAGCGAGCTAAGATGACTCAGTTGCAGTGAAGCGCTCAAAGTTGCGTGCTGCAGAGTTGCATGATGGGTCTGACTGCATCGCTGACTATACTCTACCAAACAGGCCACTCTTTTAAACAAACAATTTTTGCGCTTAAGATACTTAACAGATACACGTATTATTATTACTTGTGAAATCTCGTGAACCAAGCTTCTCATTGGACACGTCGGAAGGAACATGAGATTCTACCTTCAGGAAATATCCAGAACTAAATATCCGTACCAACTGTACTCCCTGTGGATGTTCGTCTGAAGAACATCACGTTGTTCGAGGGACAAGATTTACTGCGAAAGAAGAAGAAGAGGAGGAGGTACAAAGCTCACATAGGATAAAAAGCTTAATTGGTCACTGGGCAGGGAGAATTGAGATAATTCAATAATATATTAAAGTTCATAGCATTTATCAGGTCTTTATTTTGTCACTTCAGAGAGCAAGAGATTATTTTTGAAAATTTACCACAGGAATTACTGGCTCAGTTATCCAGCTAGCCACTCCAGTGGTAAATTGTCAAAAATAGTCTTCATTGGCATGCCAATGGACATTTCTCAAACTCATTGCAGAAAGTGTTTTGGCCGGCTTAGGTGTTAAAGGGTTAAGGGCTAACTTGCTCATCAGTGAATTATCGGTATCTCAAATTCTAGTCTTCAAGCCAACGATATAACTAAGTTGTTAAAATTTATTTTAATAGAAAGTGTTGCAACCATAGGAGACAAAAGTAGTATTTAGTCAAATTAATTTTAAAACATTCAATAAAGCATCTAATAACAGTTGGCATAATAAATATCATCAACCTGCATATAGAATGAAATGTGGTAAATGGTATCATATAGATCATTTATGATGAAATGCATTAAGGGTATATAAAGAGCAGTGTGTATAATTTACAGATACTATTTCATATACGTTCAGTATATGTTCAGTAAATCTGTGGCAACTATGACTGGAATTGAATTGGAATTTATCAATTCCGGTCAATTCCAAATCCAATTCTAATTCAGGTGTCTTAAAATTTATCAATTCCAATTCTGGAGTCCTCAGGTTTATCAATTCCAATTCCAATTCCGGAATTGAATTGGAATTGACTGTCCAATTCCAATCGGAATTGACCCCAACCCTGGTTAGAGCATATATATCTTGATTTAGTTGTATCTCTGACACGCTCTGTATATGATTGTCCGGTATGAAAGCATTATGAAACTCACAAATCAGAACTGAAAAACAGACAAATATGACATAATATATTCCATACTATTTGATTTATTTCTATCTCGAACTTGATTGAACTCCTCTTCCTCCTCCTCCTCCTCCTCTGCCTACAAGTGTATCTGGTGAGTTTT
The DNA here is from genome assembly GCA_034401795.1 of Chaetoderma sp. LZ-2023a. Lineage (NCBI taxonomy): Eukaryota > Metazoa > Mollusca > Caudofoveata > Chaetodermatida > Chaetodermatidae > Chaetoderma > Chaetoderma sp. LZ-2023a. The sequence continues at coordinate 46,486,755 of CM067369.1, read as the reverse complement.
CTACCTTGATGAATTAAAACCAAACTTGATACATTCATTCCACAAAAGTGTCCAACATTATCAGTTTTGACCTTTAAAATCAGGTTTATATCTGTTTATCCCTTGAAAATCTGAAATGTCAAATTTTCCTTTATAATGCAAGGAATATTCGTTAAATATTTTAAAACAGCTTCTAGTCCAATTAGTTTCAAAATAGTCAACAACTTTCCTTTATAGTTGTGTTGAAATTGTGACGCTAATGTTTCAACAGTTAAAGGATTAAGGTTCACCAGAGCTATTGCCCGTGAAAATATTTTTGTTATACCATTTAAACAGATACAAATACTAGATGATGTTCGAATCATTCTGTTAAATATCTTCAAATGAGTTTAACTGGAAGGTGTAGCAGCAAGTTGATGATGATGATGAGTGACTGTTCTGCAGCTGAAGAAGTGAAAACTTCTTTCAGATGCTATCAGTTTTTCATCAACTCCACTGTCTTGTCCACTGCGGGTATCCTAAACTCCTTTAGTTTCTTTCTCCTCTTTAGTGGTCCTAGATTATGTCCTTTGAAGTCTGATTGCAAAACGCTTATGAAGTTGATATTGTAATGTTCTTTGCATGCTTGATACCTGTTGCCACCTACAACTGCAAATTCTAATACTTTCTGAGCAGGCATGTTTTCTAGCATTCAAAGAGCATGTTCGAACATAGACCATCATGGTTTCCCTAGCCTTACAGATAGTGTCTCTGTGTTACACAGTTTGTAGAGTGCTACATTTGATATTAGACTAGTGTGGCCCGCGATGATTTGTAATGGCTCGCTGATGTTTACGTTGACATGCATCAAGTTTGTTCCAGAGGGCTTTTGGAGCTGCCCAGGTGTTACAACTGCATAGCATTAGCCATTATGGAAACACATGTAGAAGGATATAGTTGCATCTTTGCAGCAAGAGCTTCCAGTCAAATTAGTTTCAAAATATTCAGTTACATACTTGTATCCATGGATGCTTTGAAACTTCAGCTTTAAAAACATAAGCCTCTTGGAAACAATGATTTGCTTCGTTTTCTTGCTTTTAGTTGAGCTAATCTTTTAATTTGGTCAGATATGTCATGAAAATCTAATTTTTTGCTTAGTAAATTTCATTTTGCAGATGAACATAAGACGCAATTTAGAAATTTACCACCGGGATGACTGCCTCGGTTATCAAGTGACTTCATTCCAGTGGTAAATTTCCAAAAATTGCCTCTCAAATTGACATTTTTCACTGGTCACGCCGACCAAAACCGGGCGCTGAGGTGGTCTTGCGGACTGGATATTTGCAGGGCACGAGAAGACATATTTTTGAAAATTTACCACTGGAATGTCTGGCTCGGTTACCGAGCCAGTCATTCCAGTGGTAAATTTTCAAAAACAGTTCCCCTGCCCTGCAAATGGACATTCAAAAGGGAAATATTTAGATTTTTTCGATGAAATTTGACCATTAAAGGGTTAAAGGATTAAGTGTTACTAGTCAGCAAATGTTGTGTTTTATTCTGAATACCAATGCTCTGCCTCTGGTAATGAATGTTGTCAGTCCTGGCTATCTAGTGATAGAGACAGTGAAGATACGTGTACATGTGCTGGCTCTCAGATGTGGATGAAAGGTATTTTTTACAGGCTGTGTACAATCTTTTAACCCTTTAATGACCATATCGGCCAAACCCGACCTTTGCTATGGTCTTTTGGAATGTCCATTTACAGGCCAAGAGAATACCGTTTTTGACAATTTACTACTGGAATGACTGGCATGATAACCGAGCCAGCCATTCCAGTGATAAATTTTCAAAAATTGTATTCTCTTGGCCTACAAACCAAATTTGACCAGTAAAGGGTTATTGGTTAAGAAAGTCTAAGTATTTGCTTATTGACTGCCATTTTCAGGCCAAGACAATGCAATTTATGAAAATTTATGACTGGAATGATTAGCTCAATTATGGAGCCAAGAAAATCCAGTATTACGTTCTCAGAAATAAACTCTTGGTCGGGAATATTTACATTTAAAAATAATTATCCACATGTTTTGTTTTCCTTTAGTCCGGTAAAAGAATTATAATCTCAGCCCATGGTAACAGTCTGCGAGCAATGGTTAAATATTTAGACAATGTGCCAGATGAAGCAATCACAGAATTGAATATTCCTACAGGTAAGCGTGTGCAACTAATAGTTTAACTGTCTGCCTGCTGAATTTCTGCAGACTACATTTTCCATGGGGTTTAACTCTGGTTATTCTGAATATTTTGAAAAGAATTTGACTGAGAGTTATTGGTGGCTAAGCCACCAACAACTTTCAATCAAACTGTTTTCAAAATAGTCATTGCATTTCTGACATGTCGCTTTTTTACGTGTAAGAGTTCTCGGGAAAGTATTTTTAGGTGTGACGTGCACCTAGTCTTGAGGTACATTTCTGAGAAAGCCACCTACATCTAAGCTACACTTACCTATATCTAACCTATACTTACCTACATCTAAGCTATACTTCCGTACATCTAAGCTATATTACCTACATCTAAGCTATACTTACATACATCTAAGCTATATTTACCCACATCTAAGCTATACTTACCTACATCTAAGCTATACTTACCTACATCTAAGCAATACTTACATGTACCTACATCTAAGCTATACTTACCTACATCTAAGCTATGCCTACACCTAAGCTATACTTACCTATATCTTAGCTATACTTACCTACAACTAGGCTATACTTAACTACATCTTAGCTATACTTGCCTACATCTTAGCTATGCTTGCCTACATCTAAGCTATACTTACCTACATCTAAGCTATACTTACCTACATCTAAGCTATACTTACCTATATCTTAGCTATACTTACCTACATCTTAGCTATACTTACCTACATCTTAGCTATACTTACCTACATCTAAGCTGTACTTACCTACATGTAAGCTATACTTACCTACATCTTAGCTATACTTACCTATATCTAAGCTATACTTACCTACATCTAAGCTATACTTACCTACATACCTATGTCTAAGCTGTACTTACCTACATCTAAGGTATACTTACCTGCATCTAAGCTATACTTACCTGCATCTAAGCTATACTTACCTACATCTAAGCTATGCTTCATCATATAGAGTGACATTTACTTGAACGAGTTCCAAAAAAACATCACAGAATGCTGAGATATATATATATATATATATATTTATATATCCTCATTACAAGCATTCTGCAATAAAGATTGTTTCATAGTTTTATGGAATTTTACGACTTAGATTTCAATTATCTATGTAGACGGGTTTTTTTTTAAACCAGTGTTATTTTGTATTTGCATAAATTGAAAATGCAGAGGCATATTTATTGATCAGCCATGACTGTTTTCCTTGTTGATATTAAATTAATCATTATTGTGTTATTTTTTTCCTGTTGCTAGGGATTCCATTAGTGTATGAGCTGGATGCCGAATTACGGGCAGTAAATCACTTTTATCTGGCTAGTGAGGCGGACGTGAAGGCTGCAATGGAACGAGTAGCTAATCAGGGCAAAGCCAAATAAGCAAATCAACCAATCACAGATAATTTTCATAGACATGTATATTTCCAGCTATAGATTGGATAACGCTTAACTCTCTGCCTGCTGAATTGCTACAGACTACATTTTCCATGGGGTTAATCTAGATATGCTGAATATTGTGAAAATAATTTGACTGAAAGTTGTTGATTACTAAACCACCAACTTCAGTCAAGTTGGTTTCAAAATATTCAGCAGGTCTGGAATTATTGCCCATTGAAATTATTGGTTGGTGGCTTGTAGCAGTTGGACAGTTAAAGGAAATAAACCTATATGTGAATAAATATGTAATGTTTATAAATTATGCAACGTGATGAATTTCTGTTTACCCTAGAAACATCCAGGCAAGAATAGACGGTCTCTGCGACTGTGTGCCTGCTAAATTTCTGCAGACTACATTTTCTATGGGGTTTAACTCTGGATATACTGAATATTTTGAATACAAATTGAGTGAAAGTTGTTGGTGGCTAAACCACCAACAACTTTCAATCAAATGTTTTCAAAATATTCAGCTGGTCTACAGTTAATGCCCATTGGAATTATTGTCCGGTGGCTTGCAGCAGTCGGACAATTAAATATAGTTTTCAGCTTTGCCTGACTGCCATTCTGATATACCTGACTGCCATTCTGATATGTTATTTATTTTATTTGTGTGAAGTAAATTGATATTGTTTAATCGACTACATACAGAGAATGAGATTTTATTTGAAAATAAGATTGTTCATGTTCTCGGGAATTCAATACATTGCAATATTTCACAGGGATTTTGGTCAAGCCGGCAAAAAAATTGTCTCTGCATTGGTCATATTTAAATAAGTTTATTTGTGAAAATTTTGATGTCCGAGTCAATGGTGGAGCCAAAATTTTGCAGCATTCTTGACCAATCTTGAACATTAATCCATTGATTTTATTGAAAATTGACTTGATGACAGACCAGTCATTGTGGTTGTAAATTACCCATTATTATTGTCATTTTTCTGAAAATCCTACCTTTTATGAACCCAGTTAATGAGGCCGATTGGACATATTTTCACTCCCAGATCTGTTTACTATTTCAGATCTTTTGCGCATATCATTTAGTATTCCTTCCCAGTCTAATGAGACTTTAAACCTCAAATTTGTTCAAGAAAATTTCAATTTTCTCAATTAATATGTCCATTTGCATATCAAGAGAAAACTCGAAAATTTACCCCTGGAATGACTGGCTCAGTTATCATGCCAGTCATTCCAATGGTTAATTTTCAAAAATAGTCTTCTTGGTCTGCAAATGAACATTTCCCAAGAGCACGGATGAAGCCGTTTTTAGCTGACATGTGAGCTAAAGGGTTAACCCTTGAAATTCCAGTATGCCAGTTTAAAGACAGGAAAGCTGTATAATATTTTGAAACTAATTTGACTGACACCTGTTGGTGCCATACACAGCAACAGGTCCCAGTCAAATTAATTTCAAAATATGACACAGTATTTAGATACATTAAGAATAATTGTTCATTTCTTGTCTATAATGATTAGAGAGTTAATAATGCATCCAGTTGAAATATATAGCATATCTACATGGAGGTACATGTCATGAAATGATTATGTTGGTAGTATCTCTGTGATGTTAGTTGAAGTGTGTGTTCAAGAACAGAACTGCATGATGGTAGTATTCCTTCATTTATGGAATAGGTTAATTCATTAACCCTTTTTGGACAAAACCGGCCTCTGTATTGGTCTTGAGGAATTCCCATTTGCAGACCAAGATATTATTTTAGAAAATTTACCATTGAAATGCAAGACTGAGTTACTCAGTGACTCAGTTGTTTTCCAGTGGTAAATTTTCAAAAATAGTCTTCTCTTGGCCTGCAAATGGACATTCATTTTTTGGCAACATTGTCATTAAAGGGTTAAATCTCTGAAATCTTGAGTCCAAAACTCAAACCCATTTCATATGATAACTGGTCATCATTTTGGAAACAATGTTGCGGTAAGCTGTCTCAGTCTAAGACGGCAACAATATTCTCTAACACTATTTCCAAAATATACACCAGTGTTTCCTCCGCTGCCACCCCAATTAAGTGCTTGGCATCAGTAAAACAAAAATAAATGCTTTTCTTTCCAATGGAATTTCTGTGTTGCCATAATTTGTGTGATAGATTTTTAGACTGATGAGAAATGCTAATAAATATGATTGTTAAAGTTTGCAAAATAAATGTACCAATTTGTATTTAAATCCATTAATATTAGTGTTTACTTTAGTTCTTTCATTATATGGATAATAAAATATGTTCTGTATACACTAGTGATTTGTGTTCTGATATTGCTGCAGATAATAATTTAATACCTCATGAGGATTATTACAGTACACATGGATGCATGAGATTGCTAAACTAGAGCAGTCTGTGGCTGCAGACACTCCCTCCGTTTTTGTAACCTTTTTGTTGAGCCCTAGTGATCCGAATAACCATCCGATCTGAGAATTTGGCTGATGTTAAGTTCTGCAGTAAACATTCAATATACCAAGGGCTTGTCTGATTTCACTAACAGATTTTTAGTTTTAATATTTACCATGACTTCATCCAGTCTGCAACAAAATGAAATTAATTTTGTCATCTTTTCAATAATTTCCGGGCATTTGGACTTATTTTGGGTGATTTATGACAAAAATTACGACCAAGAAAACAGAACTCGTATCAAGAATGTACCTGAGGAAGCTAAAGATTTTGTCTGATGCCGAGACAGTGGTCACAGGCGAAGAACAACTGATTGCAGCTGTAGCATCTTTCTACTACTACTACTACTACTACTACTACTACTACTACTACTACTACTACTACTACTACTACTACTACTACTACTACTACTACTACTAGGGCATATTACTACTACTACTACTACTACTACTACTACTAGGGCATATTACTACTACTACTGCTACTACTACTACTACTGCTACTACTACTACTACTACTACTGCTACTACTACTACTACTGCTGCTGCTACTACTACCACTACCACTACCACTACTACTACTACCACGACCACCACTACCACTACTACTACTACCGCTGCCGCTGCTGCTACTACTACTACTACTACTACTACCACTACCACTACCACTACCACTACCACTACTACTACTACCACTACCACTACTACTTACCACTCTTAAATTTTTTAATTAAAATGATTTTGAATTCGATGGCGAAATTTACCAACAAATTTGCGGCTGCACGATGGGCAAGCGCTTTAGCCCATGTTTTGCCAATATTTACGTAGCAGAGTGGGAGGAGGAAGCGTTAGAAAAGTGTCCAAAACAGCCCCTCATTTATCGCAGGTACCTTGATGACATGTTCATGATTTGGCAACACACAAAGGCAGAGTTTGATGAATTTTTCGAAATTCTGAACAATCACGATCCGAATATTAAATTAAAAGCAACCATTGACGAGATGTCCGTAGATTTCCTGGATATAACTGTATATAAAGGTCTAAAGTATGAAACAACTGGCTACTTAGACTACAAAGTGTATTTCAAACCAACCGATTCGCATCAGCTATTGCACAAAAAATCTCCATCCACCGCATACTTTTAAAGGAATAGTAAAATCACAAATAATCCGTTTTCACAGGAATTCGAGTGATAGGAAAAACTTTGAAGAAGCGTGCTCTACCCTATTCAAAGCCCTCAAACCACGAGGTTACTCCTCACGATTCTTGCGCAAAATCAAATCTGAAACATTGGACGGCTTGGAAACCATTCCAGATAATGCCTCAAATCGTCGGCCTACCAAAATTTCCCACAATCGTCCTATTATAGGTGTAGGCGAATCTCGCAAATGCGGAAAGAAAAGGTGCAAGTTAGATGAATTTCTCCCAAACCAGAATACTTTCACGAGCTTTCAGAACAAAAGCAAGTTCCAACTTCAGTCTAATCTAGATTGTGACTCTGAAAATGTTATTTATCTAATTTCATGCAAATTGTGCCAAAAACAGTATGTCGGCGAAACCAAATGTCCATTAAGATGGCGGGCAACTCGACACCTCTCAGATATTAGGCTAGAGGAAGACACACATGTTTCCGAACATTTTAATCTTCCTGACCATTTAGCCCTTCGTGACTTTGAAATTATGCCGATTGAACAGCCACCCCTTTCAGATACGGCAGAAGAAACTGATAAACAAAGAAAACTTCGAGAATCGTTTTGGATTAAAGAACTCGAAACACAGTGGCCAAGGGGAATAAACTCGGACCCAGGCTTATCTGATCAACGTGACAAAATTCCATTCATTCTGACCTATAATCGGAAAAACGTTGAAATTTCCAAAATCTTGAAAGATGAGTATCAAAACCTACAGGAGAAACTGAAACAACCCTTTAACAAGCGTCCAGTAATTGCGTTTAAGAAAAATCCGAATCTACGTGACATCTTGGTAAAAGCAAAACTCAAATAGCTATCCATAATATCCATCTCAATCATTCAACATTAACCCGTGCATGATGGCCAGCCAAAAACGGTCAATTTAGTGATCTTGGACAATGTCCATTTGCAGGCGGGGATTGGAGTATTTTTGAAAATTTACCGCTGTAATGACTGGCTCGGAAACCGAGACAGTCGTTCCAGTGGTATATTCTCGGGAATGACCTTTTCTGTGCCTGCAAATATACATTAAATAAGTAAGCGCATATTTGGATTTTACTGAACAAATTTAACCAGTAAAGGGTTAACATTAATGCCATATGGCTTTCCTCAAACAAAATGACAAATCTCAGGCAGTAAGATAAACCAAAATATCTTAAATTTTTGAATTTTTTCAATTATTGAAGATTCTGAGCCAGTGCGTTGACAATATTGACTACTACTACTACCGCTGCCGCTGCTGCTACTACTACTACTACTACTACTACTACTACTACTACTACTACTACTACTACCACTACTATTACCACTACTACCACTACCACTACTACTACTACTACTACTACTACTACTACTACCACCACTACCACTACCACTACTACCACTACCACTACCACTGCTACTACTTCTACTACTACTACTACTACTACTACTACTACTACTACTATACTACTACTACTACTACTACTACTACTACTACTACTACTACTACTACTACTACTACTACTACTACTATACTACTACTACTACTACTACTACTGCTGCTGCTGCTGCTGCTGCTGCTACTACTACTACTACTACTACTACTACTACTACTGCTGCTGCTACCGCTACTACTGCTGCTACCACTACCACCACTACTGCTACTGCTACTGCTACTGCTACTACCACTACTACTACTACTACTACTACTACTACAGCTGCTACTGTTATCATAATAAGAATAACTTTATTTTGTCAGATTTTTCAGTGTCTGGACTTGGTTTATTTTGGTTTAATTTGTCTAAGGCTTAAGTTAAGATTTAGTTAGAATACTAAAGTTTTTCTACCGACTTAACCAGGAGATTATATGATTTTAATTTAACGTCTACATCCGGTGTGAGTCAGTCAGATATGGATACTATTTTAACCCTTAGCACTCTGATGTCAATATTCTATCTTTTACTGTGTCAATATCAAAAGAAACTGATGTACATTTTTCAACAATTTTGCTGGAATATGTTGCTGTCGACGACAGCACCATCTCCCACCGAATTTTTTGAAAAATGAACACCAGTTCATCTTTCAATTTAATTAAAAAATTTAAGAGTGGTAAGTGTTAAAGATCACAAACGAGAATTAGATTTCAATAAACACCTAAAAAAATAACTTGAATATATTTTATGAATTAAAATAATTTGACGTTTTCAAAACCTATTATTGTTAAAATTTTGCTTCAAAACGTCAAGCTTGACACCATATAAAGCTCTCAGGATGGGATCATTGTAAGAATCATCAAGCAGGTGGGTTCATATTACACACCAGGTTCATGCCTACTGGTACAGGAAACTAAAGGAAGAAGCTGCCGAGAAGAAAACACTCTTGTACCTTAACATAAATTCCTGTTAAGTGGGGAAAGCGCACACACTGTGGGTAAGCTGCAAAACAGATAAGATTTCAATGTATAAAGCCACCATTCAAGTTAAATTATTAGTGCAGACACCATCTGCTTGGTGCCACGACACCGAATAGAAGGGAGGCTGACGATTTGTGCATTATCTAAAACTGAGGATGAAACTCTGGTACACTTCCTTTTTGTATGCCCAGAACTCCAGACCACTAGAGACATACTAATTAAGAATGTATGCAGCTGCTTGAAACAACTCATCGTACTAACATACACCCACTCACATCACTTCGCCATTCGAGGCCGTACTTGCTGACCTGTGATTTCTTGCTATGTGAATTGGGGCGAAACAACCAGGATTCGTTCAAACAAACCATTGAGCTAAATAACCCTGCTGTACTAACACTATGAACATTAACAGTGCACTAATGAACTTGTACACAAAACAAGAGCGTATTAATGAAACTACTTAATGGTGCTCTGATAAACATGTACACAAACAATTTGTTTCTATTTTTCGCTGCACATTTTAGGTATATATATATCAGCTCAATTGTGAAATACACAAAGCAATGTTTTCAAGATTCAGGATTCAAGATTCAATATTATTTATTTGCTTCTTGGATACCAATTTACATACTCTCAATACAGGCTTTTTTACGCTGAGGGTATTGCCTATAGTGGTGGCAGACATTTAACAGTAAGCATACATCTATATATACAATTACACACACAGCTTAACATATAATGTGAGATATACTTATGAATGTACAGGTGCGGCATTGAGTTAAGTAGACATGAAAAAAAGAACATGATAAAATACATTTTTCTTTTTTCTTTTTAGTTATTGAGATTAGAGATTTGTATTTGATGGGGATGGGGAGCGGGAGAAGCAAGGGGGTGGGGAAATGCATACCAATTACGCCAGCTCAACCCGTAGGTTGCTATGTAGTAGTAGCACTTGTTGATGTGCGTCAGTTTGAAAGACGCAGTAGTCGCGATAGCAGTAATAGTACATTATGATGTCGATGTAGTAGCAGCAGCGACGGCAGCAGCAGCGACGGCAGCAGCAGTAGTAGTGGTTGTTGTGATAGTAGCTATGGCAATGATACAGGAAGTGTGTCATCTCGGTTATGATGTCATTATGTAATGATAGTTCTTTAGTGTGTTATCTAGATCTAGTATACTAGTTTTAGTTATATCTTTGTAAGATTTTAATGTTAGTATTTTTCGTGTGTTTGCTTATCTGTTTTATTCCTTGCTTTAACGGCACCGATTGAAATTCTAAATTTTCATGTGTCTGTTTTCGTGTGTATCTAATGTGGAGAACATGTTTGTTCCTAGCGCTGTATGTGTGGATTTCATTGTTGTTTGCAAAGGTGTGTGTTATAGATTTAGGTAGGATTTTGTGATGAAACCCCTGGCAATGTTGATCATCTGTGACTTACCTGTGTCTGAGTTTAAGAATGTTTTGTGTTTTGAACATGTTTTGACATTTAATGCATTTTTTCTGCATGCTTTCTATATTTGCTCATTTTACTTTTTGTGTGTTAGTCCAGATGACATTACAGTATGTGAGGTGTGGAAGGAGCAGTGTGGGATACAGGGTTTTAATACTGGATTGTGTTAGGTATGGCGTTGGTCTTTGAATGACCTCCATGCCTCGTGCTACTTTAGCTGTGACTACCTCAATTTGTTTGCCCCAGGTCAGGTTCTTGTCTAAATAAACTCCTACAAATTTACCAAAATGAGTTTCTTCAATTTTGTTAATGAATATAGATTTTTGAAATATTATTGTTTAGTGATTGTCTAGACTTTGAAAATAGCATATATGGTGTTTTATCAACATTTAATGATAGCTTGTTTACTTTGAACCAATTAATGCCTACCTCCATCCTTTTATTTACTCTTCGCATAATATATCTAATCTTTTTGGCGGAGCAAAAGGCATTGGTGTCATTGGCGAACAGTATTAGTGACAAATTGTGGCAAATTTTTGATACGTCATTCATATAGAGTAAAAACAGCAGAGGGCCAAGAATTTCCCCCCGAGGAACACTACAGGTTAATTTCCTGTTTTCAGAGCATGTTGCATCAAATTGTGTTACATTAGTTAAGTAGCTCTGAAACCAGCCAAGTGCACATCCTTGGATTCCATAATATGCAAGTTTTTCTAATAAAATATTGTGATTGATAGTATCAAAAGCTTTGGGAAGGTCCAAGTAGATGCCCAATATGTTCTTTCTTTTCAATTGATTCAATTATTTTGTCATTCATTTCAACTAGTGCCAGCATTGATGAGTGTTTCTGGCGGAATCAATTCTGTGAAGCATACACAATTTCTATTTTTTATAGGTAATTAATTTATCTATTATACATTAGTCGCTCCATTAATTTAGAGAAAAGTGGAAGTATTGAGACAGGCCTGTAATTTGTGAAGTTCGATGAGTCTTTTGCTTTATATATTGGAGTGGCATGTGTAGATTTTACTTTTGACTGAAATATGCCTTGTACTCATGATTGAGTGCAGGTATGGCTAAAGTGATGTTAGTAAATCAAATATGTAGTGTTTAAATATCCTACATTTAAACCATCTACACCGACACTTTTCACAGGAATAAGTTAATTAAGCATAGTGAAAATGTCTTCATTGTTAACAGGATAAGCAAAAAAATGAAGAGGATTGATAAGCAGTAGTATCTGGGAGGTAATGACTATATTTAATTCCTGATGTAGATATGATTCTCTTTGAGAGATTTGGGCCTATGTTAACAAAATATTCATTGAAACTGTTTGCAATTTCGTAGTTATCCATGATTACCTTATTGTCATAGAGAAATTGCGTCTGGTGTGCTTTTCTAATGTTTTTATTCAAAAAGTGATTTTATAATTTTCCATGTTTCAGTTACATCATTTTTTATTGCTCCAATGTGTTCTGATATTAGTTCTTTTTTATGTTTTTATTGTTTGGTCCAGCTTAATTATTTCTATATTTGTTCAGCTTTGTCTCATTATACTGTGTTTGACATTTTATAATTTTACATTTTTTATGACAGCCAGATATCAATCCTCTTTTTCAACCATGACTTAGTAGGGTTGTGCTTGAATAATTTATTTTCTTTCATGGGGAAACTGTGCTAAAAGTGCATGTGTTGGGGAGATTGGTGTAGTCATCATCACATGACTATATCTATCACTATGGACTTGTTAAGTATGATGTCACTGCGCATGGTTCGCAACCCGGAAGTATGTATTTTGCTTTATTACATCATAAGTAATATGTATTTTGCTTTATTACATCATAAGTAATCATTTATGACGTCATCATTTGTTGTTAAACAAAAACATTTTTTGTGTATTTAATACTCGAGCTGAACCCGGAAACACGTCATCACTTAACAAGCCAATACACTAACATTGATAGCCTTTTAAACAAACGTTTTGAGTTAAAAGCACTTGTTCACAATGAAAATCCTGACATATAGCCCTCACAGAGATACTAGCCAAAAACCGCTCACTAGACCCAGTGAGGAGCAAATTCATGCTGGAAGGGTACAATTTGTTCACTAACTTAGCTGATAATTACCATCGAGGGATCAAAGTCTATATTAAGCAATCCATTCATGCTAGCTCAATTAGCATACACAGCGAAGATAAATTTATAGAGTCTAAGCAGTGTCAGATTAGACTACAAAATGCTGACTGCCTGATTTAGGCTGTATACATAGACCAGCAAACTGTAACTATCAAAACCACAAATATCTAACTGATTTACTAATCAATGTATTCACTTTCAAACCCAGTCACATTCTTATAATGGGTGATTTTAATTATAGTGAAATAAACTGGAAAAATCAGACCACATCAGCAAATCTATTGAGCCCTGCCATTACATTTAATGAAACGCTTAAAGATTTATACTGGCACCAACACATCAGCGAGCCCACCCATTTTAGAGGAAATAAAAAATAAAATGTCCTAGACCTCATAATTACTAACGAAGAAAACATGGTAAACGGATTATTTAGTAGTGCACCAATTGGAAAGAGCCACCATGCGAGCATAACTTTTACATTCTCATGCTACATAAATGAATCACCAAACATGCCACATTACATACTACACAGGGGTAGTTATGTCGACGTGCAAAATGATGCAATGTCCATAGACTAGCTGGGACTCAAAATTAACTGGGGGAATAGAGCATGATTGGACTGAGATAATGGTAGAAATTAAATGGTTACCTGACAAGCACATTCCAAAACCAAAACCCCACTGCAAGCAGAAAAAGTTATGTTTAACCAAGCGTGTTTTTGACAAATTAAAATCTAAGGAACAAGCATTTCAGAAATGGAGGAGTTCTCAGAGTAGCGGTGAGTACAAAGATTATGTAAAGGAAAGAAACCAGGCCAAAAGGAATGTCGAATAGCTGAAAGAGATTTTGAATGGAAATAAGCAAATGAGGCAAAGGCTAATCACAAAGCCGTCTTTAAATATGCCCAAAGCAGAATTAAAACTAAATGCACAATATGTGATGTCATGAAAACTGATGGCACTCTGACCACAACTGACAGGGTGAAAGCAGAAGCGTTAAATACATATTTTGCATCTGTCTTTACACATGGAGATACCAGCCACCTGCTCAGTTTTAAAAGTAGGCATTTAAATGCACCCTTACAATACATCGAGATCACAAAAGATATGATAATTAAAAAACTAAACAATTTAAAAATCAACAAATCTGCAGGTCCAGATAGAATATATCCATGTGTTCTGAGGGAACTCAAATATGGCATTGCATGCCCATTATTACATCTTTTACTAGTTCATTAAGGCAAGGTAAGCTACCACAAATTTGGAAACTAGGACATGTATCTTCCCTCTTTAAGAAGGGAAATAAACACTCAGTCAACCACTATTGTCCCATAAGCCTTACATCAGCAATTTGTAAACTCCTTGATTCTATTATAAAAGACTATTTAGTTAATCATTTTGAACAGAACAACTTAATTACATCAAGCCAGCATGTATTTATTAAAAGGCATTCATGCGTCACACAACTAATTGAGGTAGATATATAAACATTGGCAATTGATCGCAATAGATCTATCGATGCCTTATATCTAGACTTCGCCAAAGCATTCGACTCCGTACCACACAAGTGACTACTTATTAAACCATAAAAATATGGTATCCAAGGGAACTTATTAAAATTGATAACAGATTTTTTGACAAACAGAGACCAGCAGGTTGTGGTGAATGGCTGTAAATCAGTTCCAACTTCGGTTATCAGTGGTGTACCTCAAGTTAGCGTATTAGAGCCACTTCTATATAAACAACCTACCCGAAGCAATAAATCATTCCAAAATTAATATGTTTGCTGATGATACAAAGATTTACACAGAAATTAATTCACCAAGTGATGCATTCAATCTACAAGACGATTTAAATAATGTCACAAACTGGTCCAGCACCTGGCAAATTAAATTCAATGCCGACAAATGCTGCGCAATGCACCTTGGTACCACTAATATTAAGCCTTCATACTTTATGAACGATCTCAACACGGACATTAAACTTGATGAAACAACTGTCGAAAAGAATGTAGGTATGAAGATAGACAACCAACTAAAATTTAGCCCCCACTCAAATTCAGGCATCCAAGGCAAATAAGATCTTAGGAGTGATAAGAAGATCACTAACCCACTTAGACTTCCCAACACTAGTAAGGAGCTACACTTCGCTGTTTAGACATATACTTGAATATGGGAATGGTCCATGGACACCGATTTATAAAAAGGATTGTGTTATTCTTGAAAACGTGCAGCGAAGAGCTACCAAAGTTATACCCTCTATAAGAAATTACACTTATGCAGAAAGGTTAACGTCTCTAAGACTACCAACTCTTTACTACCGTCAATCATGTGGGGACATAATAAAAACTTATAAATACCTTCATGGCCTTTATCACGTCCAAAGGCCATTCCTAAGGCTAGATAAACAAAGCAACACTTGGGGTCATAGCTTGAAACTGATTAAGAGCAGAAGTAACAAACTGGTTAGGCAAGATTTCTATTCAAATTGTATTACAAATAGCTGGAATAGCTTACCAGAAGACATAGTCCCTGCCATAAGTCTAAGCGTCTTTAAAAACAGACTTGACTCATACTGGTCTGAATTCTGGTATATTCAGCAACCTGTACATGATCATTATCTTGCTTCTGCTTCAAAACCAACAATGGACTAGTTAACTATTAAGTACCCACAATCCACACAGGCCTCATACGTCGTAATGATGATGATGATGATGATGATGTGATGATGATAAAGTAGTATATGATAAGTATAAGTATAATAGTTCTAGCTGAGCTCTCAGTAATTCTGGTCGGATTAGTTATGTTTGGATAAAACGAAAGTGCATTTAACAAATTTGCAAAACTTTGTGAATGAGAGCAGTTTTGTTCCATCAGGTCAATATTGAAATCACCCATGAGGTAGACTGTCTTGTTTTCTTTTTGAATATCATCTAAGGTTGCTCCAAACAGGTAAATAAATTGTCCTTTGCCACTGTTTGGTGCACTATGGATAGTACATATTATTTCATTGTTACCTTTTTCTGTTAGGAAATTCTATAAAACCCACAAAGGTACCACATTACTGCAGATGGAAAAAGCCATGATATCCGCCAATCTAAGGAAGAAAAGGATATCGGTGTAATAATCGATGAGGGACTAAATTTTGAGAGACACATTAGTGAGAAGGTAAACAAAGAAAACAGCATGTTTGCTATCATCGGACGTGCATACCTAAATTTAAATGAAAAGACCTTCGTACAGCTATATAAAACTATGGTAAGGAACCACGTAGACTATGCAGCATCTGTGTGGATTCCTTTCAAAAAGTCCCAAATAACGCTGCTAGAATATGTGCAGAGACGAGCTACCAAACAATTAGCTGGATTATGGCGCTGACCTACGAGGAAAGGCTCAGAAGGCTCAAGTTACCAACACTAGCATTCTGTAGAATCAGAGGGGATATGATCGAAGGATTAAAAATACTGAATGGTGTGCACGATACCAGAACTGGAACCATCTTCAGGCTATGGAATGATGTGGTTGCACCTCAGAGAGGAGAGGCCAGAGGCCATAGCAAAATGCTGTTTACGCCTAGAGCTAGGTTGGAGATCCAGAAAAACTCATTTTCAGTTAGATTAGTGAAAACATGGAACAGCTTGCCTTCGCACCTTGCTACCGCCACATCAGTGAATGCCTTTAAAGCTGGTCTTGATACATATTGGAGGAATCAGCCACTGATGTATGATTATACTTCCCCCACTGGAGACCAGAAGTCACAGCAGTGTACATCAGTATGAAGATGAAGATCTGACCATAGAGGCATAAGCCTGCGGTCAGAAACAACATAAGTAAACATAGATAAGTAATAAACAATGAATAAAAATTTGGGTCGAGAATGGAAAGATCCTCACGCTCAGACTCAGTGTACTGAATATTATCATTGATGTATATGCCTACACCACCACCCTTTTAAAATTTTCTATGCTTTTAAGAATAACTGATGATGTCATAGACACGCACTTTTGATGTAATAAGGAAAAATATACACTTGCAGGTTGCGAATCACGCGTAGGGACGGCATACTTAACAAGCGGATAGGATTAGGAATCAACTCCAGTAGGTGGTTCGTATGAAGTCCCTGAATCCGGATAGACGGGATTTATTCAACGACAACAAGAAGTGTTCTGAGACGGAAGAAATTTATTTCGCCATGTCAAAAAGACGAACATGTATCGATGTTGGTGATGTGTCCAGGTCAAATTACGATTCTAATAAACGACACAAGTTAGTGTACTTCTATTAGCATAAACAATCAATTTGTTTTTTATACCATGCCTTTTCAATTCGTGCTACCAGTTTTCGCTAAATCATTTTTGGAAACTTTTTTTGAGCACATTTCACAGGCTTTTGAATTTTCGTCCACTCACCCGCTACCATATATCACACAGCTATATCATGATTCTGCCTCCTCCCATAAGTTTACTAGGGCGTTTGGGTTTTCCACTAAATCTTATTAAAACACTAAGTAAAATTATTGTTTTCAATGCCGGCAACATTTTACGAAGTTAGGTAAGTAAGGTCATACTTATGTGATACTTTGGGACTACTGCACTTTAAGGGCAGCCGTTAATGGCCACCAAAATCTCACAAAGTACCGCAAACAGCGTGATTCCCCGAGATTTCAGTGGTCGCTAGGAATCCCTTTAACTCAGAGCTGATTGGTTAACGTCAATCACGTGCTCTGGGGAACCTTAATTATGACGTCAATGGCATTATATGTTTAGAACGTTTTGGAGAGGAGAGTAAGGAGTTTGATAGTGTAAACCTTTTATACTGGCAAATTTTCTGATTTCTAATGAGGGATATAGACCGTGAGTGACTTGAAAATTAAGTCATACGGCGAATAAATGACAGATAAAATTGCATAGAACATCTGATAAATGATACCACTCAAAATCATGTCATTTCGCTAGTCTGAAAATGATCGAGTCGATGCAAAATTAGCAATGTCGGATCTACAAAATCGGCCACTGCGCACAAGTTAGTGATGTGTTCTTACACACCTTCTGTCATGAGAAGAGAATTTGGTCTCGCAATTTCATTGGTTGTTGGACATAATTATATCTAGAAAATCCAATGACATTACGTGAGAGAATTTCACAGAAGTTTGAGACGCGTTCTTTCACGCCTTCGATACTGAAGAAGCTAATTCTTCCTCGCGATTTCCTTGGTAGCTGTATATAGAAAACCAATGAAATAGCGGGCGAGTTTTCTCACAATAGAAGTGAAGAAAGCAAGTTCATAAATAATCGCACTGTAGAAGACACTTGACAACACACGCGTTACCATTATATTCGCGTTCTACAATTAACCATTTAATGGTCAAATTTGTCTAAAAATTTTAATTAAAAATAGTTAATGGCCATTTGCAGGTCTAGAGATTATTTTTGAAAATTTGCCATGGGAATGACTGTCTCAGTTACTGAATAAGCCATTTCAATGGAAATTTTCAAAAATAGTCTCTTGACCTGCAAGTGAACATTTATCAGGAAAACTATCACAAGCCTTTTTTGACTAATGTGTTCTAAAGTGAAATTTAAAAAAAATTTAATTGTACATGACTGTGACAGCAGTTGATGTGTTGCTAAAATGGCATCTGAGCGAAAAGTGCCCAAAGGGGCAACCCTTTCTAAATGGAGGACCGAGTATAAGTGGTTAAGTCCTCATTTTCTGGGTCCTACAGTTGACTATGAAATTGTTCTATCTTTATGCATTTTCTCCTGAAAATGTCTTAGTCTATTTGACTTTTTCAGGACAAAATGGGTAAAAAATAGAACAATTTCACAGCCAACCGAAAACCTATATTTTTCTCCAGAAATGCAGGAGATGGCCTCTGAGAGCATCTAGATTTAAAAAATTTCTGGGGGGGGAACCCCGGACCCCCCCCCCCCCCCCATCAGGTTAGTCAACTTCCGCTTTTTTGTCAGATCAAATTGACTCTCCTTATTTCAGACCCTGTATATTTCAATGAAAGCAAAGCAAACATCGCTACCAACATCATCTAATCATTTCTATATAAACTCTGTTTGCTTGAATTTTGTACTATAAAATTATTAGGAAATACTGATCCTATTCTTGGAAAATCCTTAGCAACCATAAAAATCTCGTGAAATCTCACCACTAACGGTATTTCATGATATTTCAGCGGCCATTATCGGCGGCCCATAAACTGCAGTCTAGCCGATACTTTTTTCGTCATACAAAGAAAACGGTAAAACTAAATTATCTGTAAGTGAAAAAAATATGGTGAGCAAAATTGAGCGACTACCACCTCATGGCAGGGCTTCCACTAATTTCTAAACACTGATTTCCTGGGTAATGCTATTGGGAGTCCACTTCCACTAATTTCTAAACACCGTGACTTCCTGGGTAATGCTATTGGGAGTGCAAGCAAGAAACATGAACATCTAAAATGGTTCAAATACATGTAATTTGGTTAAGAACATTGTTTTTAGAGATGTCAGGGCAAAAAAATAGGAAGTCCAGTGGACTTCCGTGTTATAATTTTTGGGACTCCAAACATGAACTTTGGGAGTATAGGACTCCCGGACTTCCACTAGTGGAAGCCCTATGCTCGGGAAAAAGTTACCCTGTCCCCTTGCAAGTGCAAATAGTTAATCAATGATGTAGGGTCTTATGACAAGATGAGAGAAATGATGGAAAAGTTAGACTGGGACAAAGAGGTACATGGAAAAAATACAGAACAAACATGGGATTGGCAAAAATCCTAAAATCGATATATAAATGTATTCCTCAAAAGATGATAAGCAAAGAGCCACAGTACAAACAGACGAATAGCAAAATAGATGCTCAGTAGTATCAAAACCAAATTGAAAAACAAGAGACAGGCATTTGACGGATTCAGAGACGAAGCCCATTACAAAGAATATGCGAAATGTCGAAATAAATTAAAGGGGAGGCAAAGAAAGCAGAGCGAGATCTCGAAAAAGACATTGGCATTTGCCGTGAAATCCAAAACCAACCCCAAAGCCTTCTACAGATGACAGCTATGTTAAATCCAATATGAGGACAATTCAGATGTCTCTGATCTAAAAATAAACAATACAATGACCAAGACTAATGCAGAGAAGGAAGATGAGCTAAACACATACTTCATAAGTGTATTTACTTGGGAAGACACAAGTAACATACCCCAACTTAAGAATGTCTCGAATTCTAATTAGTACTCGACCAAATTATGATTAGTAGTATAATTTATATTGATTAGTAAATATACCCCGAATGCTATGCGATATGATTCCTGGTTCCGTTATACATCCTTGAGGATTGGTTTATGGGTGTATTTTTCCCGCTTCATTCTTGTCATCATAATCAATGCGATCTTTGCTGTAATGTTGCGGGGTGGGGTGCGGGAGGGTTAACATTTAATTTATGATCAAATTATTTGAAAATTAATTGTCTGCCTTCCATTCCGGTTTCGTTCCGCTTGCTAATTGTAGGTTTGTGCTTATTTATAGGCCAAGCCAGCCCCGCCATCATGTGACGAGTGCCATAAATTCGTGAAGGTTCTGTTCAAGGACCATGTCTGTTTTCGTTGTACAAAATGTAATCTTGACAGTAGGTGTAACATTTGTGCAGTGTGGTCGTCCGACATGATGGTCAAGTTCCTTTCCCAGAAGGACTTGGCAGGGTCTGACGCGGGGTCAGGTTGTCCGAAAGCAAATCGTTGAGCGTCCGTTTCGGCCCTTGGAGGCGTTCCACGGTTCCGGTTGCGGAGACGGCACCGCCGGCGTGGTTTGTTCCTGCTAGGCAAGGCTTCTTGCATAGCGTTCTGCTTGTGCTGGTGTTGTCCCTGCTTCCAATAGTTGTAGGGCAGTCTCTTCCCGTGCTTGGTTCGGACCCTGTCCTTGGACAGGGTTCTGGACTGGCCACCGAGGGAGCCGTCTCATACGGCTCTCTGGCAGTCCCATCAGGCTCCGGCCTGATGGGTTCTGTCTCTCTGCGGCCACCTCCGGGTGGTCCAGTAGCGGTGGCCGGTCCGTCAGGCATGGGAGCCGTCCACCAGGACGGCTCCACGGTTTCCTCGTCTAGTGACGACTCTTCGGGGTCTGAAGATGAGGAGGCAGAGGAGGAGAGATTGCTGCGGCCTGAGATGCCGCGGGTGGAGACCATGGAGGTCGATTCCATCCTGGACGGAGTCACCCTCCATCTGTCTGGCTTGGCGCCCGTGGTTGAGGCCACTCCGGTACCGGGCACCGGTCCCGTGATGGTTGGTTTGCCGCCAACCGACACAGTGACGGGTGTGGCTGGCCAGGCATGGTACTCACCTATCTCGCCTGGTCCGGCGGTCAGGCATGGGGTGCCGCTGGCGCCCGTGTTTGGCCATAGTTCCTCAACCGTTACAGGGCCGCACGGTTTTCCGTGTGGGCTTACTCCATGGACTGGTGTTTTTCATTAGGTGGCGGCGGAACCATACGGTACCAGAGATCCTGGCGTATCCGGGAGGCCGTTGCTGGTATGGCCATGACCACGTCAACGGGTGACGTGTTCACGGGAGTGTCCTCTTCGGAGACAGACTGGTCAGAGGCTCTGGCTTGGCTAGCCAGCGTAGACCCATCTGTGGTTTCGACCACAGCCGAGGAGGATGCACCTCGTCCATCGGTGGCATCAATTAGGACGGGGATCTTGCCCGCACGGGAGTGTCCTCTTCGGAGACAGACTGGTCAGAGGCTCTGGCTTGACTAGCCAGCGTAGACCCATCTGTTGTTTCGACCACAGCCGAGGAGGATGCACCTCGTCCATCGGTGGCATCAATTAGGACGGGGATCTTGCCCGCAGCCCGGATCCAGTCTATTGGACTGGATCCAAGGTTTATGGAGTTATTGGATGCTATTTTATGTGTCGTATCCCACGGGGGTAATATGGCGGATATGGTGTTGTCCCAACGGTCACCGAGGATGACCGCTGGGTGTCCAGAGTGCTCGAGCGGGTGGCCCCGCCCCGGCACTGGTGGACAAGTCTCGGGTACACCATGCCGAAGTCCTGTCCCTATGCGATGAGGGGATGAGGGCAGCAATGAGTGCTGTCAATCATTCTTATCACCTTCTTCAGTCGGTGTGGGCTGAAGCGGGGGCAGGCCACCCTGTGCCACCTGTGGCGCTTTCATGTGTCAATGACGGCCTGGTGCTGTCTATGGACGCATTGGCAAGGTTGCAAGCGCCAGTCTTCTTGGGGCTCCCCTTACTGGCCCTAGCATCTTTGCCGGCCAAGCACGGGCCATCTTAGAAGACACTGCCAACTTCGCGCAGAATCGGTTGGTGGTTAATCTAGAGCTAGTGCGTCAGGCGCACACACTAGGGGCTGTAGCCAAGCCGCTAACCGGGCAACCTTCTAAGAAGCAGAAAAAGCACAAAAGCAAGGCAAAAGCTAAGCCTAGTTCTGCTTCTGCTGGGTCTTCTCAGCCGCCTCCGGCGAAGAAGGTTGTGGAGGCCCCTACCCTCCCCAATGTTGCTCCTGAGAGGCGGGAAGGGGAAGGATAAGGGAAAGAAGGGAGCGGATCATACCGGAGGGTATGAGGGCTCCCTTCGTATCTGCCTGGACCACACCTGTGCGACAGGAACAGCGGTGTCAGTTAGACCGGCCAAGCCAAGACCAAAATGGTTCTCACTCTCTCTCGTCAAGAGAGGGGGGCAGCGGATCGCGAGCCAGACACCCGCATTAGGCATCGATGCATCTATAGTGGGTGGAAGGCTCATGCGTTTCGTCGAGGTGTGACGTCAGACAGTCTGGTCCTGGGATGGTTATCCCAGGGGTACATGCTGAAGTGGTGGGATTTTCCACCACAAAATCTGTCTTTGGCACCTGTCTGGACACCCGTTCCAAGGGAACTAGACACGGTAGAAGCCATTCAAAACAAAGTGTCAGGTTTGCTTCTGAAGGGAGCAATAAAACCAGCAAACCGGAGCACTGCAGGCTTCTATTCAAACATGTTCCTTGTCCCCAAAAGCACAGGGGAATGGAGACCCGTACTCAATCTCAGGCCATTGAATTGGTTTATCCATACATCGGTTTCAGATGGAAACTCCGAGGGCAGGATTGAGGAAGGGAATGTGGTGTGTATCGATCGATCTGAAGGATGCATATTTCCACATTCCAATGAACAGGAGTTGTCACAGGTTTCTGAGATTTGCGTTTCAGAATCATGTGTGGGAGTTTGTAGTGTTCCCATTTGTCCTGTCGACAGCTCCACAGGTTTTCACCAGAGTGGTTTTTGCGGTGACAACGTTTCTCAGAAAAGAGAACGTGGCGCTTCACACCTACATAGACGATTGGCTGATCAAAGCAGACACGTCAGCCAGGTTAGAGGTGGATACTGCTCTGACTCTGAAGTTACTTTCAGATCTAGGCTGGATAGTGAACAAGGAGAAATCCGAGTTGACAACCACTCAACTGGTCGTTTATTTAGGGATGCGATTCGATCTCGAGGAGGGCAGGGTTTACACGTCAGAGTCCAGAGTGGTGTCTCTGTTAGCCGTCCTCAAGAGTTTTCGATTGGGAAACCACATTCAGGCGAGGCGGTTTGCTCAGATGCTGGGCATGATGGTCTCCATGGAGCAGGTAATCCTGTACGCTGCTCTGATGCGAAGACCTATCCAGTTGTATCTGATGTCTCTGTGGAAACAGAGAACAGAACCCCTGTCAAAGCTGGTGCCAGTTTTGGAGCCAATAATGTTGCATCTTGTATGGTGGAAAAAGCGTCAGAATCTCCTAGTAGGGGTTTCGCTGCACCTACCCCACCCCCAGCTGTCCGTGTACACGGATGCATCGCTGGAGGGATGGGGCCTGCCTGGGAGAACACCAGGTCTCGGGCACATGGACTCTGCAAGAGAGTCAGCTGCATATCAATCTGTTGGAAATGATGGCAGTGGAACTGGCATTGGAAAAGTTTCTTCCAAAAGTCAGGGGCAAGCCGATATTGATACGGTCGGACAACTCGACAGTAGTATCATACATAAATCGCCACGGTGGGACCAAGTCACCCACACTATGTATGAAAGTGTGGCACTTGATTCAATGGTGCAGGAATTACTCGGTTGTTTTGAAAGCAGCTCACATTCCTGGGCGATTGAACATTCTGGCGGATGCTTTGTCTCGGAGACAGAGAATTCTGCCAACAGTTCTTCACAGGATCTTCGAGCATTGGGGCAAACCCAACGTGGACTTGTTCACCACAAAGGAAAATGCTCAAATCATGACATGTCTCGCCGATTCCAGATCCAAATGGCGTCGATACAGAGGCTCTGGTGATAAGATGGAGAGGGATGCACGCTTACGGGAGGAACCGTGCCTGGTCCTGCTAATAGCGTTATTTTGGCCCAGCAGGGCGTGGTTCACGGATCTTCTAGATCTGCGGGTGGACAATCCAGTGCAGTTACCCGAGATTCCGAACATAATCTCCCAGGCCAAGGGACGCTTTCCTACACGAGCGTCCCGAAATGTTCAAATTGACTGCGTGGATGTTATCAAACGACGTTCCATGTCGGAAGGTTTTCCTCGACAGGCTGCGAATTTCATCGCAGCTGCGAGGAGGTCAACCTTCAAGTCATATAACAACAGGGTTAACAGATTTGCAGACTGGTGTGGAGGAAAGGGTATTGATACCTTTCAATCCACTATTCGGCAAATAGCAGACTTTCTCTGTGAGCTGTTCTTTTCAGGACTAGCTCCTGTCACAATTGCTGGATACAAGTCAGCTTTGGCATCAGTTATCCCTTGTCTAGCCAACAGGGATAGGCCAGAGGTGGCCCAGTTGAATGTGATGGTGAAGGGAATGAGCAATCTCTGACCGAGACAACCGGTAGTCATTCCAGCCTGGAATCTTTAGTGCTTAATGTACTGGCCAAGCACCCTTTCGAACCGTTGCGTTCGACTAGTCTAAAGCATTTGACTCTAAAGGCCGTTTTTCTATTGGTGACTTCCTCAGCTAGAAGGCGGAGTGAGATCCATGCACTTTCAGCAGAGAGGGACCGATTTATTGTCTCCGGAGAGGGTGTGCGTCTACTGCCAAGAGCAGAGTTCACGTCAAAGAATCAATCATTGAGATATCCCGGCAAACCGATCATTATACCGAAACTAACTAGGTTTGATCGTGATGCCAGTGTCTGGTGCCCAGTCCGTGCTTTGACTAAGTACAAAAGACGGACAGACTCGTTACGGTCGAATGATAGACATCTGTGGATCTGCCATAAGAAACCATATGGTGCCGCATCCATGGATTCTATCTCTTGTTGGGTAGTTGAATGCATTCAGACTACCCATGAGATTGTGACTGGGCACCAGGTGCAATGCGCGAGTGCACACGATGTTAGAGGAATAGCCGCCTCGGCCGCCCGTTACAATGGTGTTCCGTTAGAGGACATCATGGCTGTTGCACAATGGCACTGTGAGTCCTCTTTCACAGATTACTATATGAGGGATGTGTCAGACTCCGCCAATCCACTCGCTTTAGCTGTTTTGAAACGATAGTTATACGACCATACTGCTCTTCTCCCTTTTTTGGCATTTGTAAGAAAGAATTAAGAAGCAGACATGGTCGAGCGATATGATATCAACCAGATTGTGTCACAGATGGCCGGACAAGTGAATGGTTGGAGGCTCCACGTCTGAAATCCAAATATGAGGTAATTCAAGATTGAGAGTTTTTTGTATTATGTCTATATATCATGTTCATTCATCTTATATATTTATGCTCATTCCCAGGCTAATATATGCAAAGAGCAGTTAACCGTCTCGGCATATTTGTGTTTCAGGCGAGATGCATATTCGTGAGTTCTCTCCCTTTTCGTAGGAGAAAAAAGGGGGGTGGGGGGGCCAGTGATGCGAATGTGATTCGGTTCCGACCTTTTAGGTCTCCATTAATCAAGTTGACGTCAAAGCTCTTTCTCCAAGGTGCAAAAGTAGCAATTGATGCCTTGCCCCTTCCCGCCAGGTTACTGTCTAAATCTGGTGTATATCAGAAGTAATAGAATGGTGAGTATTGATCGAAGGAGAATGAAGGAAATTTCAATTTCCCTTTCTCCGAGATCTAACAAAACTCACCATTCTATTACGGACCCAGCCTCCCAGCCCCACGGAGGCAAGCCATGGGTATCTCTTGTTTGGTGGCTATGCAAACAATATGAGCTTCATGGCAAATGGGTACTCGGCAGTTGGGAGCCGAGTACCTGGTTCAAGGAGTCGGTAAAGCTTACTAAGTCTATAGTCCTAGGGCCAGCTATCCAGGATAGCTTGTATCAGCAGTAATAGAATGGTGAGTATTGTTAGATCTCGGAGAAAGGGAAATTGAAATTTCCTTCAGTCTGAGCCATATCTCGAAGAGTTTTGAACCTACACTCACAATTTTTTATTAGCAGATGTGTAAGCGATAGACGAAGTGTCATGATTTCGTTTCGGCAAAATCCGCTCATATTTTCCAGAGTTATCTCCCTTGAAAAGCTAAAGTTCATCAAAATTTTCATGTCTAAGCCATATCTCGAAGAGTTTTTTGATCCTACACGCACAATTTTTTTTCACCAGATCTGTTAGTAATAGACGAAGTGTCATGCTTTTGTTTCGACAAAATCTGCCCATATTCGCCAGAGTTATCTCCTTTGAAAAGCTAAAATTCGTCAAAATTTTGTTGTCCAGTCCAGATCTCGAAGAGTTGAACCTACTCACAATTTTTTTTCCAGCAGATGTTTTAAGGGTAGGCGAAGGGTCATTTATCAAAGACAAACTGTTCACATTTAGCATTTCTCAAACAAGTATGCCTGCAGACGTATGTTGAGTTTCACGTTTTCTTTGGTTGTGAATTGGGGTAAGCGGTGGGGCTGTAAAATGTTAACCTAGCCAGTCATTCCAGTGACAAATTGTCAAAAATAGTCTTCCCTAAGAAGGATATTTTTGAAAATTTATCTGAATGATGTGGGTCTGTGTGTCATGTGTGTGTGTAATAAATAAAAATGACTAATTTTCATTAATTCGTATGTTTTCATGCTTTTTTAATTGCCTTATGTGATTACTGAATTACCGAAAGCCTCTGTAAACTACTGAAAAACCATTACTGATTGACATGGTGAAATTACTGAAAATTATGGTTTTCCCATTGAAAATTACTGATTCAAGTGATTGAGTTTATAGGGGGTATGCAGGTCTGGTTTGGTAAAGGCATATTATTCTTAATTAAAAGAGAATGAGGGTATAACCATATATTGTCAATGTTTAGAAAAATAAACGGGACTCGGTATACTTGGGAGTTTCTTTCACCTTTCTTCCACTTTCTACCGGAAAAAGTGGAAGAAAGGTGGAAGAAACCCCTTTCTTCCACTTTCTTCTGGCCATCCAGGAAGAAAGAGGTTTCTTCCAGAAGAAACCCAACCTTGGTTTTCGAAGATCTCAACGTTGAAAGACCATGACAACCTCCAGGGCAATCTGAACCTTCTGAAAGAATGGGTCAACAACTGGCAACAGGTTTAATGCTACAAGATGTAAAGTTATGCATTTGGGTAGAACAAATGCCAGATACCTATACACCATGCAAGAAAACTGTTATAACCCTGGAGGAAATGACATGTGAGAAAGATCTTGACGTCTATATTGACAGTGGTCAGTGCATTCAAGTTCAACTAACATGCTGAAACAGCAGCCAACAAAGCAAATAAATTAGTCGGCATGATTCACAGGCCCTTTGACTTCCTAACTCCAGGCACATTCAGTGAGTCTACTCTACAAAAGCCTGGTACGACCCAAATTGGAATCTGGAAATGTCGTCTGATCAAGTCTATATAAGAAAGACATAGACCTTGTAAATGTTCAACGTTGAGCATCAAAGACCATTCCAGGGCTAACGGACATGCGGTATGAAGACCATCTGAAATTCCTGAAGCTGCCAAGTTTAATTTATCGACGCCTATGTGGTGACCTTATCGAGGCTTACAAATACACACACTGCATATACAAGGCTGACGCCGAGCGCCTTCTTCCGTACGGCAAATGTGATCGAGCCTATGGCAATAGCTTCAAACTACATGAGCAGCGATTTACCAGTGACACCAGAAAACAGTTCTTCAGCATTCAGGTGAACAGCCACTGTCTGGAGTAGTCTTCCTGACACCATGGTGACCGCTACAAGTCTCTCAACACTTTTAAAAATTATTCGTAAGGGGTAAGAATAAGGATATAGCCTATATAATATTTATATATATATATATATATATACACAAGGTATGAAACTACTGTCCGTGTGGGCACCATTTATCATCGGATAATGGGTTTTCGAGGGTATTTACTCTGATCTAATATAAGAGTAGGAATTTTATCAACAAATGCTGTCAGTTTCGTAGCTAGCAAACATTCACTAAAATAAAACATGCATTAAAATTAAAATAAACCCTAAAATAACTTATTGCTTATAATTTATATTCACTACCTGGTCTAAGACACAATCTGAGTACTGCGTCATGTGTTTTTGAGGATGACATAATCTTGTAATTTCAACTCTAGTGAGGCAATGAATTGTTGTCAATGTTAATGATTTTAGCAAAGGAGAGTCTGTCACCAACAGTAATGCCATAAACAGGTCTAATACAAACACACAACTTAATTTGTAGTTGCAATTCCAGATCGGGTCAAATTCCATCTTTCGTGATAGGGCCTGTTTGAAACGACATTGTGGGTAAAGAAAAAAAATGAGTAGATCTGAAAACTACATAAGCACCCCATTTCAGTTTAATGCTTCAGCGGAAATAAATTATTGCTATGGCAATGTTTCTGCTATACTACTGAGGATAACAACTGGCAGAGGGCATCAGACGAGAAAACTGGGTTAATTTGTATCATTTCCTTATGAGTTATCAGCATTTTTATCATAACTAAAAAGTAATATTGGAAATAAATGTTTTTCAGTAAACGGACATAAAAATGCATAAAATAATCACTTGTCCTACTCGTATCTTTTAAAAAATTACAGATGTACTGTAAAAATACTGTATCTAAATTCAAAGACACATGATTTGCTGATCTCACCTAAGTGATGCGTATGTGAGAATGTCAACAGTACATACACTTGAAATCACATGAACCTCGAAAAAACCTTTGGCGCGTAATAGTAAACTTCCTTATAATGCTATATGAATACCTTTCCTGCTCTTTTCGTACATGTGTTTTCTCTATGTCTTCAGGGTCGTGAGGCCATCCTTAAAATAATAGTTTGGTTTGTTTTCTTCCGACCTATCTTAAAGAATCCTGCCTACTCCAAACCCTTTTTTGGAGTTTCCTGTGAAAAATTTATATTTTCGGATGTAAGTTCATTGGGAGATCGAATTGTCTCTTTTCGTCCAAATGGGCTGATATTACCTTTAGAAACTGTTTGCTTTATAATGTTTTAAGGATGGCCTGAGGTAGAACTTGTAAAATTTTATAGGGCATGTTCTGTGCTGAGTGTGTGCAAATTAAAGTGATGTGCTGTTGGGGGTGTCTTTGTTTTTTTGATATCCTGTAGGTAAACTTTCATAGGATGTGGAATTCATGTTTTCTTTCACCTACATATTGTTTTTATATATATGTGGACAATAAATAACTGTTAAATCAAATTAGACTAGCATCATTATTGTTTGAAATTTTCACCCAATATATCGATGGCTTCCATTACACCTTGTCTGTCTCTTTAGTTTTGTCGGAGTCCAATCTCGGTTGAGCTATTATCTGAACATAGCTTCACCATATTGGGACTAAGCTTGGACACATGATTCCTTATATCATGAGGATGGAGCACAATGATATTGAGGTTATGAGGTCAAAGATTCACAGTCATAAAACTACATTTTACGAATCGGTTTTGTGTTTAGCTCAGCATATTGTCTTATATCTTGGCATGGCTTCACCCTATTGGCACTAAACTGGGCCACATGCTTCATAGTCTATACGGCAAATCCCATAAAGGGGCCTAAAATGATTTTGGCTGCACCCCCAGGGGGGACTAAGGTTTTATGGTATCATTTTGTCAGTCTGAATGTGTACTTTAAGAATTCGCATGATGAACATTAGAGAAGCTGTCCATTACCATAGATACCAAAGTCAAAGACACATCCCCTCCAAAAGCAGAATTCTGTCATTTTAAAAGGCACATGTATGTCAGTAAGACAATATATTTATGCAAAATTATTTGGTTTACAAACATGGAAATACCCTAAAATGTACTTTTCTACAATAAGAATAATACATTCTACACTTTAAAGGAGTTAGCGAGTGCAAAGTAACCCTTATGCCCAGAAAGATCACTTCAAAACAAACTCTTCTCAGTGAAACAAAAGATATAGTGACTACTGTGACACTAATTTGACTGGTAGCTTTTTGCAGGTGTGTCTTCCAATCAAATTATTACAAAAATATACTATAGATTACTGGTATACCATGATTGCCTTGAAATTGAAATACTGGTAGTACATAGTTCAAGTGGTTAAGTGATGCAGTTATCACACACTCTGACATTGGGAATCATTCAAATACTGGCGCATTGAACAACATTTACCTGAAATGACTGACATATAGGGGTCTAGTACTGTGTTGAATACTGCTGTGAAATCTGAAAAAGAATTTTGTTTATTCTGATGACTTTTATCATGTCTATAACTTATACGTTGACTATTACAAAATGCTAAACACATCAATGGCAACATTCTGGATCTCTTACCTTGAGGTTGTACGAATCCTTCTTCACTTCATTAAGTCTACACGCGAAGGCAACTGACAATTACACACACACCCCCATGATATGATACCGTGGATGTTTGCTTGCGATCGCACAAACTATGCTAGATATCTTCCAGTTTATTCATGATATAGTAATATTTCATGCGGATAGTTCACAGTTCAGAGGGGAACACATGCCTCTGCTCAATTACCCCAAAACCAACTTATTGGACAAACATTGAATCGATCCGTCAAAACCAGGGGTGGTATAATAGGCTTCAGTTTGAATAGAGAA
The DNA here is from genome assembly GCA_034401795.1 of Chaetoderma sp. LZ-2023a. Lineage (NCBI taxonomy): Eukaryota > Metazoa > Mollusca > Caudofoveata > Chaetodermatida > Chaetodermatidae > Chaetoderma > Chaetoderma sp. LZ-2023a. The sequence continues at coordinate 46,455,566 of CM067369.1, read as the reverse complement.
GCAGTTCAAATGTGGCTTGTCACTGCACATGAGCGGCGAGCTTCTATTCATGAATATTGTTTCCAGATTAGTTGTATGATTGGCAATACAAACCTATCAGAACATGGAAGGCACACTACACAGGATCCAGCGAGATTATGCAGATGTTCAAAAGTTTGTGACTCTTGTTCAGAATCTTAGCAATCCATACAAATGTTCTGGTGAGCTAGTTTGACATCTGGAGTTGTTGTTAATGAATCTATAGCTGACGAGATTAATCAGGCATATGTCAAGGGCAAGGAGAGCACATCCTCCGTTATACATTCAAGACCTTCAACAAACATGTTTCCTTCTATGTACCACTAAAGAAACTTAACTTGAAAACCTTCAGCAGTCTAAACAAGATGAAGACAATAAAAGTTGGAAATCAAAATATCTTATTGAAGGCTGATGGCAATCTGTTTGCACGTGTGCTAGTTATTGCACAGGCTAGAAAGTTTGACCTTTAAACAGTTCTCAAACATTGTCTTGGCCCAATAGACCTTTCCCACATTAGCGGGAAATACATGTACCTTTTGGGGAAATACATGTACCTTCCCAGAATACATTGCGCATACCACTTCTGGCTGGTATATGCGATAGTCGACGCACAAACAGCATTACTTTAGTATTGGAATCAGATACAATGCACTTTAAGCAGGTTATATAAAGAACTAATTTCATAATACTATTGAAGTCGTACATCATTGGAAAGCTAAGCCAATTTTTAGTTTGTTTCTGTATTCATCATTATAGTTTTGTAAAATTTAATACAGTTAATTGTAATTTTAAAATAGCCCCTATTGTCCGCTTGATTTAATGAATATAGATATAATTGTGTATTTTATGTATGCAAATAACTCAGTGAACATTAAAAAAAAAAATGGTGCATGAATGTTTAGGCAATTGAATACGCTTTCGAACGATCTATGACTTACATGTAAATAATATAGTGATTTTAATTTATCATAGGAACGGCTTAAATTGCAGTGCATTTTAGTGCAATGGTAACTCAAAGCGGGTCAGCTGCTTGTTAACAGCATTACCAGCCAGCAGTTCTTCTCTGAGCGTGGATTTAGGGGAATCCCGGCGTAATGACATCAATGTGGGAAAGGTGTATACATTGGTCTTTTGCAGATGTTGATGGATCATTTGCTAAGACATCGAAGTCAAAGTTGCCGAAACTAATCGAAAAAGTCCAAAAGCCTGCCAAGATTGTACCCAGGAATTCAGTTTGAATTATAGATCTCATGGCCATTCTCCAAGCATTATCAGATCTACCCAGCACATTTTCTGACCTGGCATCTTTAGCTATTGACAAAGTGTTAGTACTTACAGAAAATAATTCAGGGGTTGACATTGTAGCTGACGAATATCCCAGTGTCTTGATTAAATCTGCTAAAAGGAATCGGCGTGCTTAGGGTGGGGTAATTCGAATAAAAAATTTGTGTTGACACACAATAAATACCCAAACAATGGAAAAAGTTACTTTCTTGTGGTGAAAATAAAACTGCCCTTGTTGAGTTCCTTTTTATTTTTATATTTATTTTAAGCAAATTTATGCACTCAAACTTGCCTCCAGTTCCATTTATTTTGTGCATGGACAAATGTGTCACCGGTATGTGGTTATACATGATACTGTCACCTGAGATGAAGTCCCGGAGTTGGAGTCCACAAAAGAAGCGGCAGATACGTGCTTTGCATGCCAGAGATGCTGGAAACTCAAGTGTTGTTATCTGGCCATCAGCTACCGATGTGCTAGTATTGGCACACCACTCTCAGCAGAAAATAAACATCAAGCTGTATATACATGCTGGAACAAAGTCATGTATGCGTTTTATTGATGTCAGTGCTCTTTTCCAAAAGCTAACAACAAGTTTATGTAAAGCTTTGCCAGGATTACATTCGTTTACAGGATGTGACACCAACAGTGCTTTTTCAGGTAAAGGTTACAAGGATGGCGTTTGATATCGTTGCTACAAACCCAGTGAATTGTGAACCAATGGCTAACATTGAAAACTAAATTCCTATCAGTGAGGACACTCTGCAGGATGCTGAAAGGTTTATTGGCTAATTATATGGAAAGCTGGGAGATGATGTAGATGAACCAAGATATAAGTTTATGTAAAGCTTTGCCAGGATTACATTCGTTTACAGGATGTGACACCAACAGTGCTTTTTCAGGTAAAGGTTACAAGGATGGCGTTTGATATCGTTGCTGCAAACCCAGTGAATTGTGAACCAATGGCTAACATTGAAAACTAAATTCCTATCAATGAGGACACTCTGCAGGATGCTGAAAGGTTTATTGGCTAATTATATGGAAAGCTGGGAGATGATGTAGATGAACCAAGATATAAGATTTTTGTGGTAAAATTGCAGAGTCATCAATTGCCACCCTACAAAGATGCCGTTCCGAAAGCATACGGAAAGAGAAAATTACTAGGCTCTAGTATGGAGATCTTCCTTAGAAGCAAAGCCTGATATAGACCAGGCAGTCCATGTGGGCATGGATAGGTGGTAACCAATGGTGAAATTTCAGTGGACTGGATGGATCATCTACCAGCTCCAAAAGTGATTCTTGAACGGCTTAAATGTGGTTGTAAAGCTGGTTGCTCTGGAAATCATTGTTCCTGTTTCAGAAATAAAATGCCATGTACAGACTATTGTAGCTGTGCTGAAACCTGTGAGAACTTAATGAGTGTAGAGGAAAACGGAGATACAGAATCTGACAGTGACATCGACTGAACACGTGACATACATGTAGATATCTTGATTAACTAACTGATCTACACATACAGACAATAACTGTTAATGTCAAAACACTTAAAACAACATTTGAGATTTTGTTTTATTGTTTCTAATATAATTATGGCATAGATATAGTTTGCAAGTCTAGCAATACCGGTTTAAAACAGATAAAAACTAAGTCAATAGTACAAATGTATTGGAAACTATTGATAAAGGCATTAATGCTTTTGTGTTGCATGTGTAATTTTCTTTGATATGGTAATTAATGTGTTATAATGTTCAAAGATTATATAGAGCCACCTTTTTTGGGCCCAAAAGTTGGTGTGCGTTATGGACAGGATGGACAATGCAATGTTCTTTACATAAGCTTGTTGCAAGATAATGTTCTTTAAGAACTGTTATCATTTAGCCTGAGACGTTATCTAACAAATTTAGCAAATGATACATATTATGCAACTGTCTTTACTGGCTATGTTTTGATGGTCCATTTATTGTTTCCAGTATAGACGGGTTTGACTGTAGTGTTAGCTTATTTTATGAAGTAATAGTATAAATAGGAAAACATCTATAACTCATAGAATTGTATATTTTGCCATTTTAGTATGAGTAAATAGTAATTAACAGGCATGTGACCGGATGTATGATGATTAGATTTAATTTACTACATGCACTAGAAACGACTTGCTTATTGTCCAGAAATCCATGGCCTAATTTGAATTTCAACAAGCCTAAGCAAAAGCCATCAAATCAAAAAAATTGCAAGTGATTCTAAGATTGAAAGCTAATTTGCATATTTCTTGTTATTCTTTACCTCATACGTGTTATTGTCAAATTTCAAAATTGAATACAGAGGGTGGGGTCAGGTTTTCTTGTTGGAAACCTAAACGGACACGTTGTGGCAAGTCCAACATTTAAAATCACATTGTAGACACCCTAAGCTTTCCAACGATACCATAAAATGGTAATCCACCCTGGGGTGCAGCCAAAGTGTAAAATCACTGGGTCATCTCGTGGACTATCATTATATCAAGGGAAATGAGCGCAATAATATTGAGATCAGTGTTCAAGGTCACTGTTCCATCACACACCGTTTCTGCCTTTCTGGTAAATCAGAAGGAAAACTGTTAATACTCTTGGCCTGTAAAGTGGTAAAAACCTGATTGATCTAATATGGTCAGATTATCAGACAGAAGTGTGTTTACACCTGCTTTATATAACACTTTATCCTCTGAAAGACAACTCTACAGGAAAGCTGTTTAATATTTTTAACTAATTTGTCGCAACCTGTTGCTGCCTATACCAGAAAAACCTCCCAGACAAATTAGTTTCGAAATATTTAACATAATGTTTCTTATGTTATAAATAACATTTAATATTTTGTGATTTGCATTTAAAGGGTTAACACTGTTATATATGTAAATGGCAGTTACGAAGCCATTTCATTACATACATTCTCCAGGCCAAACGTTTATCAAAAGGAATTAGTAATTGGAACTAATTCCTTTTGTATTTAGGAAGAATTGTAATTGATGAAAATCAAAGTAATTGGAATTTGGAATTGGAATCCATTCCTTTCATTAGGAATTGACCCAAGTCCTGCTAATAAAGGCTGCTATTAACTTTATCTTCTACCTAAATACACTGCAATTCATCAATTTCTAATTTTTCTGGCTGCCGTGATTGCTAATCCCTCACCCTACATGTATGAGATTGCCGTAATCCAGAATTTCTTTGAACTATTCATTAATTGCCGACCGATGAGATTTTGATCATACTCTTATCTCAGACAAGATGGCATCTAAATGTCTCTCCCGGACGTTACCACTGTATTTAAGCACATTTGTTTGGGCTTTATGGTGGTAGTACGATGTATGAGAGTGCAAAGTCTGACTTTCTGTTGTTTTCATCCAGGGATGGTGACCGAGATCGTGATAAGGACCGTGATCGCGAAAAAACTGAAGCAAAACCAGAAAAGCCAAAGTCTATATTTGAGCAGTTCGGTATTGCCAGACCAACACTACAATTGAACCCATACACAGGTGAGTTGTGAACACGTTTACCTAGTTTGTAATATATATACCGTTAAAATTCGACTAAAGGACGCAGTTTTTTGGTCAAAACACATGTACTAGAAAGGGTGGGGGGGTGCGTACTATAATCGAGAACATTCCTTCCGCACATTTTTGGGTCGAAATTTTTCTTAAAAAGTCACAGATTATACCACGGAAATTGAACTAAATGTTACCCTAGCCAATTCGCGCCGCCTGACGACTACTTTTAATGTATACTCCAAAAACACCAAGCGGAAGTGAAATTATTAAATTGGGGCGCCTAAATATTGCTTATTCTTTAATACATATCACTTATTACATCAAAATTAATCCAGAATTTGACATAAAATGGCGTCGAGAAAAGATACGTGTATAAATCACGTGATTCGCCTCCAATCGCAAAAGATCTTTATTCTAATTAGAGCGAGTACTCGGATATAAATATTCTGGATTGCGCGATAGGAACTGAATGTTCCCGTACCTGTTTGATAACCAACTCCCGTTAGCGCATAAAATTACACAGCGCCTCCAATCACAAAAGAGCCAGATAACCAACTCCCGTTAGCGCATAAGATCACACAGCGCCTCCAAACGCAAAAGAGCCATTACAATCTGTTTCTATCACACGATTTCGATGTTTTCAAGGAGACATTTTATGCCAAAATAGATTGATTTTGATGTAATAAACAATCTTTATTGAAGATACACGATATTTAGGCGGTCCTATTTAATAATTTCTCTAACATCATGATAATTTTTAGTCATGCATTAAACATGACGCGGAGTGATGGTTATTTTTTATACCAATTTTTTATTTTTTAAAGGTACGTTTTTTCTAAATTTAACAGCGTCTTATACTTGAATACAAGAGTTTTTTGGCCGGATTTTGGTCAAATTTGGGACAGCGTCCTATATTCGAGGGCGGCCTTTAGTCGAGAAATTACGGTATATATATATAATAATTGGCAGATGCAATTAATTACATTGTAATTTAAAATATATATATATATATATATATAGATCTATGTAAAATAAATTTACATATTATTATATCTGATCAGTGTGAATATTGCATGCTCATCCAATTCGGCTTTGGCTATTGTCTGCTATCTTTCTTGCTATGCACTACTGAATAAATTAGTTATGTCTTTAATGATCAAGCAGTATTAAACTGGCTTCTGCATTAATCTGCAATGATTTTGAGAGATGTTCGTTTGCAAACCAGCAGAAGAATACTTTAAAAAACTTCTCACTAGCTTGACTGATTTGCTTGCGCAGCCAGTCACTCCAATGTGAAGTTTTCTAAAATGTTCTGGCATGTACATGTAAAGGGACTAACCCTCATATCAACCAAAAACGGCTTCTGCGCTAGTCTTGAGAAATGTCCATTTGCCGACCAAGAGAAGACTATTTTAGAAAATTTACCACGAATTACTGGCTTGATAATCGAGCCAGTCATGCCAGTGGTAAATATAAAAAAAATAGTCTTCTCTTGCGTCTCCAAATAGACATTTTCTATGCTAAAATTGAAATTTTCTTGAGCAAATTCAAGAGTTAATCGTGATAATTTCTGTATTATTTTTATTGAGCAATATTAATCATTAAGGATATAAACTGAGAAAGATAAAGCGTGTTGAACTTCAATCAAGATATGGGTGATATAGTGCAGCTGTGTAACGACAGAATATTTATTTTAACAAATGTATTGCTGCTATTCATGGTGTGCCTGCATACCACGATATGTGTATTGCCAGAGCAGTGGTGCATTCAGGAACGTGGAAAACATTTTCCGTTACGTAACAGTATTCAATAATGTGTCGTATACTCAATATATACTTCAGTTTAGTAATGTAGACGACACATTACTGAACACTGTCCCACGAAGAACATGAACATTCTTCGAACATTCGCCTTCCTGAACTCACTCCTGATATTGTATATTGTCACAGCCCTACTTCAGGCAGGATTACATTGTAATTAAAATCATTCATACTCGCCATCTACTCTAGTCATCCTGAAGAAAATGTTACATTTGCCAATATATGTTCTCTAGAGCATAACTCTAGAAAGTGTTCATAGATTTGCTTCAAATATTGTCAGTGGAGGGCTCAAATCGGTCACTCAATTATCTGATGCCATTATCAGATACATCACATGTTAGCTGATTTCACAATCAAAATAAGTTATAGCATCGTCACAAAATCTAAATGTCTGTCGTGAAGTGTACAAATTGTGCAAAAAAGCGCTACTCATCAGATTTCAACCTTCATTGGCTGGACAGGTCTATAGCGGTAGGCTCCAGGACATCTATGTATTTAGAATTTTAATGGGTCGATTTCTTTGGTGAAAATCATAAATTTTATGAGAAATTTACTGGAAATTGTGAAAGTGCATCTTCTCCATTACCACTACCTGGATTTTATGCAAATTTGGCTGGAAGCATTCCATAGTGGGAGGCTCTAGAACTTCTGTTCAGAATTTTGGTTGGTCGATATTTTGCAGGTGGCCATTTGGATTTTTTGAAAACCTTCCAGAACCATTTAAAACGGTGTTCCTTAATTAGGCCCAATTTCGACGAAACTTTGGTGGAACGATCCTATGGCGTTAGACTTCGACATATCAAACGAGAATATTGATTGGCCAGGCTCAATTTCTTTGGTAGCCATCTTGCATTTTTCGAAAATTATCCATCATGTCTACTGGTATTTAAATGCAAATGGTTCGAATGCTAATGGTCCAGGTGAACGTTACAGGCCCAGGCCTCTTGTTGTTAAGGGTATTGATAAGCCTTCTATATTTATTTTATGTTTAAAGTCCAGCTTCACAGTTCATTGCAAAGTCATAAAGACGAGATTTGTGGTTCATATTTCGGGTTAATATTCTCTTGTGCTGCATTTTCTATTGGCCAAATTTGAGCATTAGGGCATTAGTGCAATGTATTACAATTTCACTTTTCTGATAGAAAATGTCCATTTGCAGACCAAGCGAAGACTGTTTTTGACAATTTGTTACTGGAATGACTGGCTCGGTTATTGAGCCAGTCATTCCAGTGATAAATTTTTAAAAATAGTCTGGGTCAGCAAATGGACATTTCTCAAGACAACTGCGGAAGTTGTTTTTAGCTGATATAATGGTTAATGGATTAATCTGATTACATGTATGTGGACAGGATTGCCATACACACCACACTATTTTGAGCTGTTCCGAAAGCGAAGTCTACTGCCAGTTTGGGAGTACAAAGAGAAATTTATTGAGATGATCAATACGCAGCAAGTTATTGTTCTTGTTGGTGAAACCGGGTCCGGAAAAACAACACAGGTGAGGTTTTATGCAGCAACAGTTATCAAACTCACCTTTTATCATACAGCATAGGATTACGTGATTAAATCGAAAATCGTGATTATGTTTTAAATCGTGAATTTATATGATTAAAAATTAAATAATTGAATAATGTGAATATTTTTTATTGCATAACATATTTCAAAACCTAACTTTCAATTACTTTTTAATGCGATCGGTCGTGAAAAATGATATTTTGCTTAGTGAATGTATGTCCATTTGCAGGGCAAGAGAAGACTGTTTTTGAAAACGTATTAATGGAATGCCTGGCTCAAGAATTGAGAATTGAAAGATTAAGATATGCTAATGCTGGCCAACACCGGCCATTGTCATTCTTTCTTTCAATTATAAAGTATAATGTCCGAATTCTATTGCGAAAAGTGCGACTGTGTCTGTGCACACAATCAGATCCTCACACGCCACGAAAAAAGCAAACATACAGAGCTTCCAGCCCGGACATGCGATTGGTGTCTAGTGCCCATCTAGAGGGGAGAATACATGAAAGGTCACTTGAATAGACATGGGTTGATGCCAACAACAGTCACCAAACTCATGAGAAATGGCAAAACTATAGAGGGAGTCCTGATCGTGGACCCAGGGCAGCCACTAGTCAAACCGCGAAAATGTGATAAGTATCACTACAAAAAAACACAGAAAACAAGTGTAAAACCAAATAATACATGGGTACTACCGACCAGAGTGACCGCCCTTTTTCCGACAAAACTGTCTGGCTATACCATACTCAAGAACTGGCAAAATTTTAATGATTTGTTTAATGAAGAGGACCGCCGGGCAATGGATAGAGTCCTAGCAGAAGTCTGCCAAGCCATCCTCCCCATCCAACCACAGGGAGAGGCTTGTTTCAGTAAATGGAGACTAGATACACAACAGGAAGATGACGTGAACATGCTGCCACAGAAAGCCATGGCTGCCATTACAAGACTAAGAATCCCCATTTATCCAGAAACAAAACCGGTCTCTTTAGAACTTATTGATCCAGTTTCACTGTTTGAAACTCCAACACAGACAGATAAATCTTTCAAACCAGTCACCAGCAGCGTATCAGTCGCCAGGATTGGATGACCAACCATCCAATAGTGAATTCAGCAGCCCTAGGCCAAAATTAGCACAGCATATTTTGATCTTTTTCAATCTACTTCTCTGATGGGCTGTGACAACTACGCCCACTCTCCAACACAACGATCACCACACACAACACCCTCGCACCACTCACCACGCAGACCAGAGGCAATCACGAGAAGGAACAGAGACATTCTTGCAGCATGTACACTCATAAACAATTTGCATACAGAACACAATTTCAGCATGAATTGCCACCACTGTGCGATTATGGTAGAGGCAGAGAACAAACGAGCACCGGACCCCATATGGGACAGGACACTAAAAATGATGAGAAACCTGTGCTTCCATATAGCCTGGAGCAAAGAATGCTCACCAGCAATACGTCACAGACACAAATTTCTCAAAATGTGAATATATCCTATCAGTCTACAAACTTTCTCGCACATCTTATTCTCACCTCTTCGCCGTCCAATGCATCACCATACCAACTCAGAAATAAGAACAAAGCTCCTATGCTCACCTTCGTTGTTCCTTGTTTTCATTCTTCCCTTTTCTTTTATTTTAATTTCATCTCCATACATTAATACTTGGTAGTTGACACTAAGAATGACAGATAAAAGGCACACTGACATATGCCTTGAAATTACATACCACCATGGGCCTCTGATGAGTTCTGCACAAGGAACGAAAAGCCATAAGTCTGAATAAATCACAGGGTAATAACCACAGAGTCTACCTCCACATATAGCCCCACCAACACCCACCCCTTTACCCAAACAACCCACCTCACCCCACAACTGGTCAAAATGACAACACAACCGGCAAAAACCAAAAAATGGTAAAAAAAATCCCATCCCCGAATTTCCAAAATGGCGGCCACAACCGTTGACATTACAACTGGTAAAAACTTCACCACCAAACCGGTAAAAATTTAATCCAACTGCCATGTCAAGTACAACCGGTGAAAAAGCCACAACCGGTAAAAAAACATTAAGCCCCCCCCCCCCCCAACCGCTAATCTCTGACCAACCGGTAAAATGTACAACCGGTAAAAAAAAGAAGAAAAAAAAACCCACCCCAACTGCCAATCTCTCACCAAACTGCCATCACACTTCAACCGGTAAAACATACAACCGGTAAATAACAACACAACCGTTAAAAAACACCCCAACAACCGGCAATCACCACCTCACATGCCCATATGCCCATATTTGGCCACAATCAAAGCCAATCCCCAGGCTAAACCCAGGAGAGTATAAAAGGGGCTGAAAAATCAGCTTCAGACTATTCAGAATTCTGGATTCACAACCGATTTACTTCAACCAATCTTGGTTTGCTGTCAAATTCTGATTACGTTGTTATCAAAGTTGATAATCATTATGGTCTGCCTTATTTGCACTAGGAAATACATATGGATGCAGCAGCGCTTCCCTTTGCTGTGCCTAAACGTTTTATTAGAGGACTCGTTTGCAAATCTGAAAGTCTGGCAGCAGATATTGATGTATGAAGGATAAATGTATGAAAAAAATTCAAATATTGTCATTTTGTAATTCTCACTTTTCGATAAGATAATATTCAAAATTGTGCACATCACAGCTTCTAATTCTGACACTGCTACACAATGTTATAGTTTTTCTAATGGATACATGTACTTGTTGGAGACATCATAAAATAGGTGGTGAAATTGACAAATCGGGTCTGGAAGAGGTATGAAATTTCATTCTACAGACAGTGTATGAAATCGCAACACTCAAGCTGTACAATGGTCAACTGGTGGAATGCATTCACTTCCTTTGCGATGGAAGTCATCAAACTTTAAAATCTGACAACAGTACAGGAACAGAGTCAATTTAAATATAATTGTAAATTAAAATAGAATGTTAACCTCAGATACTTTAAAAGATACATGTTTCATGACTGACATCACTAAATCAGATGCTTGTTTTACATGAATTTACTGTAAAGTTAATATTAGAATATAAATTATAAATTATTATAAATAATTCACTGATTAATATACTGTATGTATAAAATATTTATAAATGATCACGATTCGTACAGAAAATTATATTTATGTTGATTTTCAGTGCAAAGGAATCCTTATTAAATTTACTGCAAGAATAACTGGCTCGATTATCGAGCCACCGAAAAGTGGAAAATTTTCAAAAAGAGTTCGTATGCTCTGCAAATTGACATTTCTCAAGATCACTTCAAAATCCATTTTGGTTATGAATCATGTTATGTAAAGGGTTAACCATTTTCGGCCTAAAAGCCATAAAACGGCCTTGAGAAATGTCTATTTGCAAGAGTAAATTTTCCAAAAGTAGTCTTCTTGGTCTGTAAATACACATTTTCTATGAGGAAACATATATATTTTCACATCAAGAGTATACGTACCACCCTGATACGCTATGATATTTCCTAAATATTGACCTAGCTTCAATAATACTCAGAATTAAAAAGAAACCGCCCCCACTGGGCAGGTTACTCAACTGACAGATCAGCGGATGGGGGGGGATGCTGTCTCATTCTCTTATTAAAATATTGACCTGCCATTGCAACATGTTTTCTAGCCTTGCTTTTGCTTTCAATCTTTTTGAAGCTTTAAGTTGTTCTGCAACTTGATTTTGACTAATATTAGTATGTCTGACGCTGCCAAGTCGCTGGAGGAAGCTCTCGGTCCTAGCCATCAGGTGTACTTTAATAAATTTATTGATTCAAAATTTGCGTGTTGACTTAGATGGTATTTCCTGGATTCGCGCTAACTCGTGGATACATCTTTATTAGGCTAGCTCCTTTTGGGGAGGCCTATATATTAGCTAACGCATGTTGTGCTTTGTATTTTCAGACACATGAGCTGATTTCTGAAGTGGATCCTTTAATTGAACAATATTTATACTTGGTTTTCTGGGTCCATCTAATTTATTATGAGTTTACAGAGGGAATTATTACCATAAGAAGTAATTTTTCCGCATTCTCCCCCCACCACATGGTTTTGGATTCAGGACCAGGTATTCCTGTTGTTGTTTATCAGACTTCACTCGTTCTTCCCGAGTCATCTTCTGAGGTTTATTTTGGAGAGAAAATTTTCAGTCATTTTATTTCTAAATTTTATTTAAAGATTTTATGACTGAGTATTGAGTTATTTATCTCTCTTGATGGTTTGCATAGGTTCATTGTGTTTATTAAGTTCAACTACTAATGAATCTTTGTATTGAGCTGTGGAGTCTAAAATCGCCTCTCAAGTATTCAAGTTCAAATTCTATTGTCTCCCTTGTCTTCTTAAAGAAGAATACGTTTTTTAGGATTTGTTTACCTTCAATCATGCTCATAGTCTCTGGCCCTGGCTTATCTTTTCATCTGATGGTCAAAGTTTTCCTTATGGAACTTATTAGCCTTTTGCAATTGGTTTTTTGGTTCGTCCTAACTAAAAACTAATTGTTTCCGTTTGTGTCATTTCAGAGGGTAATTGAGAACAAATGCCCTTCCTGCCACCGTTTCGTGAAGGCCCACTTTTTCCCTCATGACTGCACTAGATGCAGTACGTGCGGGCCCATTCTAAATTGCCATGTGTGAGAGTCGTGGCTGGTGGAGGTTTTGACTGATTTTTTAAATCAGCAGGTGAAGGACCAGGCGGCAGACGAGAAGAGGCATCTGGAAAAAGAGTGTGGTAAGAAAAGGAAGTCAGACATGGAGGCCTTCCGTCTTGAAATGATGGGAGAAGTGAAGACAACAATCACGGATCTTGTCCCGGAGTTGCTTCGCATCTTGCGTCCCGGTTCAAGTTCATCATTGTCTTCTTAATTTTCTCAGGGACAGAGTGTTTCCGTCTCTGAGTCTGGTTCTCATAGTAAGCCAGTTTTCGTTATAGACCCAGAGTTGGCTCTAGAGCAGCCTAAGACTAAGGGTATCAGCGCCTATTGCGAAACCTCTCCTGCCCAGGCCAAGTTTGATCCCTTTTCAAGCTTGCCGTCTAATCTTTCTGGGCAGGTTGAAGAGGACACTGTTATGGCCTGCCGATGGCCACGGAAATAGATACCGGGGGCCCATGGGTGACCTTTTCCTAGGAACTACTTCTTCGGGAGTAGGTTTCACGGCTCAATGGCTAGGAGCCGATGGCCGTCCATACCGTATCCTTCGGCTTGCCGAGAGTTGCCGTGAGCAAGGCCCGGACTATGACATGTCATGCATTTAGCCCGTAGATCCGGCTCCTGGAATAGCCACGGCGCAATCCATGCCGGTTCTTGCGGGTCCGTATGGCTTCCCTGGCTATCCAAGAGTATCTTCATCTCCGGCCATTACCCCACCAGTGAATGTGGTTGAGGACGACAAATTCCCTAGGCTCGTCGAACATTCACAGGTGGCCACCAAGGAGGATTGGCTGGATGCTTGCCAATGGCTGGTGAGCATCAAGCCGGAACTCCAGGTAGATCCACCGGCTTCCGAGCAGGACCAGCGCCCGTGGTTGGGAGGGAAGCCTGTGATGAGCATATTGTTGATATGTTCGCAGCATCAGAGACGTCCATTAAGCCGAAGGGACACCTTGCGAAGGCCCTTCGTGAGATGGCACGGCGCTGCCATATCAGTTCTGATCTGTATCAGAAGTACAGCGTCGTCCCAAGGCCTTGCACGGATGACCGTGCGGGCGCAGTGCAAATTCCGCACTGCGGGACACAGAGGAAAGTACGAGAGAAGCCATCTCGGCTCTCTTGCACGTTTCCCAGCTGCTACCGGGGGTAGTAGCAGCAGCCGTGGCCTGCCAAGCTTCTCTTTCAGTCCAGCGAGCCGGCATTAACCTGGCTCTGGACTGCATGACGAGATCCGTAACCAGGAGTTTATGGGCGAGATGACAATTTGTGCCCCTCGCAGGACCTGTACACTCGGCGCCAATGGCAGGCCCAGGGTTTGGAGGTGAAGGATGCCTGCACCTCCAACAAACCGTAAACCTGGTGAACAACCAGAGGGTGCTGCGAGAGCAGTTTGAAGTGCTCCGCAGGGAGCGTGTTCGAGCAGCACCCCCTGCCTTCCACCCTCAGCAGGCTAGAGATGGTGGTGCCCTTGTCAGAGTCCAACCACCTACGCAGCGTCAGCCACGGCAATGCCAGCGTAAGCCAGCTAAGGGGGGATGGGAGGGCGGCTCCTGCGCAACCCGCCAGGCAGCCGGCATGGCGCTGGTAGAGGAGCGCAGGGTTCTGGTCATGGGAGCCGAACCTGATGGGTTGACTCTCACAAAGATCACACCAGTGCTGCTAGGACAGCCACCAGAGACAGGGCTTCTCTTGCGCTTCTCGGGTCCACCTCAATCCTTAGGTGCACCCGTGGGAGGCTGTCTGGCCTGGTAGTGACTTACATAATCCGCCATGGCGGAACGAAGTCGCCCAGTCTATGGATGATGACATGGAAACTGCTTTGCTGGTGCCTAGATCATGGGATTTCCCTGAAAGCAGTTCCTATTCCGGGAAGGCTAAATCTATTAGCAGACTCATTGAGCCGAAGGATGAGCATTCTTCCCACGGAATGGCAACTAAATCAATGTGTGGCGGACCCTCTGTTCATCCACTGGGGCGAGCCCAACATAGATTTATTTAAAATAAACGAACAAAAATGCGAAGATTACGACGTATGTCTCCGATTCCATATCCGAGCGCTATCGCAATAGATGCACTAGCTATCAGCTGGGAGGGAATGTATGCATACGCCTTTCCACCAGCAATCCTGATTCCAAAAGTTCTCCAGAAAATCAGGCAGCTGGAATGCCAAGTGCTTCTGAGTGCCCCAAATTGGCCAAGCCGATCATTGTATACGGATCTGCTGGACCTTCTGGTCTGCAATCCTGTTCCTCTGCCTCAGATGGATAACATAATCTTCCAGGGCAAGCCCTTGCACAACAACCAGTCAATGTTCCAATTGGCTGCGTGGATGTTGTCAAGGAAACAGCAGTTAAGGAGGGCTTTTCTGAGCAAGCAGCCATGTTTATGGCTAAAGTCAGAAGGGGGTCAACCTCCAGAGCATATAATTATAAAATCAACAAATTTGTTGAATGGTGCTCAAAAAGTTGTATTAATCCATTGGATGCATCTATTCAGGTAGTAGCTGATTTCCTCTGTCACCTTTCTGATGCCTATAGCCTCAAGCCTAACTCTATTGCTGGCTACAAGTCAGCTTTAATGTCAGTTATCACTTGGTTGGCTAATAGGGGAAGTGATGAAGTATGTAATCTAAATACTTTAATCAAAGGCATGGGTAATCTTAGACGCAGGAATCCTCCAGTGATTCCGTCTTGGAGTTTATCGTTAGTACTTCAAGTATTAGCGGATAAACCCTTTGAACCACTAAGCTCCATTTCCATGAAAATGTTGACGCTTAAATGAGTTTTTCTGATTGCTGCAGCTTCAGCCAGACGAAGAAGTGAAATACATGCTATGTCAGCAGAGCCAGACCGTTTTGTGGTTACAGGGGAAGGCCTCAGGCTTCTGCCTAGAGTTAACTTTATGGCGAAAAAGCAGTCTTTAAAATATCCTGGACAGCCTATTGTTTTACCCATTTTGACTAGGTTTGATCATAATTCAAAGGCTTGGTGTCCTGTCTGTTATAAACAACGTACAGAGGAATGGCGGACGGACCCTAGTGCTTTATGGCTATCTTACATTGAACCCCATGGGAGAGCTTATAAAGATACCATTTCTAGGTGGATTGTGGAATGCATCCAGCATTGCCACAAAGCCGCCACGGGAAAACAAGTTGACATGGCCAAGGCACATAGTGTCCGTGGCGTAGTGGCATCCACGGCTCTGTTTAACGGAGTGCCAGTGGATCACATTATGTCGGTAGCACAATGGCACTGTGAGTCTAGTTTTACAGATCATTACCTCCGTGACACGTCAAATCCGCCTGCCGTATCGATTTTACATAAACGTTAAACTGTATATATTTTTGTAAATATTGTACATACGGCCGTTGTCTCACACACAGTGCAATTTAGTGGGGGAATCCCCGTTTTCCGTACTGTACCAATCATTGCCAGCGGTAATTAAAGGGGAATCTCGTCAAAATAGGTTAGTCCTATATTTGGTGATGGACTGATGGTTATTTTTTGTCACGTTCATTATTACTTACTAAAATGGTGATGGTTTGTGTTCTTTGTGGTTCCATCTGAGAGTATACGAAATGAAGCTTTCATCTGATGTCTTTAGTACTTTAGCATGAGTACATAGAGAGCGTATAGGACATTGAGGTCATCGCTCCCTCTTTAAAAAAGAGGGGGGAGCGAATGTTAAACGGTCATTACGCTCAACATTGGACGTATTATCTGATGTCCAAATCATTTCCTGATTGTATTTACATACGCAATTTCAGATGTTTTTTGTGCTCCAAAAGCAAAAGAGCTTGCTCTTCCAGGGATGAGCCGGTCTTCTGACCTTTGCCTCCCTCCCGCCGAATTCTCTTACGAATTCTGACTATATCATAGAGTATCAGGGTGGTAAGTATACTTTTGATGTGAAATAAACGAAATCATGGATTTCTTTTTTCACGAGAGAGTTGATACTTACCACCCTGATACAATCCTGGGCTCTCCGTCCCTCAGAGGCTCGGTCTTTTGGCGTTTTATGTTGCAATTATGTCAGCCAATATTTTGGAATAGAATGAGACAGCCCCGCGCATGCGTGAGTTTGGGCCGCACATCCGCTGATCTGTCAGTTGAGTAACCTGCCCAGTGGGGGCGGTTTCTTTTCAATTCTGAGTATTATTGAAGCTAGGTCGATATTTAGGAAATATCATAGAGTATCAGGTTGGTAAGTATCAACTCGTGAAAAAAGAAATCCGTGATTTCGTTTAATATACAGTGGAGCTCGGAATAACTTTACATGTTTCGAAAGCAACATAAAATGTACTGTTGAATATTTTGAACTTTGCCTAACATGCCATATGCATCAATGGCTTCGATTCAATGCAGTGATTCTCATAAGGGTCCTTTTGAGGGTATATACAATATTGCTTGGCAACTCCAAATTTGAGTTTAGGGACCTCATGATTTTAGCTGGGGACCCCCAAATTTCAGGGTGTGGGGTCCCTGGAACCACCAAAATTTAAATGCCATGAGAAACACTGATTCAATGTAAGTCAATATATTCAGCCAAACATTTCTTACATCATGTTTAAATTTGTACTAACTAATGTTTCTGTTTTTGTTTTGGAAACAATTTGACTTATTTATGAGTCGTACTGTAAATATATATGATGTTATGATCAATGAATAGCTTGCAGAAACCTTTCATACTATTTCATGATTTAACTATGTACACGTAACTTTAATAGATTCCGCAATGGTGTCTGGAATGGGTTCGTACACGCTTCGCTAAAAAGGGTGTTGCCTGTACCCAACCAAGGAGAGTGGCGGCAATGTCTGTAGCTCAGCGTGTGTCTGAGGAGATGGATGTAGGCCTTGGGCAAGAAGTTGGTTACAGCATTCGATTTGAGGACTGTACAAGTTCGCGCACAATTCTCAAGTATGTCTTTAAAAATTAATTACCTTATAATAAAGTTATTATACAGAGATGGATTTGATGATTTAATTGCTGCACATTAATATATTGATTGGTTATTCCAGTATGTAACGCTGCTTTTAAAACTGCGTTTAACTTGCTTGCCGACACACATCTGTCCATTCAAAATATAGCGTCATCTGCCCTCACCGCGCAATAGAGGGATACATTTCTAGCTATGTCACTCCCATTTCTCTCAGCTATGTCCACTTTTAAGCACATGTTGAAATCGATTTAAAACTTTGAATCCTGAATTCCAAGAAATCGAATCTAAGTATACAGATAACTGTTGAATATTTTGAAACTAATTTGACTGGAAGCTGTTGTTGGCATAGGCAACAACAGGTCTCAGTGAAATTATTTTCAAAATATTCAGCAAAATGTTTATTAAATTGTAAATTCACCAAAGAATTAGAAAAATTAAGACATTTGTGACTGACCGTTTCATTTTTGTGACGGTCTTGCGTCATTTTTCTTGTGACATATTTGATTGTGACATCAGATACTTGAGTGAAATATTGGATTCTTGAATTGTGAGAGGGTACTAAAATCAGGTGTGTGTTTGTACATTCATATGTCTGTCTGTTTGTCTCTCTACAGCAGTATCACCCCCCCCCCCCCTGATCTATGGATTATTCGAAAACTATCTATCCGGTTTCGCTCAAATGTTAACACAAGAAAGGTTTCTGATGTAGACTAGGATTTCCAATCCTTTGGTCTTGATCTGAATTTGGATCATATTCGGGATGTAAATAATCGGACCAAAAATGAGTGTAATGGAGGAGTCCAGTTTTAGCTATGCCCCGTTCATCTATAGCTAAACTCCATCCACACTTTGCCAGTGTTGGGCTCGATCAATCCTTGAACTCCCTTACTATCAACTTCTAGAAAACTATGCAGGTCAGCTGTTGAATACTTTGAAACTAATTTTGACTGCGCAACAGGGGCCACAGCACCCAGTCAAATTAGTTTTAAAATATTCAACAGCATGGTTATTAGCTCACCTGGCCTGAAAGATCTAGTATGCAGAATTTTGATTGGTCAATTATTGGGTGGCCATCTTGGATTTTCCAAAAGTGTTGTTAAATCAGTTAAAGGCCTACACCTCATTAACTGCCTGGCAGATTTCAATCAATCTCAGCTGGAAGGACCGTAGGTGGATAGGCTTCAGAACAAATATACAGAATTTTTATTGTTCAATTCTTTTGGTGGCCATCTTAGATTTCTATAAATTATTCGCGATGTCTTTAAATGCGATTGGTTCGAATGTTAATGGTCCAGGTGAGTGCCACAGGCCCTTGGGCCTCTTGTTAAATAGTAGTAAAGATATACAATTTGTACAATAATGCTTAGTCCATCATCAGTTAAGCATTTGTGACGAACTTAGTTCATAATGTAATTCATTATGACATCATCCGCCACTTAACATATGTGATTATGACATCATATAAATGCATCCCTTGTTTCAAATACTGATGTTGCTTGTGAGTTATTCAGGCCCGTTGGGCCTCTTGTTTTGTTTACTTTTGATAAACTACATCTCTATCTCCACCTTGCTTATTAATGACCACTCTGTAAGTACTATATAATGTTAAGATTTTATACTTCACCACATGTTCTGTCAATGAATAAAAAGGGTTGGTTCCAGCATTCCGTTTGAGGAACACTGCACCAGTTCTGGTACAATTCTCATGTACGTCTTTAAAAATAGATAACATAAAATTTAATGACATGTAGTTAAGCGGTAGTTGGCTCTGAATTAAGCATCTACATAATGTTTACACTTGCACACACGTTTCTTTTACATACATGTAAGTAATGTTATTAGTATAATAAACAAGCTATGTTGCATTGATCTGTGGGTGATGGCTTTTGATACCAAAGTAAAACTTAAACAAAACCTACTTGTTGAAAGACAACTGTTGAGCATTTGTTGAGAATTGAACTGCTAAAAGATGTTGTTTTCATGGATAGTGACAGTTTTAGTGGCACAATTTTCCAGATCAACTGGCAGTAATGGTTGACAGATCAACAGTTAAACAAACATTGTGTTCATTGTTGAAATAATGACTGAAATTGGCCCATAGTTTATGGCATTAGTTGTAAACTTTGAAAGATTGTCTTCGCTTAATGCGCTAATGGACATTTCCCATGCCTTTTTTATCCAGCCTAACCATTAACCCTTTAACACTCACCACTCATATCAGCCAAAAACGGATTCTACTGTGGTCTTGAGGAATGTCAAATTGCAGACCAAGAGAAGACTATTTTTGAAAATTTACCACCGGAATGTCTGGCTCAATAACCCAGTCAGTCATTCCAGTACTAATTTTTCAAAAATGGTCTTCTCTTAGTCTGCAAATTGGCATTTCTCAAGACCACAGTTTACCTGTATAGATTTCTGGAAATTGATAGTCAGGGGGTTCAGGGATTGATGGATCCCAATGCGAGGTGTGTGTGGAGCTTAGATAGAGATGGGCGGGGCATAGCTAAAACTGGAAAGTTCCATTAACTTGGCTGGAAGGCCCCCTCGGATAACGGGCTTCCGATGAAAATCACGTCAAATTTTATAATGACGACGACTTATTCTATTGAATATGTGAAATGTAAAGTTGTGGCAACACATTCCGGCCAAATTACTTTCTAAATGTGCCAGCTGTGAGATTGTGTTGAGCCACTATATATTGGTATCTCAGGAGTGGAGGTGTTGACACAATGTTGTAACTTTGTATTACAGGTATATGACTGATGGTATGTTGCTACGTGAAGCGATGTCTGATCCACTCCTTGAAAACTATGGTGTAGTGATGCTTGATGAGGCTCACGAACGTACAGTTTCTACAGACATTCTTATGGGCCTTCTAAAGCAAGTTTCCAGACAACGTAAAGACTTGAAAGTCATTGTTATGAGTGCAACGCTTGATGCCGGCAAATTCCAGGTATTTGATTTTATGAACGTTTATTAGCTTGTCTTACTTTTAGTAATTAAGGCGAAGTATTGAGTGGGGGATTTGATGAGTGCTGCCCACCAGACTAGTTAAACCTCTTTCAAATGACAATTACATCAACAAGGAGTTATACAATTTCATTAAAACTCCTCTATACAAGCCTTCAAGGGAGTTGAATGTAGATTGTTTTAAGGTTATTATTAGGTTAGTGTTATTTTAAATGATAGTTTGTATTCAAGATGTACAAGATATACTCAATTTAAAAAGACTCGGATTCGTTCTGTATAATTCCCAATCTACTCTCATAAATTAGTTGATTCTGAAAACTTACTAATATCCAGACTTTCAACTTTGCTTATATTTTTACCATTTGCTTGACGGTTTGTCTCGGTAGGCCAGTAGTTATTGTGATGCATGTTTCTACTAGGTTATATAGGCATTATGGTGCTGTCTTTATGGCATTCCATTTGTGTATTCCCATGGGTATTTTGATTTGGAAAATAGTGTGCTTTTTCAAGACGAGATTGTATCCAATCATATCATGTGACAATTAATACATGCATGTAAGCTAGACCAGCTTTTTATGGTATCTTCTAATACCTCTTGTTAAATCATTTCTCAACAGCTAAGTTCTCTGTCAGATTTCACTGTTGATGGGGATAATTTATCTTCTTAAACCGCCAAAAATGGCTTCTACAGAGGTCTTGAGAAATGCCTATTTTCAGACCAAGAGAAGACTATTTTTGGAATTTTACCACTGGAATGACTCGCTCGATAACCGAGCCAGTCATTCCAGTGGTAAATTTTCAAAAATAGTCTTCTCTTTGATCCGCAAATTGACATTTTCTTAGAAAAAATTGAAATTTTCTTGAATAAATTCACGGGCTCTTGAATAAATTCAAGGGCTAAGAAGGTTTTTCACTCATTTAACCCTTAAAACTATACATTTGGTCAAGAATATAAAAATATCTCCTTATTGAATGCCAATTTGCAGGACAAGAGAAGACTGTTTTTGAGAATCCACCATTAGAATGATGGGCTTGGTTATGAAACCAGTCATTCCAGTGATAAATATAAAAAAGTCTTGTTGGCCTGCAAATGGACATTCCTCAGGACCACTGCTCTGGCAGGTTTTTCTGTATTCACCTTGAAATTGTTAATATACATTTGACATATAAGTGTAATAGACGTCTTGCGAACCATGTGTTTAGCCTTCCCAACAAATTGGCTACCATCTTGTATGTCTTTTGGGGATCGTATGATTTTATTTAATTCTCCATATATGTAGCTCAAGCGCTTCAGGAAGTATATTGAATTAAGTATAATAATAAAAAAAATTGATAAAATAGAAAAAATATCAGATTTCTGTCCTTCAACTTTTATTGAACTGGAAATTGATACATTGATTTATTATCAAATGTCACAGATCAAGTTAGGTTTGTCTGTCAGTTTTTGATGGCGTTATGCCCCTTTCATATTCCCTGATTTTCTTCGCTTGCCTTCAACATAATTAACTTAAACTTGATACATGGCTTTGTTGTGAGATGATACAGATCAATTTCAATATTTAGGCAGTGCTCCATCGACTTGAAATGAAATGCAAAAAATATTAGCTTTCCACACTCACTTTCCTTCAACATAGCGAGCTCAAAATTGGTACATTGCTTTGTTTTAAAAAGTTACAGATCAAGTTTGTGTTTCTTTGGTTTCCTTAATTTCTGCTGGCGCTATGCCCCATTTTCACTGGGGCGAACATTCTTGAAAGGTTACAACAAGAAAATATATCTCATCAGGTGTGGGATGTGTAAATGGCAAATCAATACTTACAGCTTGTTTATTTTATTTTTCTAGAATTACTTTGATAACGCACCTTTGATGAGCGTACCTGGACGTACTCACCCTGTAGAAATCTTTTACACTCCTGAGCCAGAGCGTGATTATCTGGAGGCAGCCATTAGGACAGTGGTACAGATTCACATGTGTGAGGAGGGTGAGGGCGATGTGCTGTTGTTTCTAACAGGACAGGAGGTAAGTCTACTGATGTTGACAGTTTATACAAATTTGGTAATTACTTCAATTTTGGCATCAGTCCTTGAAAGTGTTTGAATTTGAAATCTCCCTCGAAGCATACTGGAAAATGGCAATAAGCCATTGAAAAGTATGTTTTTCACAATATATAAGCAAAAGTTGGATACAATAATCAGTTGTAGTGCTGGTTGAGGGTCACAGCAAACTCAGATTAGCTATAAGGCAGCTGTTTACCATTCAGGCTTCTTTTATCCTTTAATGGTCAAATTTGGTCAAGAAAATTTAAATATTTTCTTATTGAATGTCCATTTACAGGCTGGCTCGGTTATTGCCAGCCAGTCATTCCAGTGGTAAGTTTTCAAAAATTGTATTCTCTGCCTGTAAATGGCCATTCCAGAAGACCATAGCAGAGGCTGGTTTTGGCTGGTATGATCATTAAAGGGTTAAGCTGGGTCAAAACAAACTCAGATTATCTGTAAGGCAGCTGTTTACCACTTGGGCTTCTTACGGTATTTAGGAAATGCAGATATAGGAAGGGGCATCCCCACATCCAGAATATAGTGCAGTTTCCTTGAAAACATAGCCATAGACCTTTCCAGACTATCCGTCATCATCTGACGTCATATGACATCATAATCAGCTAAGCAGTGTGTAGGATGACGTCATAAGAGGTGTGGGTGGAGCTTAGCTAGAGATGGGTGGGGCATAGCTAAAAATGGAAAGGTCCATTCAGCGTTACATGGTTTATAAAAATTACTAAGTTAATATACAAAAAAGTATTGTTCATTGTGAATGTTATAAACTTGTACATAAATACATGGATTAACGAGTCTTCTCATTAGTCATTCTTTCAGACACTCTGTTACTTCATTGAAATTTAATGTGTTAACTAGCTAGTGTTAGTGTTTACTAAGAAGCCAATATTGGCATTATGATTTTATAATTATTACATTTTAAATGGTGTTTTCACATTAAATTAAAAAGGTTCATTAAGATTTCTGTTCTAAAGTTTCAATTAATAAAACTGAAAATTGATACATGCGTTATTATGAGAAATTACAGATTGTGTTCGAGTTACATACATTTTCATCAATTTTCTATGGAGACTGCCCCCTTCGACTTAGCTAATATGAAAAACATCGGTTTTTCAGACCTTTTATACCCCGCCAAATTTTTGTGTATTATGTAATGGCACCGTCCGAGCGGGCGGGCGGCAGAGTAGTTTCCGGATGATAATTCTGTTACCGTTTGTCGGATCGCATTGAAACTTCAGAGGGTTGTTGGACTAGGTCATGGGAAGAAACAGATCGAAATCGACGATGATCAGAAATCCAAGATGGCCGCCAGCCACTGGCGACCATCTTGAAAATTGGTTTCCAGATGATAACTCCGTTATTATTTATCGGATCGCTTTGAAACATCATAGAGTGATGGACTAGATCGGATCACTATAAAACTTCAGAAGGTGGTTAGACTAGCTCTGAGGAAGAAACCTATCAAAATGTACAATGATCCGATATCCAAGATGGCTGCCAGCCACCGGTGGCCATCTTGAAAATTGGTTTCGGGACAATACCTCCTTGACCGTTTAGTGGATCGCTTTGTCACTTCATAAGGATGACTGAGGACGAAATAAATATTTTCTAAAAGCTCTCATTCATTGGTTTGTGATCATGGCGGGGTATTATGCGCCGTTTGTGGAGCTCTTGTTCACTTGGCTTCAGTATATTGAATCAAAAATTGGTATATTGATTTATTATCACAGGTTACAGATAAATTTTTTGTTCCATTGGTTTCATCAGTTTCTGTGTGAGATACTGTATGCCTCCTGTTGGTTTAGCTGAATATTGTTGAAATGTCACAACAAGAAATAAGAGCAATGAGTATCAGAGATTGAAAACCCTTGCTATCAGTTTTTTGTCTCATTGTAAAGATTTTTCTGATCGCGGCCAACTATCTTATAATAGTGTACAGTCACACCCTATCATATTTGAGACAAATAAGTATTGACTACTGACCAGTGGTTTATGAGATATCTATAGATCCGGGATTCTATCCTATCTGGATCCAGTTTATAGCCAAAGTTAGAAAATCCTCTTGTACATGCTACAGTAAGTTCATTTGTTGTGTTAAAATTTGAGCCAAATCGGATAAGCAGTTATTGAGATACAGCTCTAGACACACACAGAGACAGATTCAAATGTGATATCATCTTCTGTCCTTACGGGCGAGTGTAAATATATTACACCAGGTAGAAGACATGTATTACAAAGCAATGCTTAAAGAATGCTTGTGAGAAATTGAGCATTTGTTGCCCTAGCCGTAACCCTTTAAGACTTAAATTTGTTCAAGAAAATTCCAATCTTTCCATTCAAAATGTCCATTTGCAGTCCAAGAGAAGACTTTTTGAAAATTTGCCACTGGAATGACTGGCTCAGTTATCGAGCCAGTCATTCCATTGGTAAATTTTCAAAAATAGTATTCTCTTAGTCTGCAAATGGATATTTCTCAAGCCCACTACAGAAGACATTTTTGGCTGATATGAGTGTTAAAAGGTTAACACAAACCTCTAGATTTTGATTTTATATAAACATGATAGATACACTTAGTTATAGGCAGGTTTATAACCTGTGAATATCATTTTAAAATTAATAACAAATTATTGTTTTAGGAAATTGAGGAAGCCTGTAAGCGCATACAACGAGAAATTGAGAATCTGGGGCCAGAACTAGGTGACATGAAATGTATACCTCTGTATTCTACGCTGCCTCCAAATCTACAGCAGCGTATTTTTGAGTCGGCACCACCCAAAAAAGCAAATGGAGCGATTGGCCGTAAAGTTGTTGTATCAACCAACATCGCAGAAACCTCACTTACCATTGATGGGGTCGTGTTTGTAATTGACCCTGGTTTTGCTAAGCAAAAGGTAGGTTGTCACTTACCATTGATGGGGTTGTGTTTATAATAGAACTTTCCAAGTTTATCCATCGATCATCTGATGTCATATGACGTCATGATTAACTAAGTGACGTTCATGCGGATGTGACATCATGAGTGATTCCAAATAGTGTGTCTTTAACGCTTAATAGGCTTGACACATACGAATTGTTTGTCTGCTATTTAATAAACATGTTGAATATTTTGAAACTAATTTGACAGCACCCAATAAAATTAGTTTCAAAATCTTCAACAACTTACATGTATAGTTTTCTGGAAATTAATAGTTAGGGAGTTCAGAGATTGATCGATCCCAACATGGACATGGTGTGGGTGGAGCTTAGATTGAGATGGGCGGAGCATAGTTAAAGGTGGAAAGGTCCATTGACCCTGGTTTTGCTAAGCAAAAGGTAGGATGTATCAACAATGGCTATCTTACTGAGCGATTGACCGCAAAGTCATATCAACTAATGTCGCAGAAACATCACCATTGATGGGGCTGTGTTTGTAATGGATGACTCCAGCTTTAGCTATGCCCCACCTATTCCTAGCTAAGCTTCGCCCCCGCTTTACACGTGTTGGGATCGATCGTACCCTGAATTTGCTGAATATCAATTTCCAGAAAACTACATGTATACAGGTAAGGCTGTTGAATAATCTGAAACTAATTTTACTGGGTGCTGTTGCAACATCGTCCAGTCAAATTAGTTTTAAAATATTCAACAGAATGTTTATTAAGTAGTAAAGACATAAACTATGTACAACTTAATGGACTATTAAGCCTTTATGACGGACTAAATTACGTCTTTCACGATGTAATTGATTGTGATGTCAGCCTACACGTATTTGATTATGCCATCATATGATTAATCGATGGAGTGGATTCATCAATTGAGCCTGGTTTTGGTAAGCAAAAGGTAGGCTGTAGCAACAATAGCTGCATCTTATTTCAAACTTTGAGCAGTAGTTTTACTGCAGGTAATTCTTGCCATGCAAGTACTAAGTGTTAACATTTCCACTATGCAAATAAATGTAGGATTTACCATTTAGATGGTTCCATTTCTGGCTATGCCCCACCGATTTTTAGTTAAACTGTCCATGTTTTCTGCATGTTAGAATCATTTTAAAACTTTGAAATCTGAATTCCCTGAATCTAAATTTTATTTTTACTGTACAGGTAAGCTATTGAATATTTTGACACAAATATGACTGGTGATGTTGCTGCCAATGGCTTATGGCAGCAAAAGTTCCTAGTCAAATTTATTTTCAAAATATTCAACAGAATGTTTGTTAAATTTTAATTTCATTAAAGCCATACAAATCGTACTCATCATGGCAGATTTTTGTGGAGCTATTTTTATCGTGAGCTACCATAGGACATATTTGATTATGATGTCAGATATCTGAATGACAGATCAGATCCTTCCATTTAAATGTTGAACTTCAGAAAATCTAATCATGCAAGGATTGGTAAGCAGATATAATGACCCTCGTCATCAGACTCTCATTCGCTTTCATTTGTGCAGAGCTCTACATGACTACTTTGCTTTCAGTCTTATCCTGAAGTGCAATTCTCATGCTTTCATATTCTGTTGATGCTTTAAGCCTTTAACACTCATATCAGCCAAAACGTCTTTTGCAGTGGTCGTGAGAAATGTCCATTTGGAGACCAAAAGACTATTTTTGAAAATTTACCACTGGAATGACTGGCTCGATAACCGAGCCAGTCATTCCAGGGGTAAATTTTCTAAAATAATCTCTTGGTCTGCAAATGGACATTTTCTATGAGAAAATGTTAATTTTCTTGAATAAATTTGAGGGTTAAAGGGTTAATTGTCAAAATTTGGCAAGAACATTGTAATTTTCACTTAGTAAATATCCATCTGCAGGCCAAGAGAAATCGGTTGAAAATCTTCCACTGGAATGACTGACTCAGTTTTCGAGCCAGGCATTTCAGTCATAAAATTTCAAAAATAGTCTTCTCTTGGCCTGTAAATGGACATTATTCCACAAGAGCACTGCAAAGGCTGGCTTGACCATTAAGGGTTAAGACTGTGTCCAATGTCTAAAGACAGTTTGGCTAGAAGTTTTAATGCTATTTTCCCTCCGTAAGAAGAAAATGTGGGATACCAAAATATTGTTTACTACATGTAAACCTAAGTTTTTGATCTCAACTTCAATCATCTCTTGAAATTTACCGTTCCCCCCCCCCCCCCCCCCAGACAACATGTATTTCATCTCTATCTGGCAAAGTGTGATGTAAAAAATATGATGGGACGTGTGCGCAAAAACTAGCATCCAGCTTATTAATTAGTCACAGCTATCTGTCATAGTAAACTCGTAAATACTAGATGAAAGAGCATGTCAGACACCGATTTGTGAATCAGTTGACATTCTTGTTCTTATGCATATTATCCTCCTGATGGACAAAAGGGCCATTACAGTGTGTACTTGTAAATTTATGGTTTAGAAACTTGTCAGAAGACGGGAAGCCGATTGCCAAAAATGGACCTTTTAGCAGTAAAATATATGTAGTCTAATTCTGAACATTGCCTTATAATGCGTAATAGAAATTTCATATTGCTTAATAGTAAACTGACCAATATCTAATATAATTTTAACTTGAAAATGACTAGGTGCTAAAATCGTGTAGTAAAAACAGAATTCAATAATATTATTGCCATTCATTGTATGTTCATACTTATCTATAATATTATGATTGGAATAGTAATCGTATAACCTTTTTCATTGATATATGTTCTATTTTTAATGTATTAAGGTGTACAACCCGCGTATTCGTGTAGAGTCATTGCTAGTCAGCGCTATCAGTAAAGCCAGTGCACAGCAGAGAGCGGGGCGTGCGGGACGTACGCGACCTGGAAAATGTTTCCGCCTATATACAGAGAAAGCATTTAAACAAGAGATGCAGGAAAACACATACCCAGAGATCCTGCGTTCTAACTTAGGATATGTGGTGTTACAGTTGAAAAAACTTGGAATAGATGATCTTGTCCATTTTGATTTTATGGACCCTCCTGGTAAGTTGTCTGTGGAAATGCTGCATCTAAATATATACATGATATATGTGTTGATAGTGATATCAGCGGCCCGCCAGCCAACTATCTACAGTGCAGCTAAGAAATGACGTATCACGTTTCCAAAACAGAATAAAACGGAGGGTTGGATATTTTGAATGGGCTAGGAAATGCAGGAAAACAAATATTCAAAGATCCTGTATTCTAACTAAGGCAGCAATGCCTTTAAATCCAGTTATGTTCAAAATATTCAAACTAGGACATTTCTTACACTGTGTTCAACTTTGTACTAACTAACATATTTATCTTTTTGTTTTGGGAACATTTATTTTTTAGCTGTACTGTATCTAGCTATGGATAGGTACATAATGTTCATGTAGATTTTTAGCTTATGTTTGTTATAGACTGAATTTGCTCATACAACAGTAATCTGCTTTGTGCACATTATATACAAACCTGCCCATTCCTATGTATTTCGTTTAGAAAAGTCATTATGATTGGTCTGATAGATATCATTATGTAGCATTGTGTAGCATTGATTGGATCGTTGAGCTGAAACAAAATATGATGTATATGTAGATATCACTTGCCCGAAGGTGGTAGTTACCATATCTGAAAGTAGTGTGTCCATGTTAAAACAATAGAATTGTAAGTGTATGATCATACACAGATAGTGTAAGCTTCTGTGTGTTCAGTGCTTTGACAGGATTTGAATTTAATGCTGCTATTTACTTGGCCTAGTACCCTTTGTTGATTGACCATCCTTTTGGACTAGGTACAGTAGTAAGAATTTGGTACTTAGTGATAAGCCTCACATGGATAACCTATAAATAATCATTGCACCATTACATTCTAAACAAAGAACCAGGTAGGTTGTGGGAAAGTAGTGTAATCTTGAAAATTGTGTTACTGAAAGATGCCATGTTGCTAGACAGCCACAGCTTACAGCAACACACAGAATTCACCTTTCCAGAGTACCCACCCATCATATGACATCATAATGAACTGCATGGTGTGTACAATGACATCATAATGGATGACGTCGATAAGTACGTCACGAACGCATATTTGATGACGGTCTATGGGCTGTTGTACAAATTGTTTGCTTTTACTATTTAATAAATATTCTGTTGAATGTTTTGAAACTAATTTGACTGGGCGCTGTTGCTGCCTATGGCAGCAACAGCACCCAGTCTAATTAGTTACAAAATATTCAACAGCTTCCCTGTATAGTTTTCAGGAAATTGATAGCTAGGGCATTTGGGGATCGATCAATCCAAACACGGCGAGGTGTGGGTAGAGCTTAGCTAGTGATGGGCGGGGCATAGCTAAAAATGGAAAGGTCCATTACACCAGTTATTAAACTGAATAACACTCATAATGGATAAATGCACTTTTAGTAATACCCCGCCCATCTCTAGCTAAGCATGGGTGGAGCTTATCTGGAGATGGGCAGGGTATTTGCCCATGTTGGGATCGATCAAATCATGAACTACCTGTATCTCAATTTCCATGGCAAAAACAGCGCCCAGTCAAATTAGTTTCAAAACAATCAACATAATGTTTATTAGATAGTAAAGATATACACTTCGTACAACTGACAGACTTACATCATTTATTATGCATTTTGATTGTGGCGTCGGCCTACATGTGTCGTAATTTATTATGCCATCATATACTTGAATGAAAGATTGGATTGATCTATTACATAGTATAAGGCTACGGTAATTACATAGTATAAGGCTACGGTATATGCTCATTTGCCAAATAAAGTTACATGTAGATAATTATAATAGCTAGCAGAATCTTCTGCTTATCCAGATTGCTTTTCTCAAGCCCTGGTCCTTGTCTGATTATTGATATATACATGTAGTTCTCCGAGCAACATCGTTATAACAATTGGCAATTCTTTATTTAGCGCCAGAGACATTGATGAGAGCTCTGGAGTTATTAAATTACCTTGCCGCTCTTGATGATAACGGTGAGCTAACCGAGTTAGGCAGTATGATGGCCGAGTTTCCTCTGGATCCACAGCTCGCTAAGATGGTCATCGCTAGCTGTGATCATTGCTGTTCTAATGAGGTCCTATCTATCACAGCTATGCTGTCAGGTATACCACATATTTCTTGCATTATATTTATAGCAGTTTTGATTGTTTTGTTCTTTCATCGGGTGTTTCAAAAAAGCTCCGATTAATCCTTTAAAAGCCTAATTTTGGCAAGAAAATAAAAATACTTGCTTATTGAATGCCCATTTGTAGGCCAAGATGAGGTGGTTTTTTTTAAATTTATCACTGGAATGACTGGCTCAGTTATCGAGACAGTCATTCCAGTGGTAGATTTAATAAGCTCTGAGTCAAGCTCTAGTTTAACCATTTAATGGTAGGCCGGACAAAATTGGCCTGTGTTATGGTCTTGTAGAATGTCCATTTACAGACCAAAAGAATATAATTTTTGAAAATTTACCACTGTAATGACTGGCTCGATAATTAACCCAGTCATTCCAGTGATAAAGTTTCAAAAATTGTATTCTCTTGGCTTGTAAATAGACATTCAGTTGGCAGATGGTTAAATTTTTCTTGACCAAGTTTAACTATTAACTCTAGCACACTGATGTCAATATGCTATCTTTTACTGTGTCAGTATCGAAGAAACTGGTGTACATTTTTCAACAATTTTGCTGGGAGATGTTGCTGTCTACGACAGCACCATCTCCCACCAAATTTGTTGAAAAATGAACACCAGTCCATCTTTTAATTTAATTTGAAAATTTTAAATTTAACACCAGAGTTGTAAGGGTTAAAGGTTTAACAAACACTTATAGTTCTCTTGTATCTCCTAAATATGATTAATATGTAAGATTCTGATTGAGCTGCTTTAAGCTTAGCTATCATCAACAACAAAATATCATGTTTACGCTATAAAGTCCTACCATAACAATCTTTGTCATAATCACGTCATGACTAATAAAAATTGAAGAAACTGAGTTTCCATGGCTTAATTCACTACATTGGAATTCGATTATATGCATATGTGTTATATTATAATTAAATATTACAAAAGCATCATTTGGTGTGCTTTGCTACTTCTCTGATTGTGTCCCCCCTTTACATAACGTTTGCTATATGAGGAAGTAGATTACTGAATTAATTTAGAAGCTTTACGGTGCATCAGTATTGTTGCACCGTCTAGCTGCTGGCTCCTTTTTAGTTCTTAGTTCTGTACTGACTTAAAGAGAGACTAATGAGCGTGGGAATGGGGCGTGGCACCGCCTTGCCCCCGACCACCCCTGTTTAGTCCCACAGTGTTTTGTGCGGCCAAATGAGGCAAAGAAGGCAGCAGACGAGGCGAAGATGAGATTTGCACACATAGATGGTGATCACCTGACGCTTCTTAACGTGTACCATGCATTTAAACAAAGTAAGTTTTACTTGTGTTTGTACAATAGAGTCATTAATTTGAAATTTTATGTGACTTGAAGATAATTTGTTAACTCAACTGGAATAATTTGCTGAGACGACCTGAGCGGAATACTCCAAGTGAGCTAACAAATTAGTCTCCTGTCGTTTAACCCTTTAACCCTTGAATTTGTTTCAAGAAAATTTCAATTTTCTCATAGAAAATGTCCATTTGCAGACCAAGAGAAGACAATTTTCAAAAATTTACCACTAGAATGACTGGCTCGGTTATCGAGCCAGTCATTTCAGTCGTAAATGTTCAAAAATAGTCTTCTCTTTGTTTACAAATGGACATTTCTCAAGACCACTGCAGAAGCCATTTTTTGGCTGATTCGAGTGTTATAGGGTTAAGATGTCTAATTATGAAACCAGAGCTAGGTAATAATATATATTTTGACTTATATAAATGTTTAACATGGATATGAGTCTCCATTATGTACATGCAACTGGACACAGGTTCCAAGTAAACTTCTTCCCTGACATTTTAAAATCTCAATTTCGAGAGATGCATACAGGTTATCTATTGAACATTTTGTAGCTAATTATAGTGAACATCATTGCTATAACTGCTCCCAGTCAAATTTCTTTCAGATTATTCAACGGTTGTTGCGTTGAGATCATAGATCGTCTTGTATATGCTTTGTCTTGTTAAAAGGATTCATTTATTATGATAATTCTGAAAGTTCTTGCATAACATAGAGGTAACACTGCTTTCATAATAAGTAGCACTACTTTAAATACAAAGATACCGCCCCGCTAGATGCGTTAAAGTCAGTGGTGTAGTGGCCATACTTTCAATCGATTGAATCCCTACTATGTGATGTAATGTTAGAACCAATCAACATTGAAATAGGCATGTTCAGGTCCTCCAATCAGATTTTTAGCTTCACTCGGTAGATGAGACGTTTACAATTCAAGATGATGTTACTATTAACCTCAACATACTTTGAAACTAATTTGAATGTTTTATCCGGCAACAACTTGCAGTCAAGTTAACTTCAAAGTAGTCAACAAAATACTTCAAATAGCATAAAGAATGTGTCATGCCTTGTATGCCAGTTTGATGGATGCTTTTTCCATTCGTTCCTATCGAGCAATAGAGGAATCCATTTCTAGCTATGCTATGCCCATTTCTAGCTATGCCATTCCCATTTCTAGCTATACCAAGCCCATTTCTAGCTATGCCATTCCCATTTCTAGCTATACCAAGCCCATTTCTAGCTATGCCATTCCCATTTCTAGCTATACCAAGCCCATTTCTAGCTATGCCATTCCCATTTCTAGCTATACTAAGCCTATTTCTAGCTATATTATTCCCATTTCTAGCTATACCAAGCCCATTTCTAGCTATGCCATTCCCATTTCTAGCTATACCAAGCCCATTTCTGGCTATACCAAGCCCATTTCTAGCTATACCAAGCCCATTTCTAGCTATGGCGTGCCCATTTCTAGCTATACCAAGCCCATTTCTGGCTATGCCATTCCCATTTCTAGCTATACCAAGCCCATTTCTAGCTATGCCGTGCCCATTTCTAGCTAAGTTCTGCCAACAAGTAAGCTATTGAATATTTTGGAACTAATTTGACTGGGTGGTGTTGCTGCTTATGGCAGCAACAGCATCCAGTCAAATTAGTTTCAAAATATTCAACAGCATGTTTATTAAATAATAGAGACATACAATTCATACAATATGTCGGACTCTAAGAGTTAAAGACGGGCCAAAGATAATCATTTATGACATAATGATTATGACATCATCCTACACGCCACTTAGCTGGTTATGACATCAGATGATAGATGGATACTCTGGTACGGTGAATTGAGATGGCATGATACTGATAAGTCATATCTTTCATACTTATATTCTTTTGGATCTGACAGTAACAGACCAAGCGCTGATAAGTCATATCTTTCATACTTATATTCTTTTGGATCTGACAGTAACAGACCAAGCGCGAAGCAAAAAATCCCCACTGCCGAATCAGTATTTAAACGATGTCATTAGTACCAGTGTATTGTAATAGCTTTAGGATGATTCATCATTCATTGCTTGTTTGCTTACCCATGCACATAGGATACAATAAAATATGGTGCCACCACACACAAACCTTTTCTTGCATATGTCACTGACTGTACTATTGACCTTGCATCCACTCGTACTGCCAAGAGAAATTGTATCCACACAGCGCATGCAAGCCAAAGTTGCTTAGTCATCCTAGTCCATCAATCAAACATAAATTCATGGCCTAGTCTATGAAACCCCTTATTCCCATTATGTAACTATGATATAGGTACTTCTCTGTTCTATATTAACACTTTGATGATGAAACCGGCCTCCACAGTGGTCTTAACGAATCTTCATTTCCAGGCCAAGAGAAGATTAATTTTGAAAAATAACCACTGGCATGACTGGCTTGGTAACCAAGCTAGCCATTCCAGTGGGAAAATTTCAAAAATGGTGTTCTTTTGGTGTGAAAATTGATGTTCAATAAGCAAATATTTTTGATTTTCTTGACCAAATGGCCAATAAACGGTTAATGTCCATTGTTCCTCACTAACTCCATAGAATGGGCACATTTGTGTGATAACCTATGTGTAATAGTTCATTCTCTACACTAGCATATTGAATTCTGTTTTACAGACCATGAAGATCCGCAGTGGTGTTATGATAACTTTGTCAACTATCGCTCATTGAAAAGTGCAGATAATGTTCGTCAGCAGCTGGCGCGGATCATGGATCGCTTTAATTTACGTCGCACAAGCACAGATTTCACAAGCCGAGATTACTACCTGAATATACGTAAAGCATTGGTAACTGGCTACTTCATGCAGGTATGACCAGAGAGCTATAATATGACAATGGACTATTCAGAAACTCTGTCACTAAGAAAATTAGGAAATGGCATCGAGTCAATTCTCTACTGGGTGTAATAATTTGAATTCCAGATATCCAGATATAACAAATTTCTGATGTTCTTAAGTCCTTTTGAAAGTAATTTAACTGATGCCTCCTGCTGCCTAACTCTTGCTACCTTAGTCAGAAAACGTGCTAGCTTAAGACAGACAGAACTTCCAGTCAAATTAGTTCCAAAATAATGAAACAGTTTACCTGTATGATTGATTTTACATTAAGATCATGAACTGTCAGGATAGAAAAATTTAACAGAAACTGAGGTGTAATCTTGAAGGTTATGAGATGGCTATTGTGTATTTAGACATGTACTGATCTAATTATTTTTGCCAGAGAAAAATGAACATTGTCTTTTGATAGTAATCCTGACTACATTTTTGAGATGCTGGCTCGTATGCATGTTGCATATATAGCTAGCCTGTATTATGAGATTTTATATCTCTTCAACTGTCCAGTCTCCAATTTGGTGATTAATGTTAGATTAAAATTTTGTTACGTTCAAACAAATTCACTGACATAAGGCCAGCCAGAGGCTAGTATAAATTTTCGTGAACGAGTACAATACGTGGATTGACTATTATCATGTTGGCTGGGAAAAATTTGTACCATAACATGGATAAATCATACACTAAACAAAGAATTCATAGTCTACAGAAGCTGCTACATGCTAGCAAACTGATGTAATTTTGAAAACTGTTTTGCCTGTTGCTGCCTTAGGCAACAACAGTTTACAGCAAAACTGTTTCAAAATTACATCAGTTTTCATTGACAATTTAGCTGAATAACACGCGCATAATCGCTAAGGTAAACAGTGAATTAGAGTATGATTTAGTACATATTGACGAGGGCTAGCAGAATCTACTGGTTAGTAGCCCATCTGGCTAGTAGCCAGTCCTGATTACTTCCAAGCCATGTACCAGGATATGTTTACCATGCTGATGTTATATGTTTGCATAATATTTGAGCAAGGAAATATTGTTTTATAAATGTGGTCTTGACGTAGCAATTCGAATGGCTTCTGACTATACATTTAATTCATCAAACAAAGGCATATTTGTTCTCAATAAAACTTTATATATTTCTTGTATACCATCATTGCATCCCCTCTGCATCATAATAGTAATTTTCAAATCCGCCATACTTCTTCCTGTATTGATTTATGTTGCACCAATAATTAGAAAGAAAAATGCTCTGTGTCTTTGACACACAGGCCCAGCCTCTGGCTCAAATTGTCCTGATTGCTTGATATGTGCAGACCCACGCCTCTAGCTATTTATGGTGCAAAAAGACCTCGGGAAAGTTTTGTCACATTTCTCGAGGGGGAATTACCAGTTTTTCCTCAGATATTGAGGTGTATCCGTCTTCTATCAGCCTTTATTTAAAAGACTACATTTATGCTTAGTTATGATACAAAGTCTGGTGTGTGGGTACGTTGTGACAAAACATCACTTGGATTTGAATTTCAGTAAAACGCATTCATATGCACTTATTTGACTGTGAGCTGTTGCTGAACCCTATTAATTTTTAGGTCGAAAGCTCAAAGGTAATGGTCTTGATGACCCAATTAACCCTATTAATGTGGGTTTCCAAAGCATGAAAACAATGTGTTAATTTCCTTTGATACAGAACTGATAGACAATGCTCATGTTACATTGATCCATTTCTTGATGGTGGTGGGAGACATAGATGGTTTTTGTTTTCATTTGCACAAATATTAATGTCTGGGTGGGGGAGTGGATGGGTGTGCATTTGACTATATGATTGGAAGCTATTGCGGTGCACTAACGTTAAAAGTAATGTATTGGAATTTCAACATTGTAAGATTTCGTGTCTTTAATTAATGATTTTGTGATATACCTTTAGATTGCACATTTGGAGCGGACTGGACATTATTTAACGGTGAAAGATAACCAGATGGTGCAGCTTCATCCATCAACATGTCTCGATCACAAGCCAGAATGGGTGCTCTATAATGAATTTGTACTCACAACAAAGAACTACATCAGAACTGTGACAGATGTGAAGGCAGAATGGTAAGCGAGATGAGCTTTCTCTCAAACTTCTAGATAAATATGATACCTGGGAAATTGTTACATATGGTGGGCTGTTACCAATGATGTCACAGTATTTTACATCTATCCCCTGTTCATTTGGTTCTCTATTTTTGCAGCAACCATATACATGCACACATGTATGCCATCACCGGCTATCATGTATACTATCACAGGTTATTTGCTATGTGCTACCTACCCCCACTGTAATGTGCAACCTCCCATCTCATGCTCTACCATATCATCTATCTACTATGCCATAGAATCTCCTTCTATAAGCTAGCATGCAATCTCCTACTATACCTACTATGGCCTAAACTTTGCCATACTATCTATAGGTGGATAGAAATTGACATGAACCTGGACATTTTAGTTAACTTACAAATTTTTGTTTTAATCACTTGAACCAAAATAGTTGCCAGAAAAAGTCACAAATTCCCGCATGGGGAAATGTGTTTTTATGGTAATTTCAAGATGGCCACCAAAACGATGGGTAGGAGCCATATATAATGTCATTTAAATAAAGAACGCACGATTTTCTTACCTGTAATTATTAAAAAATAGTTAGGACCAGATAATAAGCTACAAATTCCATGCAACGCTTATGAGTTATTCTTGAAAAAAACACCATAATAAGCCTAAACGTTAAGGTAGAGCATCCGACGTTACATTCATATTTCGAGCTGTTTTGGCAGTGGCCTTCACATTTACAATGGATACTGCATGCAATGCCTTTCTTAGAACAGCTACACGATGAACACAGACGGGTAGAGCTAGTGCACTGGCACCAGATATCCAGAAGTAGTTCTAAGGGTGCTGGATCCTTGTCAGTGATAATTGTTGTTACTGATCCATTTTCTACTTTATACCCATATTCTTCCTTGTCCAAGACAGTCGTTAGGTGACACCATGTACTTACTTGGTGATGTACATGAAGAATATGGAAGTAAGCTGCTCTACTTGTGGGTGGCATGCATTCAACCGGTACATGTTTAGGAGAGATTGCAGTCAGGTATCAGAAATTGTCTAACTCATGGCTTCTTGACCCACCACTGTACAAAGATTTAATGAAAGCTTCCCCCGATAACCTTTATGCCCTCCTTTGGTGTGGATGGGTCACTGAATACAAGCACGTCTTTCGCAACTTTTCTGATGATTGAAGCAGCTTGAGTTGTTTTATTTTGCCCATGCCGTATAAAGCCGAAGTTATATCACATCCAGACATACCAAGGGCAAATGGGAGACACATCAACAATTCTCAACCTAGCTTCGATTTTGCCACCTTGATGCATATTTTTTTGTTGTCTAGTCTTCTTCTTTTCATTCGCTGATCATACCGCCAGTCCTGTAAGTGACTATTGACATGATCATAAGCGTTAAGTGAGTGGATCCATGGTTTATTAGAGTGCGCTGTGCGGCCTGGAACCTCCGTCTTCAGCACTCAAGGTTTCTGTCAGGGTTACCTCACCCTTACCTCCTTTAGTCGCCTTGTACGACACGCAGAGGATAAGGAAGGTGTATTCTAAGCCCCACCTACAGGGCAAGTTGTCTAGTCTGTAGGAAAATATCAGCAGAACTGCTTGCGTGATAGAGAAGTAGTATTAAAATGTCTGTATCATCAGCAACAACTATTGTTGTTATTGATATTTGTGACAATGCTGTCTTCCTCACAAT
This sequence comes from Chaetoderma sp. LZ-2023a, assembly GCA_034401795.1. Lineage (NCBI taxonomy): Eukaryota > Metazoa > Mollusca > Caudofoveata > Chaetodermatida > Chaetodermatidae > Chaetoderma > Chaetoderma sp. LZ-2023a. Next base: position 46,416,740 of record CM067369.1, on the reverse strand, counting down.
CACCACATCAGCATCACCTTCATCTTCTGCATGCTCCACTCCTATATCGGCATATGTTAAATGCTTTGCGAGTAGCTTTATGATGATGATCTTATTAGTCCCCTACTGGTAAAAGTGGGGTGGGGGTGGGACTATAGGTTTGCTGTCTGTCCATCCATCTATCGCAGTTGGGTTTCCGCCCTTTTTTCGCAGTGTTTCAAGATATTATACTGAGAATTGGTACATTGCTTTGTTATGATAAGTTACTGACCAAGTTCGAGTTTCAGGCGTATGCGTACATTTTTTATGGAGTTATGCCCCTTTTCAACTTAGGAAATATGAAAAATATCAGCTTTCCGCACTTTTGTCGCACTCCTTCAAGATATTTAAGGGAAAATCAGTACATCGCTTTAGTATAAGGAGTTACAGCGCAGGTTCGCGTTTCAGACATTTTCGGCAGTTATGCCCCATTTCGACTTATGAAATACGAAAAATCCGCCCTTTTTCTCGCAGTCTTTCAAGATACTCAACTGAGAATTGGTACGTTGCTTTGTTATGAGAAATTACAGACCAAGTTCGAGTTTCAGGCATTTGCGTCAATTTTTGATGGAATTATGTCCCCCTTCGACTTATGAAATACAAACATATCAGCTTTCAAGACTTTTTCGTTCTCCTTCACCATATATAACTGAAACTTGGTTTATTGCTATGTTATGAGAAGTTACAGATCAAGTTCGAGTTTCAGATGCTTCTGTCAATTTTTAATGGAGTTTTTGATTTTGACTGTCAATCTCTAAAGATTTATATCACCAGGTAGGGAACATGTATTGCAAAGCAATACTTACAGAATGCTTGTTGTGTTTGACAGAAACGCAGCTTTGTCTCCTGGAACAGGTGTGTTGTCATGGACAGCTACTTGGTGAAGCCGCCATCACTTCTGCTCTTGATCTATGGTTATTGCGGCATCATAGAGCTCTGTCAAAAATCACCCATATTAGCACTCCAACTCTTCTGTCATGTATTACCTCAGACACAAATAATTTGCTTACATTCTCCATTGTACCAACCTTTGGCTATGGTACCCAATGCAAAAGAGCACATCCATCATATACTTGCTGCTGGCTCTAAAACCGCTTGCTGTACAATCGCAGGATCCAGTTGAACTATGTGCCTTGCCAATTGAGATTTTTGAGATTTTCTCAGTACCATCATCATGGAATAGGGCTGGGCATACCGTTGCAAGTTCATATCAAAATACAGTGGTCTGGAGGTCCAGAAACATAGGCAGTGGAGATTAACCGATGGTAAAGACATATGGACATCCTCGTTTCCAATTTTTACAGCCTTTCTCATGACAGCGAATGACACAGCCTGATCTGCCTTCTTCAGGGTAATGTCACCAAATTTCTTTTTATTCAACTTCTCATGAATCCTCTGACCAATGTTAATGGCATTGTCAACAGTAACACGATGGTCAGTAATCAGTCCTGTTGCGATATTTCTCAGCTGCTGATCATCAACTGTGAAATGGTTGTGTTCCCTGAGAAATGATGTGAACTTCTTCAAGTCTTCTAGATCGCGCCTCATGCTTGCGGGGTGAACTTCTCTGTGCTGTTCTGACCATGTCCCGCTGAATGTTTCAGTCATTGATCTGAGCACATGCGTGTACTGCGCAATGACATGTGCCGTAAGAAATTTAGTTCTAGCAAAGTCCTTGTGTGTTATGTTTATCAGCCCACCTTGTGTCTTTCCAGCTCTCATTAGGCACTGCTCAATTGTCATATCAGACCATGTACCACTCCAATACAGCTTTTCATTTCTGCGTACCGTAAACTGGCCTTCTTGCATGGTTTCCTCCAGGCACGTGCATAGCTCTTGAGAATCCTGAAGGTAAAGGTGGCAACACTTTGTAATTTTGTCCAGCAGCAGTGAACAATGGCAACATTTCTTGTGTGGCTTTTAAATGAAGCCCCAGTTCCCAGTACGCTCAGCCCTGATGAACAATCTCACAGTAGCAACAAAGTCCATGAATAGCGACCACAATTTCCCTGTTCTTGATTTTTCTACACATTTCCTCAAGTCACACACTTGCTTGTATAAATCCTGCAAATGTTCATTGTTACAAACATCATCTGCTGAAAGATCATGTGACAAAAGAGATTTGCATACATTGTGTAGCTCTGACCACATGTCATCTGTTGACATATCGTGTTGACTTTCAGAATGCATGGCAGTGGTTTCTACATCAGTTTCTGCGTCTATATCATGTTCATCATCTTGCAACTCTGTGAATTAAGGTTCATCATATGTATCATCGAATGTGTTGACAGAAACACATTTATCTTACTGTGGTTGGATTAATAAAATATGCAATGCAGCATCTGTTAGGAGACATGCTCTGTGTCTTTGTGTAGGATTTTCCCTCCATCATTCTAGGTATGGAGTTTCTAGCATAGACAGTTGCCCACAAGTCATCTAGCCCACTTCCCCCCCCATGATCTTACAGCCGGCGCCAAAAGACATCAGTTGGTGGAAACCACCCAAACGTATATACATATTTACAAACTGTGGGTAATTATCCTGCTTAATCTTGTATGCTTTTAAGTACAATGGCTGATCAAAGGTTATGCTTGCGCAACACATTCCTGCTTTGATAGCTTGGGACTGCACGTATGTCATTGTACTGTAAACAGCTTCATTTGTCCCTGGATTGAGTGGTATCATGGGGTTGTAAACTACCGCTGTGCGGTGAAAATCATCACCTGTAATTATGTCAGACATAAATCCCTGCCAATTTGGTGATTGAGGTATAACGAGGCTAGAGTAAAGCCACAACATGTCTAATCTGCTATATATATCAAGAGATAAGCTGCTAGGCTTAATTGCCTTGATCATTACATCTGCTATTAATGATTTAACAGGACATTTGTATGGCTGTATGAAAACCTCAAAATCACCAGCTTGTTTGATTTCATCAGTCACATTTTTAGAGCAAATTGCCTTCATCGAGTTTACTCTGCATTCAGCAGAAGTCATTGTTTGACAGGCAATTATTCCCATCACATGGGTTTTATCGTGCCCGGAAATGATATCCTCATTATAATCAAAGTTGTCAGCAACCCATTGACAGAATCCTCCTCCTTCAGCCTTCTCGACAATACAGTTGTTCAATAGACGTGCTTTCAACCTCACATCGCTGAAATGCAATCACTTGGTCATAGGAGGCACTGAGCCCGAGCGATGAAAGCACATCAATGATAACACAGGATCTGGTCAATTGGTGGATAAACAATCCAGTAGATAACAAATGTGGTGATATATAAGACTGTTTTCCAGCTGCTTGCATAATAACATGGCAAACGGACACCATTATCAGTTTATTTTTCAGCTTAGCCGAATCACTACGAGGTTCAGAAAAGATAGACGAAATGAGATGTTTCAGGTTATCAGGTACCTCGAACTCAAGCTTTTTAAGGTCTAAGCTTAAAGGGTCTGGATACACATCTGTTAATTGCTCCATCTCTGATACTTTGCTTAACCATAGACCCAGCACGTTTCAAATGTCGCTCATTCTCATCATTTTCACCACTTGTTGATGCTGCATATGCTTCATGGATGAGAGATGAGGCTGTACCAGTCAGTGTGACCACGGTTGTCTTGCCTTCAACACGGGATATTGTCACGTCATTTCCAAAGTGCTCGAGAAGCCGTCGTCATATGTGTTTTATGCTGTATGTGGGTACATCATTTGGCAAGAAATTGGTCAATTGTAAGCGGAGATCTTGCAATGTATACTGCTTCTGATTCTGTTCTGGCTCCATAAGCCAATTGCAGAGTTGGGTGAATGCCTTATTATTTATTGCATCACGGTTCCTTGTTGAAATGGAAAGTAAAGTAAAATTGACTTCGATTCTTAGATAACGCAATTGAAAAAGCGATTGACTTAAATTGTTAAATCACACAATATAAAAATCGCTTTTTATTTACTTTAATGACGACTGTAAATTTACCCTGGTCTATATATTATTGCATAAAATGCAATATTTTGGTCAGGCATATTTTTGTCAATCATTTAGCCTCTAGTATTAACGTTGCGGGTGCTTAGATCTTTTTACATCGATTCTTGTGGTATTTATAAGCCATTAGTACTTGCTTTTATTAAGACAGGTAGCTGTTATAGACAGGTTTGACTGTATAAAGTTTATTTTATATTATTATTTTTATAATTATGTTTATATACAAAACACATGATCTGTTCTTATGTAGACAGCACCGACTGATAGTAAGGCTGTTTTCACGATATTTAACAGAATACATTTTGAGTGGTAAATTTTCTGGTATTTGGTTGGTCATGTTCAAAGGGTTAAAAAGCAGGTTTCCCCAAGGGAGAATTTGGGAGACTTTCTTGTGACACTAGACAGTCATAAGATTAGCTTGGCAATAAAATTTGTCTGCTAACCAAAAGGTGCAAGTTTGGCTATTTTTTCATCAATGTCTATTCACCTACTACTCTTCCATAGCATACTCTGCCATACCCTACTCTACCATATAATCTACTCTACAATACCCTAGCATTCTCTCTTAACACCATCTCCTACTCAATCTGCAGATATCTGCATCAATTCTATCATATTGATCCATAATCATTCTCTTGTTCCTTATGTCTTCCCAGGTTAGTGAAAATTGCACCACAATACTACGACATGTCTAATTTCCCGATGTGTGAGGCGAGGAGACAACTAGAACGTATCATCGTCAAACTGCAGACTAAGAAAAACACTGAAGGCGCAGCAACATATTAACAACAATGCATCTGGACAGAAATAACTTAAGATGTTTCCAAATAAATAAAAAATGTACTGTTGAATATTTTGAACATAATTGGATTGGAAGACATTGCTAGGCAGCAATTTCTTCCAATCCAACTATGTTCAAAATATTCAACAGAACATTTCTTACTAAGATGTTTCGGTTTTTGGTTTGGAAACTTGTTAACTTATTTATGAGCTATAGTCTAAATGGACTGTCATATTAAACCTGTTAAATGCAACAAACTTCTCAGATTACTTAAATGCTGCAAGATATTCTTTGAGGAATATTTTGAAATTAATTTAGCTGGAATCTTCATGTTACATTAATAGCAAAACATCCAGCCGCTTATCTGTATAGTTGTATTGAAATGGAGAGCCTGTGATTTTAGGAGGGATAGGGTTAATGCGATGTTTTATACACTGAACAGTAAAGGGTTTATTTCCTGACACATTAGCCAGTGACTTGAAATGATGTGTTAGGCCATCCATAAAAGAATGATTGGTTGTCCTCTCCCGACCCTGATGGTTGGAGTAGGGTAGGTCGTAGGAAAATTCTTCTTTTTTTACCTGCTGAAATATAACTTTACAAAATTTTATTTGAAGAACAAAATTTCAAGTTTTTTCTTTGAACTTGAAACAAGAAACTATAAATCAAACAGTTTCTAAAGGTTATAAGATCCCATTTTGACGAATGGAGTCAATTAAATCTCCCAATGAACTTGCATCAGAAACTTAAAAGCATTATTCACATCAAACTACAAAAAAGATTTTGAGTCAGCAGGTTTTATTTAGGGTCGGTCGGGAGAGGACAACCAAACTATTATTTAAGGATGTCCCTATAGAGCAGCATATTTGAAACATGTAACAAAATATTTATACTAAAGCTGGCAGTCATGTTAAGATATACAATACTGAGTGACACCTGTACTCTAATTGCAATTCTGTTCCTAATGCATGAATCTAGTTTTAGTTATGCCCCGCCTATCTTTAGCTAAGCTCCACCCACACTTCACCCGTATCGGGATCGATCGATCCCTGAACTCCCTGACTATGAATTTCTAAAAAGCTATACAGGTAAGCTGTTGAACATTTGGAAACTAATTTGAGTGGGTGCTGTTGCAGCAACATTGGCCAGTGAAATTAGTTTCAAACTATTCAACAGCATGTTTATTAAATAGTAAAGCCATACAATTCGTACAACACTTAGTTGAGTTAATTCATCATCAATTAAGCATTCATGACAAACTTAGCTACGTCATTTATGACGTAATTGATTATGACATCATCCTACACGTCACATTGTTGATTATGACATCATATGATGGATGGATAAACTGGAATTCATTGCTCATCATCATGACTGAGTTTGAAGTTAACAACATTGATCCATCCACCAGCCAGCAGGGCTAGGAACAAGTAATTTCTTCTAACCTTGGCTATTATGTAATTGTTGAGCTCCTTGTAACACTAATACTAATAATTCTTAGTTTATATCATTTACTTTTGAATAATATCTGTAATTTTGAAAACAATGTTGTTGCGCGTCACAAAATTTGAGATAAATGAAATTCTCATGGAGGTTACCTGAATTAATTAAACTACATTCTGGCTCATTTACCGGTATGGACCAGATATAAGAAATCTCTTAGATCCTAATAACTATACTGTTGAATAATTTGAAGCAGCAATGGCTTTCAATCAAATTATTTTCAAAATTTTCCATCAGTTTCCATACTCTGAAAATGAGATCCCGTCTTTTGAAAGGGTCAGTTTTCAATGGTTTGTGATAGTCTGTAGAACACAATATTGTTTGTTATAAAAATCATTATTTTGGATACAGATTGTTAGTAGTCTCTCGGTCTGGTCAATCCAGAAATTATAGTATTTATCCTGTTAGCCCTTTAGCCCTCATATCAGCTAAAAATGGCTTCAGCAATGGTCTTGAGAAAAGTCCATTTGCAGACCAAATGAAGACTTATTTGTGAAAATTTACCATTGGAATGACTGGCTCGATAACCGAGCCAGACATTCCAATGGTAAATTTTCAAAAATGGTCTTCTCTTGGTCTGGAAATAGACGTTTTCTATGAGAAAATTGAACTTTTCTTGAATAAGATTCGAGGGTTAAAGGGTTAAACTTCTACTACTTAATGTCAATCCTTGCAGTAACATTGTAGCTATTGTTACTTTTATGTCCACAATGGACCTTTCCATTTTTAGCTATGCCCCGCCCATCACTAGCTAAGCTCCACCCAAACCTCGCCGTGTTGGGATTGATCGATCCCCAAATGCCCTAGCTATCAATTTCCTGAAAACTATACAGGGAAGCTGTTGAATATTTTGTAACTAATTTGACTGGGTGCTGTTGCTGCCTATGGCAGCAACAGCGCCCAGTCAAATTAGTTTCAAAATATTCAACAGTATATTTATTAAATAGTAAAAGCAAACAATTTGTACAACAACGCAAAGACTGTCTTCAAATATGCGTTCGTGACATACTTATCGACGTCGTTCGTGACGTCTTTCATTATGATGTCATTGTACACATCACGCAGTTCATTATGACGTCATATGATGGGTGGGTACTCTGGAAAGGTGAATTGGCAAACAATAACAGCTTGCTTGATATGGCTGATCATACGAATGAGATAAGGAATACCAATATACAGATGCTATTTGTGTACTGGAATGTACTTTATACGGGTGTGGTTAAGTTTCCATAATGGGATTTATAATTGTCACTTACTGAATGTGGAAAAGGTGCAATAGAAATCAAGTATATGATGTCATAATCGATTACGTCACATGTAGGCTGATGTCACAATTGAAATGTATACGGAGTGGCGTCTCTTTCTCTGTCGTGAATATCGAAAAGTCTGTCATGTGTACGAATTGTGTCTGTGATGGATTTACTGTTTAATAAACATTCTGTTGAATATTTTGAAACTAATTTGACTGGGTGCTGTTGCTGCCACAGCAACAGGTGTCAGAAACGGCACCCAGTTAAATTGGTTTCCAAATATACAACAGCTTACCTGTGAAGTTACCATGAAAATGCATTCTGAGAACTCAGTGTTCAAAGTATATAAATAGATCCCAACACGCGCAATACGTGGCCAGAGCTTAGTTAGAAATGGTCGGGGCATAGAAGTGGATACCTAAATTGGATTACTGGTATCGCTTAGGATGGAATATATAACATGATTGGTCAGCTTTAAATTCCTGGAATACAGATGTAACTGTTGATAAATTCTGGACATTTTTTGTGAAAATGTTCAAATTTTTTCAATTCTGATTTGCTTTTTCTGATGAATACAATGCAAATATATATGAGAAATACAAATTGTTGCTCTTCTGTAGCTACCTTTGTTACATTCATGCTTGTCTATCCAATTTCATTCTGAATTTAGATAAAACTATTTATGAGAACAAAAAATTGAACCGTATAAGGATTTCGAATTTGTTTTCTGAAATTAGGCCGCTCCACCAACATCTATTAACCCTTTAATGGTAAAACCGGCCTCTGCAGTAGTCTTAAGGAATGTCAATCTGCAGGTAAAGAAGAGTATTTTAGAAAATTTACCACTGAAATGGCTGGCTCAATAATTGAGCCAGTCATTCCAGTGGTAAATTTTCTAAAATACGTTTCTCTTTACCTGCAGATGGACATTCAGTAAGGAAATCTTTTAATTTTGTTCACCAAATTTGACCTGTAAAGGGTTAAATAGTTTAGCTCAATGGTTGCATATTCTGTTCATCATACTGATGACGGACAAACGAGGCACGCTTATTGTGATCTACTTTGAATCATGTGAAAGAATCAAGAATTTCTAATAATAGTGTTGTCCTGTACAACGGAAGCAGAACAGATATAAGATAGTGCATTTCTAGCAGTCTAAAAATTAAGTAATATTTCCCAATTTATGAACTTATAATTTTAGCCTGCCAACAAGTTTTTAATTTCGTACCAAAATTTTGGAAATTGTAGAAAACTTTTCCAAAATCACATACCCAGCGAATTGCACGGAAACTCTGTTCAATACCTGACTGTTAAAGGGTCCAATAAATTAGCCTCAGATAGCAATGATTTTCAATCACCTTGTAATCAGAATATTTAACAAGTTTTATATTTCCCTTGTAAAACAATTTTCTGGACGTGGGTCGAGTATTATAGATAAGATTATTGATAATTTATAGAAATCTTCGTACAAATATAACTTCTATTCTCAGTGTTTATTTTCTTTATATACATAATTGTATCGATTGTAAAGATTTTGTGGAATAATTTGAAGATCGAATGTGGTTTCTATTAATTTAACTAATATTCTACAATACTATGTAGTTTTTATATATGAACACAGCTCACAATCACGCCAGACTTTATAATAAGAATGACTACGTGCGTGTGTGCATGTGGGACTAGATGGAAACTTAACATTTTTATATGGCCTTGTGGTTCTGAAGAAGGTTCTTGATGGAAGGATCTTCACCAAACCTGTGTTAGATGTTGCTCTTGGTCTTAGGATCCTGAAGAACCTTTTCCTTTTTCTTTGGAGGAGGGGGCGGTCAAGGTCAAGATGATAAATAAAAAAGGGTTGGTGGGTGAGACTAATAAATCTCCAGAATCTGAATGCTGTGTATGTCAGCTTTTTCCATGTGTGAATCTCCTGGATGCAATCTTCAATTCTACAATACAGATAATCACAAACACTAGGATGGATGTTGTTCCTGTGGTCTGATGGATCCTATTGGCTTTGGGGTTAAACCATCAGTCATGATGAAATTATGGAATGTGTCACTTTATGGATGATAACAAGTTCTGCTCTGCTCTAAGTATCTTTACAACAACCTGACCTCGATATTGCATTTTTGTGGTCTGGAATTCATTAACTCAATTCAGGCAGATTTCTGATTGCTGTTTTTGTCTCGTGTGTGAAGCAGAAAGCAAGACATATGTATCACTTTTCCGGCGACGGCGTCAACAATGTTAAGTTTTTGCATTTAGCAAAACTCCGCTTATATTTGAGGATAAGTTATTGCAACTAAACTGATTGCCTATACTGTTAAGCTATGTTGTTGCCTATACTATTAGCAGCATGATGATAATGAGGTCACAAGGTTACTTGATACAAAACTCTGCTCTGCTTCTTTCAGGATTGATTAATCCTATTGGAACTAAACTTGAATTGGTGGTTAGCTGTAATGTTAGGAAGCAGCATGATAACACAGAGGTCACAAGATCAAAGGTCAATGGCACTGTGACAAACGGACAGCTTCTCATATCATGTACCATATCAATCCATCTATCAGACCTTGTTTTTGGGGAAAACTTATTGCTTGACCATTTTTCAATTAGCTCTATTGTAATAAAAGCGACAGATAACCGGATTATAAAACCTTTCTCTGCCAGTGGTCCAGTTCACCATCCTCTGCCAATAGTTTAATGCATTGACTTGTTGAGTAAAGAATATACAAGAACCTCATTGCAATGTTTGACAACAACTTATTTTAGAATAGGGCACTATGTGTTTGTGTGTGAATATGTCACGGTTTAACTTTAATCAATAGTGCTTTCAGATGAGCGAAGGTGGCTAAATAATCATTCTCACGTTTTTTGAGGTAGTAACTGATGTTTCTGAAAAGGTTCCACTGCAGAATAGATCATCTTTTAGTGATTGTATGAGATTGAGATTGTTTGTGGTGTGAAAAGAAAAGGTTAATTCAGCATGTTCACTTCATGAGATTTGCCAGGTTTCCTTATTAGTCCTCAGCCTGGTTACAACATGCAAAAGTTATGCATCAGACAACAGTGGACCTTTCCATTTTTAGCTATGCCCCGCCCATCTCTAGCTAAACTCCACCAACATCTCGATCATGTTGGGATTGATCTATCTCTCAACTCCCAGACTGATCGATCAATCAATCAACTCCCAGACTATCAATTTCCAGAAAACTATACAGATAAGCTATTGAATATTTTGAAACTAATTTGACTGGGTGCTGTTGCTGCCTATGGCCGTATAGAATGATTTATGATGTAATGATTATGACGTCATCCCACACGCCGCTTAGCTGATTATGACGTCATTACTCTGGAAAGGTCCATTGTATATTTGAAACTTCTTTTACTTATTAATGCTTTAACGCTCAAATGTGTTCAAGAAAATTTCAAATTTCTCTTAGAAAATGACCATTTGCAGACCAAGAGATTATTTTTCTAAATCTACCAGTGGAATGACTGGCTCGATTATCGAGTCATTTCAGTGGTAAATTTTCAGTCTCTTGGCCTAGAAATCATCATTTCCCAAGACCAATGCAGAAGCGATTTTTTACTACCTTGAGTGTTAATAAGTCTAAGGACTAAGATAATCAGTGATTCTGTCGTGTAATGACTAGTAGATAATACTTATAACAGGAGGAATGTACTGCTATGTAGCCAGCCTGGGTAATCAATGTGAATTTCAAACACGTTCTACTTCACGCACCATTTGCTGTCTATATTGTATGAACAACTTGTACTTCAATGCATTAATTTATTTGTCTAATATGAATAAGGTCATCCTTAAGCATTTTGTCTGTTATGTATAGCTCAGGCTGTGTTGCAAAGAATATATAGATCTTAATTGCGTAATTTATCTGGCCAATTAGAAGGAAAATTACAGTTTGAAATATTTTTTAAGAAGCTTGTAAAAATTATATTCATTAAACTTGTAAATCTACCAAACAAACAACCATTTAAGGATGGCCTTAGCTGAAGTATTTTGTTTATAGTCGGTGCTTGTTCTACATGTGGTATAAAAACTGACAACTTATCATTGCATAATATTGTTATTATTCCTTTAACACACATACACCGCTCCCCTTCTCTACTCTATGGAGGTACCAAATCTGTCACTCAAGTGTCTGACATCATAATTAAATATACATCATATGTTAACTGACATCACAATCAAAATATCTTAAGTGATGAAAATGAAAAAAGTCTTGCTAATGTGTGCAAATTGTATGTCTGATCAATTTACAATTTAATAAACATTCTGTTTAACATTTTGAAACTAATTTGACTGGGAGCCATAGCCAGCAACATCCCTAAGTCAAATTAGTTTCAAAATATTCATAATTACGTTTAAATTAGGATTCTAGAAATTTAGAGTTCAAAGTACATAAATCAATTTCAAGATGTATGAAAGGTGGGAGGGACATGGCTGGAAATGGATCCCTCCATTGTGGTATTGATCTGTAAACGTGTAAAGTAACAGTCCATCCATTCACAATCAGTAACAAACCTATAGATGGTATGCACTATGAAGGTAATATGTTGTCTTCAATGGATGAATCCACTTTTAGCTTTGCCCTGCCCATGTAAAGCTAAGCTACGCTTTGCACATTTTGGGATCGATTTATATACTTTGAATCCTGAATTCCAAATTTCATGGTAACTATACAGCTAGCCTGTTGAATATTTTGAAACTAATTTAACAAGACATACAAATTTGTACAACTGAGACTTCAAAGTTCATGACGGACTTAGCTACGTCATTCATTATGACATCAATCTACATACGACAATTCATTATGAAATCATATATTTGAGTTAGTTAACTATTTAGCTAGCAGTTGTTTGGTCACGCTAACCTACTTTTGATACCTTACATACATTAAAGTCCTTGTTTCCTATTAAATATAGACCCTTTTGCACGAGATGAGATGCCTGCTGATTTCTGTTCAATTTACCCAGCATGCAATTTCCTGACTCCATAATTGTTGTAACTATTGGATGCCATATTTGTTTAATCTGTTGCTGTATAGGCCAGGATTTCTCAAACAAAACCAACCTGCCTGCACGTGTAAATAGTCATTTGTCCTCCACCTCTGGAAGCGTAAGCATGCACGTAAGATATATTCACGGCAGTACATTCGACAACCTGCATTCTAATACTGTTCAGAGCAAGTATGTCAATAGGAAAATTAGAGAAAGCTTTTATATATATTTTGACAATAATTTGTATGAAAGTTATTGCTATCAATGACGGCAACAACATTCAGTAAAATTATGGTCAAAATAATTATTAGGTAATGCGATTAATACCTGGTACAGAGTTGATACTAATTTGAATGAAAATTGTTGCTACAACAACTTTCAGTCTCTGTATTCTAAAATAATCATCATAATTTTTAGTAGACTCTCACTACGGATTTGAATAACAATCTGACTAAACTGTTGGTTTCTAAGGCACCAACAATACTGTCAAATTATTATCCACACAGATGCAATCAATATATTACTATTTAGGTAAAGTGAGTGTAGGCCTATATACGCTTTCTCGCCAAGAGTGAATGCTTAGCCAATGGCGTGTATGTTTCGTTGACAGATTGCATTTGTTTGAAATGCATTGGTCGAACAGAAACGTACACCCGGTAGCTAGGCAAAATATTTCCTTCATGCAGGCAAAGCATATTTTGGCATACACACTACTTACTAGATAGTAGTACTGAGCGGCGTGTGATTCTATGGACAATAGTCTGTTAAAGTTGTTGGTGCCTTAGTCAACAACAACTTAGTCAAATTGCTGTAATCCGTAGTGGTGACTTAAATTTATGATGATTTTTAGAATACATACACTGAAATCTGTAGCAACACTTTTCAATAAAATTTTATCAAATATATATCAGTAATTGAATTACATACGAATTATTTTGACAACAATTTGCCTGAATGTTGTTGCTGTCATTGATAACAACTTGCACGCAAATTATTGTCAATGTATATAAACGCTTTCTCCTATTTTCTCCTGGACAATGACACTTTCTCTGAACAGTTTTTAAATACAGGCTATCGAATGTACTGCTGTGAGTACACCCTATGTGCATGCTTACGCTTCCAGAGCTGGAGGACAAATGACTATTTGCACGTGCAGCCAGGTTAGTTTTGTTTGAGAAATCCTGGGTTATGCAGACATAGATTAAACAAATATGGCATCCAATAGTTACACCGATTATGGAGTCAGGGCAGTGCATGCTGGGTAGCATTGCACGCTGTGTAGCATTGCTCACTGGGTAAATTGAACAGGCATCTCCTATCTCTTGCAGAAGTGTTTAGTTTATTATGTGCTGCTTGCAGTTCTGTTGTCCAGTAGGGGCGGTAGTTTTTCCTGAACCCTCGAGTAATCGCTTCGTTGGCAGCCTTGAGGATACTTGAATTAAATTCCTTGACCACATACATTGTTTATGTTTCTCCCTTCTACTGCTATATTTTGAGTAAGCTCACTGGAACGAATGCCGAACAGACTCCAATTTGCCTTTTTGTAGTTCCACCTTGGATGTTGAGGTGAACTTGTCGAAATACTTCCAGAAAGAGAGAGGGCTGGGCGGTGGTCGCTTCCTCCTAACTGCGATCCGACCACTCTACTGAGGTTTCTGTGAATGTCTTCTGTACAAAATGCGAAGTCCGGCGTTGTTGTCGAGTGCCACCGGCGCGAGTAGAAGGTAGGCTGATCTGTGGGATCGTTGACAAGTAAAAGGTGCTTTTCATCTTGCCATGCTTCAATGTTTATCAAGTGTTCTGTATCCCCAGCTCTGGGACTGGCTATTAAAGTCTCCCGCAATGAGGAAGTGGCAGTCGAGGACCTGGATTGTGTCAAGTGAGAGATTCTTGTCATTAGGGCAGTAATAATTGACAATGTCAATCACAGAGTTGCTGGTTGTTACCTTGATCTTGATATATTCTGCCTCTTCCATAAAGGTTTTGATCTGGCTGGCGTTCACGCTGTTTCGGACCAAGGTGATCACCCAGCCTTTCTTTCTTCCTCTTCGATCACACCGGAAAATCTGGTAACCTCTGATCTTAAATGGTTTTCCTTCTTGCAGGCGTGTCTCTTGGATGCAGCAGACATAAATGTTGTTTTCGTACAGGAACTGTTCGAGCTCTGATTTCTTGTTGGTAACCCCTCTGCGTTCCAGTGCATGATATTGATACTGGTGTTCTCTTTGGGTTTGGTCTTCTCTTTCGGTTGGCCAGTAGCTCTCCATCCTCGTCCCCTGGCTCCACAAGACGAGTTGATGGGACCTCCAGTAGCTGAGGGGGGATCCTTCAAGGCGTGGAGCCCGGCGCTGCACCTGCCTGGCGGATCCTCACAGGGCGAGCACCATTTCGGTTGATTCGATCTCCAAGTGTCATTTCATGTTTATATTTAATGGAACACGAGAGCTTTAAGCCTACATACAATACATGCATACTCCAAGTTTGATTATTGTATACGAGCACTCACTTGGACCATTAGTATTTTAACCATTTGCATTTATATAGACATGATGGATACTATTCGAAAATCAAGATGGCCACCAAAGAAATTGGCCAATCAAAATTCTTGTTTGGCATGTTGGAGCCTACCACCAGAGGATCATCCCTCTCATGTTTCGTTGAAATCAGGGCATTAATTAAGGAGTAGCTTTTAAATGGTTCTGGAAAATATTCAAAAATCAAAGATGTTAGAGGAGTAGCATTTTGACAATTCCCATTAAATTTATCATACAATCTAAGATTTTCACCCCAAAAATCAACTAATTAAAATTTTGAATATATGTTCTGGAGCGACAATTTCAGGTAAATTTTTCAGAAAATCTAAGACTCACCAAAAATCTTGACCAATCAAAGTTCTGTACACAAGTTCTGACGCTTACAGACATGGATACTAGACAAATTAGGCTGAAATATGCCAAACAGTTACTGAAAGCGTACCTCCTTAGGATCCTTCTAGGCAAATTTGGCTGGAATCTGTCAAAAAGCTAAAGAGATGCATTTTGACACGTTCCAGAAATTATTTACAAAATCTAAGATTTTCACAAAAAATTGATCAATCAAAAATCTGAATAGAATTTCTAGAGCCTACCTCCATAGGATCCTTCAAGCCAAATTTGGCTGAAATCTGTCGAGAAGCTAAGGAGATACGTTTTGACATTTTGTATAAAATCTCTGATTTTTTACCCAAAGTTGACCAATCAAAAATCTGAATACAAGTTCTAGAGCCTACCTCCATATGGGCCTTCTAGCCAAATTTGATTAAAATGTGACAAGCAGTTAGGAGAAGATACATTATGAAGCAAAAGTTGATGGATGGTCGCCAAGGCATAAGCCATAAGCTCACTTGGCCATTCTGGCCAGGTGAGCTAATAAGCTGTTTGGACTGACTGACATTGCTGAATGCTGCATCATGGGGAACCTAGCTTTCCAGTCCTTCTGGGAGCTATGGATTCGTAGATCAAAGATGCCCTTGATAAAAAGGCTATGTTTATAGAGCGCAACCTGCGTATCCTTGATGCTGTATAACTGCAGCTCCAATGGCAGCTCTAGACAAACTTGATGCCTGCCACCGCAAACATCTACGCACCATCACTGGACACCGATGGCCAGACAGCATAATTTCCAACGATGCACTATCTATACAAGATGTGTAATACGTCGCCCAGCAAAGATGGTCCATGTTTTGCTAAGGATGCCAGAAGAGACAGAGAGCTTTGGAATTCACCCTACTTGGAGCCAGAAAATACAAAGCCAGGAGAGGACGTCATTGCATAAATCTACTAAGCATGCGAGGTGACCTCAAGAAAGCAGGACTCAGTACATTCAGATCAAGAATGGACCTGAGGAAGCTAAGGAGTTTGGCTGAGGACAAGACACAGTGGGTCAAAGTGAAGGACTGATTGCAGCTGTAGGATGTTTCTACTCCTACAGCCGCAGAATACAGTAATCATACATACTGACTGACTGACGAATGAACTAAGAACCCACATCACGGTTTATTGAGCTGCTACTCGCATAACCACCTGTCTAACGTGACCAGTGACCACTCTTCATTTGTAAACAAGCACACATTTTTGCAATACTCACACTGATCGCATATGGAGGAATTTTTAATTCTGTCACCATGACCTTGAGATTTGACCACAAAGTTACCACACATTGGTCACCCCATGGGCAACATTCCACCCAAGTCTGGGCAAGATATCTCCAGTAGAACCAGAGTTACTGACAATATGTATCTTTCAGCTAGTTTTCAAAATTATATTTTCTAATCGTGTCGCTGTGGCTTTGACATTTGACATCAAATGTATCACACATCATCAGGCCTCCAGGAGAAAACTTCCCCCAAGATTGCTTGCTTATAAAACCTCTTGAAGCTGAGAAAAGCTGCTACTCACAGATAAAAGTAGGAACATTTAGGCATTATACTGTTAGGTGACCTTAAAGCTGACCTGCCATGTTAAACAGGGTTCCCACAACCTTGAAATTCCTTGAAAAACAATGTTTCATTTTCAAGGCCTTGAGTCCTTGAATTTAGCCACAATTTAAAATGTCCTTGAAAACCCCTTGAATTTATTTTGTCATTGTCCTACTTTCCCAGCAATGGCAGACCAAGCAAAAATATAGAAATTTATATAATAAATATTTATATGTAATTCAGAATTTAGTGTAATCTCCTGTTTCTAAAATGTGATTTATGTGGGATGAAAAATGGCTACAAGGGGATGCACCATTAAAAAAATCCTTGAAAATTCTTTTTGTTGACCTTAAAAATCCTTGAAAAGACCTTGAATTTGATCTTCAAAGACCTGTGGGAACCCTGTTAAAAGAAGCAGTGTTCAACACCTACCAGCAACATAGTCCTATCTATAAATTTCCGTTTTCGTTAAATCGATTATGAGTTCAAGCATTGACTCGTTATACAAGACCTGCACAACAGTTTTCAGCCGCTATAAAATGATTCCTTCAGTACACGAGTTATCAGTTTAGTTAGCCAGCAGATGTGTTACATGTGCATTTGACAGGTAAGGACAACAGAGTGTAGAGATATGCAGAGCTGTCAACTGTGGATTAATTAGCTGCCAAGCATTCACATTAACACCTACCGTTTGACTGCAAGCTTTATGTATTGTGCTAATTCCTTTACAATGCCCAAGGAATGGCAGGCAGATCTTATTTAAATTAACAATAACTGGACTCGTAATAGTTACAAGAACCAGAAATTTATTGATAGCCCTATGCTACATTGCTTCTTTTAGGATGACAGATAGGTTTTAATTAACTCGGCAAAAGATATCCAAGGTATGACAAACCACTAATACATGCTTCAACAATAACAAGTGTAAATGTCAGACAGCTGATTTGTGCGAGTATTGCAGCATGTTGCCCGTTTATCCACAGCATATATCTCTCATGAATTCAAGAAGATAAAATCACCTAATTGGCCACATACATTCATATAGCAACAGATTAGGATTGTTTTGAGCTTGAAAGCCGTGTAAAATATTCAGGTCACATGATCACTAAGTGCATTAGCAGAACAGAGCACAAAGATATGAATCAGCACCTTGTTGGTGCAGTGTTCGCGGTGTGCATCAGAACTTCACAGACCTGCCCCATAGGAATGGTAGTGTAGCCCCTCCCTACACTCCTACTGCTCAAAATTTAACATTGCACCTATGAGCGCAGTCTAGTTTTTATATACATAGTTACATAGCTTACAGAGTGAAATGATTAGTGTATGGCAATGTCCCAGCTCAGTGGAATGAATTATCAGTCAGATTCTGGGATGTTAAAGTTCTCATATTAATAAGACATATTTTTTAGATAAATCGGAGTATTTGATAGATGATAGTATAGGTATAAATTATCATATATATATATATATATATATATATATATATATATATAGGAGTGATCTATAATAAGTCTTAAATTGTAAATAACTGTACTTGTTATATTACATAGGTAAAGTTATCTTGTAATAAATAGATCACATTCGTATTGAAACTGACGTCTCTTTTTTTCATGTATGTCAAAATCACTGGTGAGCTCATATTGGCATTTGCAGCGAGTGACCCAGAGTGAGCGGGTGACACAGTGGCTCACCGATTACATATGTGGTTGCATGCTCTTCGCTAGAGCAGAACAATCGGAGTAGAAACTGACATGCATGATCTATGCCTTACAAAATATATTTACCATGTAATATAACAAGCCCATTTGATTTAAGATTTTTACAAAACTAACCCCTATTGAAAACCACTCATTTTTAAAACTACTACCACGTAGCTTCGAGTTGTAATTTATAAATACATGGCTTTGGCTCATAGATTACCTAAGTTGCACGTGCATACTGTTCAGAAGCCAGATGGTGAATGATCAAGCCAACAGGGGATGCTATGCTTTTATATGTGGATTCACAGGCAGCTCAGACAATAGATTAAAATAAAATGGTGATTGCAATCCAAATCTAAAATGGCATCCTCACTTCGAGTTAGTTAAGTCCCCATAAACTAACAAATACATCTCAGATTTATTGAAAAGTATATCCATTATAAATATCTGAGAACCGTAAAGCTGAAGGGTCTTATATGAAATTATTTAGTGAATTAATTATTCATGTTTGCAATTTGTATCAAGTAATCGTCTGCCATTTTGTTTTGGGGCAGCCATTTTCTATTCCCCACACCTCCAGCCTAATAAAAGGAATCGACAAATCTAAATTCATCCCCATTCACTTTTTGATGCCTCGTGTGTAACACATCTAGCGAGCAACCCAATAACAAAATTTCTTCCGAGGACATAAGGATGAAATGAATATGTTTATAATTACGTTCTATCCCATCCAGGATAAATATTCAAAATTGGATATAAATGTGTAGTTATTCTCTCTCAGACGAGCTAGTCCACCTTGCACAAACACCAAGACATTTAGGAAATATCAATAACGCTGACGTCATTGATCTATGTGTAGATCAACTCAATTCAATCCAATTAGTTTATTTGCATATCAAAGCGAATGAGCCCTAACTAATATAGTCGCGGAAATGCTGCCTCTAAAATGTGTGTATATCTGATAGGACAGCATTAGGATGCATGATTTCAGGTTTTTACACCACGCCACAAATAAGAATTCACAGTAATGTAGGAGAGATCGGGGTAATATACTACATGGAATTTAGAATTTTGAATGTGGATCAAAATCCAATTGCTAATGGATAAACTTGAAAACTCTTTATCACAGAGCTTGACGAGGTATTGGAATTGGGACAGGTTTCAGTCCCACCGTTATTGAACCGAATCTTGGTCAACTATATGCAGATCTCAATAAATTCTTCAGAAGACTACGTCTAAAACTACATTTTGAACACCCACCACAACAATGGGGTAACAACCAAAGTAACAGCACACTAACAAACACGCCACCACTGGCGCCACCCACACCCTTCCAAGAAACACTTAACAGGAAGTTTAAACCTAGAAGCAACTGGACACCACCACATGGTAATGACCATGTCCTGGACACCTTTATCAAAATGGTCAAACATGACCTTAACAAACAAAAACACCGCCGAAACTACAATGGGAACATTAGCATCCACCAGAGAAAACTTACACAAAAACTCGCTAACAACCCAAAAATTGTGGTTAAAAAAGCAGATAAAGGACAAGCAACAGTCATCATGAATGCCACAGACTATAACACTGCAGCACTGAAACAATTAAGTGATACAAAATACTATCAGCATCTCCCTGTAAACTTAACAAGTCTACATGCCGAAAAAGTAGAAACATGTATCACCGATCTAGTCCTTAGTGGTCAAATCACCACAGACATAGCCAATGGGGGGGGGGGGGGAGGGGGGGGGACTGCCATGGGGACAAAAGTTGCACCAACATATGCTATTATTTTCATGTCACAGGTAGAAAAGAAACTCCTTGCAACAGCACCACACAAACCACCACACAAACCTGCTCTCTACCTCGGATACATCAATGACATTTTCATGATCTGGACCACAGGGAAACAAAAATTAGATGAATTTATCACCCATATGAATAACTCACACCCGAGCATCAAATTCACCGCTGAACACTCAACAGAGAAAATTAACTTTTTCGACACATATGTATACATCAATCAAAACCACACACTGGGTTTTGACTTATACTCCAAACCAACAGATACACACGGCTACCTACATTACGATTTTGCACACCCGCAGTCCATTAAAAACTCCAACCCATATGGCCAATTACTCTGCCTTCGCAGAATCTGCAGCAAGGACATTGACTTCCACATCTCATTATATTACCAAAAAAGAAACTCCTTCAGACCTCCTCCTCCTCAAATGCTATCAAAAAGCATGCAAAAAGGAGGCATAAATTTTTAACACCTAAACCACCAAAAGATGAAACAAACATGAGAATCCCATCAGTGCATTATGGACTTTCACCAACAAAGCCAGAAAGCACGAAATATCATCAACAAACACTGCAATCTACTATCAGCCAGAAATGTAGAAACACCTTCACTACAAAACCTGTTTGGTTACAGACGCAATCCCACAATTAAGGATACTCTCGTAAAAGCCAGATTTGAATTTCCCGCCAAAGCAGGCATACAAGGAAAAACTTATAAACCCTATTGATCCATGCACCCGAAAAAATAGCTTTTTTGTCACAAAATGGGCAATACGAGCTACTTCACCAGTACACACACGGGCCTTAAATACAGGTGTACAGGTGTAAGGTCAAAACCTATTGCGACACACGCAATGTTGTCTACTTACTTACCTGCACACGATGCAAAAAACAGTAGGTGGGAGAAAGAAAATGGGAGTTCCACATACGAATCAAGGAACATCTCAGGGATATAAAAAAAACCAAGGATTCCCCTGTAGCGCATCATTTTGCCCACACACACACAGGACAAGATATGTCCTTTAAAATTATACACACTCTTCCTCCTGATCCAGAGGACCCAGAGAAAACACATATACATAAAGAACAAGAGACATACGGGATACATCAACTACACACGCTAGATCCCGTGGGGATCAATCATGTGGTCTGGTGATTCCTTTAATTCATTTTACTTGAATTTGTTATATGAGTTATCCATATCATTATCTCAGAGATGAGGGGTGGGCGGGGGAGCAATTGAGCACGTCAAAATCTGATCTGTCAACAGCGTGGAGATTTCCGATGGTGCAATTGGCATTTTTTATATGTCCTGGAGTTCGTGCAAGATGGAAACGATGGTCTAAGAGAGAATAACTACACATTTATATCCAATTTTATGTGGATATTTATCCTGGATGTAATTAAAAACATATTTAATTTTTGCATCCTCAGTTTGTGATTTATCTGTATATTATGTGATGAAACTATGATATTGGGGTGCTCGCTAGATGTCTTACACACGAGGCATCAAAAAGTGAATGGGGACGAATTTAGATTTTGCGATTCCTTTTATTAGACTGGAGGTGTGGGGTAAAGAAAATGGTGGCCACAAAACAAAATGGCGGATGATTACTTGATACAAATTGCAAACATGAATAATTAATTCACTTACATTTTTCTTACTACAAAAAATTCTTAACTTCATAATGACCCTTCAGATTTAATGGAATACTAATCAAATCTCAAATTTGGTGTTTTACTGATAGATTATGGCTCATTGATTCCCTTGCAATCATTTTCTAGCATGTTCCTTTACGTATATCACACAATACTTTGCATCTGAACATAGTCTGTGGGTGGTGCCATTTTGTCTCCATTGCAATGAAGTGTGATGTCATATACGTGATGATACAATTCTGTGATGTAATAACTATCTTCTTAAAGATTTTGAGACCAATTTAATCAAAGGATATTGCTGCCAGCAACAACTTCGAGACAAATTATTTTCAAAATATTCACCAACTTTTACACCAAATTGCCAAACTAGATCGAACCTTGTGCATGGGCTAGGGATAAAGCTGCATCGATGCTCAACAAAACAGGAGAGGTATCAACTCACTCTCATAAATACTAAAGATATCTTAAGATTGCAGAGAGGAAGCTGTCATGACCAGAACTAAAAGATGAAACTCCAACCTACATCGATGATTTGATGTCATAATCAGCTAAGTGGTGTGTAGGATGATGTCATACTCATTACGTCATGATTCTATTAGGCCCATCTTTAACTCTTAGTAGTCCGACACATATGTCTACTATTTAATAAACATGCTGTTGAATATTTGGAAACATAGGCAGCAGCAACGCCCAGTCAAATTAGTTTCAAAATATTCAACAGCTTACCTGTATACTTTTCTGGAAAATGAGGAGGTTACTCGAAAGCTACATCTCAATTAAACAAATGCACTATAGTTGCAATATATGTGGCTTTGTCAGAAATGTAACAGATTTGGGTAACAAACTGCCTTTACTATCTGCGAGTCACATTGCTCTAAAACAATACTAGACTGCTTTGACAA
>CM067369.1:46374163-46393163 GCA_034401795.1 Chaetoderma sp. LZ-2023a | reverse complement strand
AGCCCTTTTCCAGTAAAATTGAAACCAGTTGATGATTGCATGCATATGAATTTTATTGACAATGGAGGAATCCAGTTTTATCTACTGGAGGAATCTAGTTTTATCTACACCCCGCCCATCTCTAGCTAGGCTCCACCCATGCTTTGCCCATTGTTGGGAACGATCAATCCATACACCCTAAATTTCAATTTCCAGAAAACTATATATATGTTGCCTATGGCAAAAACAGCGCCCAGTCAAATTAGTTTCAAAATATTCAGCAGCATGTTTATTAAATAGTAGAGACTTTCAATTCGTACAACTTTAGACGGACTAAATCACGTTATTCATGACATAATTGCTTATGACGTCAACTTATATGTGACGTAGTTGAGTATGATGTCCTATGATTGATGGATAAACTGGATTCCTTCAATGTGTTCCTTGAAATTCCACCGTCGCAAATTTTAATTTTGGGACAAAGATACAGGAAATAGGCTTGCGCGATTATGCGATTAAACCAAGGATCCCAAATATTTTTTTAATAGTGAATTTATATGATTACGGTTTAAATAAAATCAAATAATCGTGAGAAAGTTTTACTGAATAAAGTATTTCAAAACCTATCATTTAATTACTCTCTTAATGCGATTGGTCACTAAAATTGACACTTTGGCCTAGCTCAGTGAGTGTATGTTCATTTGCAGGCCCAGACAATACTGTCATTGAAAACAGTCTTTTCATGGCCTGTAAATGGATATTTCTAAACACCATCGCAGCTTTTGTCATTGATATACCTTTATTGTTGTCTGGGTAATTTTCACCCTGTTGATTAATCGAGTAATCGCGATTATTATTAAGTTACAAATGATCATGATCACTCTAAGCAATAATCCCGCAAGCCTAAGTTATTGAATATTTTGATACTAATTTTATTGGAACCTGTTGCAGGCAGAAACCTTTCGCAGTAAAATTAGTTTTAAAAATATTAAATAGAATATTCTATACATCTGCCATTTCTAGTCTGTAAGGGTTAACGGGGGTCTCTTAGGGTTAGTGAGTCAAAGTAAACATGTCTTATAATTATAAGGCAAATCTCATTCTTTGCTTAGTCACTCTTCTGATATTTGGTAGCACGTCTCCTCCACACCAGCCCATCCCCGCCACTCACCTACCACATACACATCAACTGTATGAATGGTCATACATAAAATCTGTTGACTTACAAGATAAAGTAATTTTGTCATTCGCTGGTAAAAATCAATCATGAAAATGTTTTCTGAAAAATATCCATCTGTAGGGCAGAAAAAAATATTCTTGAAAAATTACCAAAGGTAAGTTTTCAAAAATAATTACCAAAGGTAAGTTTTCAAAAATAATTACCAAAGGTAAGTTTTCAAAAATATTCTCTAAGTGTGCAAATGGACATTTCTCAATACCATTGCAAGTGGTTTTTGGCTATCTGAAAAGAAATTCTTGCTATGGACGTCATAAAACATAATCTGGAAAGTTGTCTTAACCATGAAACCCTTCACAAGCCAGATAGGGATTCCAGCTTAGTCATTCTAGCATGCCATCACATTAACCATTCAACGGTCAAGCTTGGTTTCAAATGAAGTTTTTGAAAAGTGATCCCCAATTCGGATGGCAAGATAAACTATTTTTGAAAGCTTACCACTGAGATGGCTGGCTCAGTTATCGAGCCAGTCATTTCAGTGGTAAAATTCAAAAGATACTTCTATTGCTATGTAAATGGACATTGCAAAGGCTGTAGTTGGTTGGCTTGACCATTAACTCTTTAAGCCTCTTTAATGGTTATACAGGCGAAAACAAGCCTCTATTATGGTCTTGTGGAATGCCCATTTACAAGGAAAGAGAATACAAAATTTTAATTCATCACTGGAATGACTGGCTCGATAACCGAGTCAGTCATTCCAGTGATAAATTTTCAAAAATTCTATTCTCTTGGCCTGTAAATGGACATTCAACAGGCAGATATTTAAATTTTCTTGACCAAATTTGACCATTAAAGGGTTAAAGGTGATAAGTCTTGAGCACATGCATTTCCCTATAATCCCTTGCTGACCATGACACACTACTTGCTGACCTTGACACACTAAGGCAATGACCATACCAGTACCTCCCTGGTTATAGGATATCAGAGTTTAACCATTTCAACCCGTTAAGCCCTTAACCCTTACCACTCTGGTGTCAAAATTATAAATTTTCAAATTAAATTAAAAGATGAACTGGTGTTCATTTTTCAACAAATTTGGTGGGAGATGGTGCTGTCGTAGACAAAGCAACATCTTCCAGCAAAATTGTTGAATAATGTACACCAGTTTCTTTGATATTGACACAGTAAAAGATAGAATACTGACATCAGAGTGCTAAGGGTTAATGGTTAAGCTGACCAGAACCATCCTTGCCGGCCATCTTGAGGAATGTCTATTTCCAGGCCAAGAGAAGACTAAAAATTTACTACTGGAACGCCTGGCTCGATAAATGAGCCAGTCATTCCAGTGAAAAGTTTTCAAAAATGGTCTTTTCTTGGTCTCCAAATGGACATTTAATAAGGAAATATTTAGATTTTCTTGACCAAATTTGACCACTAAAGGCTTAAGACTAGCTGCCACATTTTAAATATGTCGATTAAAATTAATTAAACTGTAATTCAATGGTAGTCATAGCATTCATGCAGCCCGAGTTCCGACCAGAGTAGTTTCAAGAGCTTATAGGCCTCTACATGGACCTCGCCATCAAGAGGCCCAAGGGGCCTGTATCGCTCACCTGGATCAATAGGCATTACAACTAGACAGGTACGTATAAGTAGAAACCAAACTTTGGTCATAACTGCAAGAACAAGGATGTGTTCTACCAAATTTGGTTAAAATCAATTCATCTGAACAAACTTGAATCTCTATGCTCTAAGGATGCTTCATGACAAATATTAAAATCGGCCCAGTGGTTCTTGAGAAGTCGCTTAAAGAAAAAGTTGACATACGACAAACGGACGGATGATAGACGGATGGTCACAATGGCATAAGCTCACTTGACCATTCATGCCAGGTGAGCTAATAAAAGGGTTGCTATAACGTAGGTATGAATATATTGGTGAATATGTTATATAAATATGCTCTATATGTATACCTGTAATGCTGGATCTGCTGATTGATGATTAAAATCTAAATACAACACTCATGTCATCATTGACAACATCATCTCCATCTGAAATGATTAAAAAATGTTTTATTACAAAATTAAGCCCAAAGAAAAATAGACATGCACAACAAATTCTTTTATTTTAAACCTTTAATCGTCATATCGGCCAGAACCGCCCTCTGCTATAGTCTTGTGGAATGCCCATTTACAGGCCAAGAGAATAAAAATTTTGAAAATTTACCACTGGAATGTCTGGCTCGATAATGGAGCCAGTATTGCCTGTGACAAATTTTCAAAAATTGTATTCTCATGGCCTGTAGATGGGCATTCAATAGGCAGATATTTAAATTTTCTTGCCAAAATTCGACCATTAAAGGGTTAACTGTATACAATTTCAAAGCAATCATACATTTAAAGAGTGGTGTAATTAACTAATTTAACTAAATAATCAAATTGTAGTGGGTTTTTTTGTGTTTTGATATTTTAGTTTTCAAAGGTTTAAAATATCCTGTAACATTATTACTACCCTGTATGCCTTTCACTGACAAATCTCAGAAAAAGTATATATACTTTGTGAATATATAAAGCCTATTCTGTTGAATATTTTGAAATTAATTAGACTGGAAGCAGTTGCTGCTTTATTCAGCAGTTTTCCTGTATGGTTGCCTTGAGCTTGAGATATGAGGAATTTATTAGTGAGAGTTTATGGATAATATAGTTACTTCCTATTATTATTATTATTATTATTATTATTATTATTATTAACCCTTTAACACTCATATCAACCAAACACAGCTTCTGCGGTGGTGTTGAGAAATGTCCTTTCGCAGACCACGAGAAGACTATTTCTGAAAATTTAACACTAGAATGACTGGCTCGATAATCGAGGCAGTTATTCCAGTGGTAAATTTTCAAAAATAGTCTTCTCTTGGTTTGCAAATG
Source organism: Chaetoderma sp. LZ-2023a (assembly GCA_034401795.1). Taxonomy (NCBI): domain Eukaryota; kingdom Metazoa; phylum Mollusca; class Caudofoveata; order Chaetodermatida; family Chaetodermatidae; genus Chaetoderma; species Chaetoderma sp. LZ-2023a. The sequence continues at coordinate 46,389,080 of CM067369.1, read as the reverse complement.
GACATTTTCTGCGAAAATTGAAATTTTCTTGAACAAATTCACGGGTTAACGGGTTAAAGAGGTAATTAACCCTAACCCTGTCTTGTAAGCCGAGATGTGTGACAGTCCACCTGAACCTCAGTCAGAAATTGATTTTCAGTCAATCTGTTCTCAGAATAATCAGATTTCAGATTATTTCCCTTGAAACCATGCTCCGAGGAAATTTGTTATGAAAATTGTTACTATTCAAGGCAAACAATTTACATCACAGCAATTTGTATGCTAATAATATTACTAATTGTGATGATAATTTTGCGTCATTTCCTTGAAAGCGGATCTATATCTATCCATCACTACAGAATGTACTTCAAACTTGTATACCAACACACACATCTGCTATCCTTTAGTAAATCACATCACTCTTCAGCTATGTCTTCTGCTCATGCATATCAACAATATTATGATACACAGAAGGGGTAGTTGGTGATATCTTAGTTCCCCATATAGTACTAGTTCTACTTCCACGTGTCTGATGCGCCACACATCCCCCCGCCACCACCCCCCCCCCCCACATCATCTGATACAAAGCACATCAGTCAGAGCAGAGTAAGGCTCACTGAGCAAAATATAGGACAGGAATTTATAAACTCTGGTTCAACTACTAGTATAATGAGTCGAGTCATTCTAAAAGGGATGAATTACATAGCCTGACTGGGCTATAAAGCTATAAGGGCTGTTTATCCCTCAGGGCTAGTTCAATAAATAGTTTTATGTCATATAGGACAAAAGCTATTCATATACATGATCAGTATCTTACCAAGTGTGACGCAGCAGAGGCTGACCTTTAGTCATACACTGCTGATGTTATTATTATTAATAGTAATACATCAGGATAACTTAGATTTCCTGTTGAACCATAGTAGTATACATAACAGAAAGAAAAACTAGCCTAGACTAAAGTGGAACGAACTCTCACTGTCTGGTGAAATTATAAGTAAAAAAGTCAGCCATTTCTGCCTTTTTATAGACGACCAGGAAATCACCAATTAACCCTTTAATGACAAAATTTCTTTAAAAAAATTAAAATATTTACTTATTCAATGTCCGTTTGCAGGCCAAGAATATTTTTTTTAATTTTACCACTGAAATGACTGGCTCGGTACAATGTCCATTTGCAGGCCAAGAAAACTATTTTTGAAAATTTACCACTGTAATGACTAGCTCAATTACCGAGCCAGTCATTTAAGTGGTAAAATTTCAAAAATAGTCTCTTGGCCTGCAAATGAACATTACTCAAAGCCACTACAGAGGCCGGTTTCATCATGAAAGGGTTAATGTGATATTCACAAGATTAATGTCACTTAGTTTTATATACAACAATCTTGGAGCTGAGATTACAGCCTGGGAGTATTCCAGAACAGCTTTTTGTGCCAGTATACACTAGACAGGTAGTCTGATGGGCTCAAGCCAAATGACACCAAATGAAAGTGAAAATTTTTTACTACAAAAAGATACAAGTTCTACCTGCTGTAACAATTTAGGAGAATGCATAATTAGGTTCAAGCTTGCTAGACTGTGTTTCTAAGAATGCAGGAAATGGCTTCTGATGCCATTGAAAAATTTCACAATTTTCTGGGAAAGAACACCCCAAACCCCCTGTCTTTTGGATACGGTACATGTAGTCTGATGGTGACAGGCATTCCCAAACTCGTTGCTCGCCCTACCCTTTTTGTCACATTTTAAAGATTTTTCAAATTTTCTGGGTATTTTGGATCACTCGCAAAGTTGTAGGCAGTCACACCATTTCTTGTTTTAAAATTTGAGACAACTTTTACCAGTACTTTCAGAGACATGTCTTGATTCCGAATTTGATCCGACATGGATCTGGGGTTTTAATACAGATCTCACATGCTACACACACGCAGCATGGTGCACGCTCAAATAAACATGCATGCATACGGACGCATTCACGCATACGCACGGACGAAGATAATGACAATATGGCTGACTAAGGAAATAATTATAAATTCCCTAGGAGCGGTTGTCTACCAGGGTACTGCTCATTAGTGCTTTAACCCTTTCACCGAGAAATCCTTGAAGATATATTCTTTACAATATAAAACTAATTCCATTGACTATTTTGAAATTAATTTGACTGGACAAAATTGCTGCAACAGCTCCCAGTCAAATTAATTTCAAAATATTCAACAGTCTTCCTGTATGGTTGCCTGGAAAATGAGATATGGGTAATTCATCGGTGAAAGGGTTAACACACTCAAGTGAAATGGTAAATGACAACTGTCCATTTGCAGGCTAAGAGAATACTATTTTTGAAATATTACCCCAAGAATGACCAAGATAACCAAGTTTAAATAAATTGAGTGGTAAATTTTCAACTTAATGCCTGGGCGTGCCAGTGTCGAGCCATAGGGGCACTTTGCAAAACTGTAACATTCTAAAGAGTAAATTTTAATTTTCTTGGAACAGATTTTGAGCATTAAAGGGTTAAATGGTTAAATTGAAGTTACAACATGTAATTTATGAAAGATGATGAATATTTAGAGAACATGTGTAATTTGTTCATTAATTGTCTCTCAGTCTAGCGTTTTCAAGATGTTGATAGGGTGGAGTACAGTATCTATACAGTACTTAGTTAGATGGTCAATTAAAGCTAGGTGATGTGTTAACCCTTTAACACTCAAGCCTGCCTTAAGCAGTGTCTGCAATGGTCTTGAACAAATTTCATTTGTAGAGCAAGACTATTTTTGAAAATTTACCACTGGAATGAACTTCTCGATAAACACAGCCAGTCATTCCTGTGTTAAATTCTTTTAAATAGTCCTCTTGTTCTTCAAATGGATATTATTTTAGCGAAATTTTTTAATTTCTTGAACAATTTTGAGGGTTAAAGGGATAAACCTAGCTTTAGTCTTTACTGCAAGCTGCTTAACCCTTTAATGGTCAAATCTTCTCAAGAACTTCTAAATCATTGTTTATTGAATGTTCATTTGCAGGCCAAGAGAAGACTATTTTTGAACATTTCTCACTGGAATGACTGGCTTGGTTATCGAGTCAGTAATTCCTTTGATAATTCACCTTTCCAGAGTACCCACCCATCATATTACGTCATAATGAACTGCGTGGTGTGTACAATGACATCATAATGAATGACGTCGATAAGTACGTCACGAATGCATATTTGATGACGGTCTATGGGCTGTTGTACAAATTGTTTGCTTTTACTATTTAATAAATATGGCAGCAACAGCGCCCAGTCAAATTAGTTTCAAAATATTCAACAGCTTCCCTGTATAGTTTTCAGGAAATTGATAGCTAGGGCATTCGGGGATCGATCAATCCAAACACGGCGAGGTGTGGGTGGAGCTTAGCTAGTGATGGGCGGGGCATAGCTAAAAATGGAAAGGTCCATTATCATCTCTTTGCTTGCAAATGAACATGACTACTGCAGATGCGGGTTTTGACTGGCTTGAGCATTAAAGTGTTACATAGATATTGGGGGTAGCAAAGCTGGGCTTCTGAAGTTCCTGAAAATCGCAGGTGCACTATCAATCAATATTCTGGGACAATAATTGCTCTCAGAACGCGATTTAAAGAAATTACACAAGATCCAAGGTTCTAGGGAAGAAAATAAATAGCTAATGTATGAATGAAAGCTTATAATGCGAGTGATGAGAGCGGCGAGTCGCCCTCAAAACCGAACTCCTTGGTTTGCGAGTTACGATTTATAGAAGAGAAAGATTAGATCATAGGGGTGGGTACGATTTCCTTTGAGTGGTTATGACTTCCTTTACGTCACTTTATTCAGATTACCAGACACATTTAATAATGGATTCTATTTATAACCTTCCCGTTAAATCAGGATTGGACATATTTCACGTCAGGGCAAGGTGGATTATGATTCAAGGATATAACCGCTTTCTCTACCAGACTTCATTGCATTAAAGATATAAAACAAATGTACAATTTAGTTCTAGCACACTTATTATTTGCTTTGACATAATTATTATTGGAAAATCCAGGGAGTTCTCAGCTACTCTGATTTACATACATTTAAATTGTCTGACTGCTGCAAGAACTCTTCACATGCTGAATATTTTGAAAATAATTTGATTGAAAATTGTTGGTGACTTAACTTAGCAGTCAAATTGTTTTCAAAATAATCAGCAAGTGAAGCGTTTTTCCCCTGGAAAATGTTGTCTGCAAGTATTCAGCAGCCAGACATGTAATCTCACTGCAACAAGCTCAGCAAAAACAATTTAACTGAAAGTTGTTGGTGGCTTACACCAACAACTTTCAGTCAAATTGTTTTCAAAATAATCAGCAAGTGAAGCGTTATTTCCCCTGGAAAATGTTGTCTGCAAATATTCAGCAGCCAGACATGTAATCTTCTCACAGCAACAAGCTCAGCCTGGGAAAATCCATAACAAAATCTAGGATTGGCCAACTAGAACTGAAAATCCAGGCTTCCACCATACATTTCAAAGCCACTCACACATTCATGAATTTTTATACATGCATACAATACATGGAGTATTGTTTGGGAAGTGGTCTTCGAATAGCAACCTAGTAGAGCGCAGATAATAGTTGCACAACAGCATAGTGTCATTATCTGGTATTACATAATCCACAGTAAATCTCACAATTCATGCCAGTAAAGCAATTGATAGAAAATTGGAGGTAATATTGTAAACCCCCCCCCACCCCCCCTTTCCTAAGATAATCTGTGATAAACTACCAGCAGCTCTGCTGAAGAATATAGATGCATGCTGGTACCCAGGTCATAAGTTATACAATTTGGCAGCTGAAGTGCTATAGTTGATATTTGATTAGGAACATTGAATCTATCAAACTTTAAGGATTTTTGCCTTCCCTTAACCCTAGGTAATAATCTATGGCCTATTGACTGTCCTCACCCATAATTCAAGTATCAGGACACCAATGACACTGATATTCTCAAAACTGGCACTTTTATGTTGAACAGTATAATGTGGCATTTAAATTAGGATTTAAATATTTAACCCTTTAACACTTAAATTTTTTCATTCAAGAAGACTATTTTTGAAAATTTATCACTGAAATGTCTGGCTCGGTAAATCGAGCCAGTTATTCCAGTGGTAAATTTTCAAAAAATAGTCTTCTCTTGGTCTGCAACTGGACATTTCTCAAGACCACTGCAGAAGCCATTTTTGGCTGATATGAGTGTTAAAGGGTTTTAACAGATTACTTCTTTTACTGATCACATAGAATTTGTTTATTTTGTGTAGATTAAACGATGTGTAACTTTTTAATTATTTAATGGTCAATCCAAAAAAATTACTTCTGCACTATTTCCAATTGTTGGCCAAGAGAAAAGCATTTTTGAAAATTTAACGCTGAAATTCCTGGCTTGATAACCGAGCCAGTCACTGATAAATCATTAAAAATAGTCTTATCTTGTACATTCAATAAGCGAAGCAATTTTTTAATTGGTTAATGGTCAAGATGTTTGTTTAGAAATAGTATTTGGAGCGGTCCTAGCTTGGAAGATGTCCATTTGTAGACTAGAGTACTTTTTTAGAAAACTTTCAGTGAAACGACTGCCTAGATGACAGACCCATGCAGTCTCTTGTTAACGGAGACAGTTACAGCATTCATAATAAACTTTCCAAAACATTCGCATGGTTTACAATTTGACATTTTCCTACAGATTAAATTGTTACAGCAACATTGTCTTCAGACAGAAGGGAATATGATCATACAAGGCCATAATTCTGTAGTATTATGGGCTAAAGGGAATCAACCTTTCCACTTTTAGCTATGCCCCGCCTATCTCAATCTAAGCTCAACTCACACCACATCCGTGTTAGGATCGATCAATCTCTGAACTCCCGGACTATCAATTTCCAGAAAACTATACACGTAAGCTGTTGAATATTTTGAAACTAATTTGAATGGGTGCTGTTGCTGCCTATAGCAGCAACAGTGCCCAATAGTAGACATACAATTCGTACAACGTTTGGGACTATAAAGCGCTAACGACGGACTATATTGGATCATTTATGAAGTGATGATTATGACATCATCATACATGTCACTAAGTTAATTATGACATCATAATGATGTCAGATGATCGATGGATAAACTGGAAAGGAGACTTGCTGGATCTATCAAGTACATGTCAGAACTATAGTACAGCTCAGATATAACTATGTTTATAGAAACAAAATAAAACGAACTATTGAATATTTTGAAAATAATTTTCTTTCAATCCAAGTATGTTCAAAATATTACAGAAAATTTCTTACATCGTGTTCAAAATTGTACTAACATACTTCAGTTCTTATTTTGGAAACATGCTAAGTTAAGTTCTGAGCTGGACTGTAGAACATAATGAGCACATGACAAATGATCCAGAAAATTTAATGGGGTAAATTACATATAATTGTTTGTATTAACATATTTCGAATTAGCAATTGGTTTCCCACATATACAGTACATGTACGACGATCTACCTGTATTTACTAGACATAATACAATACAATTAATCATTTATTAACCCTCTACTGAAAAATAATTTCCGCAGTAAATACTAAAAATATCCATTTGCAGGCTTAGAGAAAAACATTGTTGATGAATTTTGGGATTTGATTCACGCCTGGCCGATTACTAGTCGATCACGCTATCACCATGGCCAATCATCTTCCCATCATTTTCAAAGACCCTCACACAGTCATGAATTTTTATACATGAATACATGTGGTATTGTTTGGGAAGTGGGCTTGGCAGGCAAACTGTTTTCAAAATATTTACCAGATTCAGAGATATAACCCCTGGAATATGTAGTCTGCAGAAACTCAGCAGGCAGACAGTTACGGGTTAAAGGTACATATTCACACAGTACCTGAAAATAAACCTGTTAAAAACGTATACTTTTAGAGGCTTAAATTGTGTGCCTAGATGCAATAAAACGAAATACATCTAAGCATATAATGATTTTATTCCATATAAATTAAAAGTTTTTTAAGTTGTGAAATTTAATTACAGAGACCATATGTTAAGATTTATTTCGTTTCATTACATCTAGGCACACGACTTAAGCCTCTAAAAGTATACAATTTTAACAATTTTATTTTCCAGCATTTTGTTGCGAATATTCACCTTTAACTGTTTGTCAATATACCGAAAGTGTATTGAATGTTTTCTGATGAGGAGCATTGTCTGAGCAAGCCCCTGGTTAGCTATTCATAGCTCACTAGCTTCTTTCCCAGAAAGGAAGCCATGAAAATCTCTTCTCCAGTCTCCGAATTTGTTCCAAGGATAGAAATCATAAATTACAAATGCCAGCCAGTGTACACTTTTGAAGGCCATATTACATAGCCTTCTAAAGCGTACACTGACTGACATTTGTAATTTGAAGACCCCTCGGATATTCACTGCAGATAGTCTTGTTTTAATGAGTATCAGCAACTTGAAAACAGGAAAAATTAAGTTTCATTTTACACTTATGGTGCAATCTCCACACAGAGATGAAGAATCTGATTAATGAACTCTGAGAAAACAGTATTTGCAATGGCCTTGAGAAATGAGCAATTTGCAAGACAAGAGTACTTTTAAAAAAATTTTTACCAGTGAAATGACTGATCAACAAGCCAGTCATTCCAGTGGTAAATTTTTATAAACAGTTTTCTACTGGCATGCTAATGGATATTCACTATGTATCAAAATTATATTCTCAGTGATTCAAAATGTAAATTGTGAAATCTACATTAGAAACTCAACCCAGAAAAACTCACATATTAGTACTATATTATATTGTAACGCGATTTCAACTAAATTATCGATTCCTGTCAACAATATCCACTTTTCATTAGGGCAAGCAATCATGATACTGACATTCTCTCTTTAATGAAACGTAGCCCAATAAAAGCGCAGCTGGCGTTTTCCAGTAAAACCACTTACTTTAATACCAGACCTATAATAATAGATGTGATGCACCGGTAATGGTCTTTAGGCGCCATGCCATTGCCTCAGCATAAGAGAGCAATAACAAACACTGCTCATCATCATTATTATTCAGTGAAGAATAAGATCTAACAATATCAAAAAGTAGAGATCTGATATATCACAAGTTTGGAGGTGCTAGGCATTTTGATACTAATTTGACTGGAAACTATTGCTAACATTTGCTGCTTAAAATGCTAACACTCATATCAGCCAAAAACCGCTTCTACAGGTCTTGAGAAATGTCCGTTTGCAGACCAAGAAGACTATTTTTGAAATTTTACTACTTGAATAACTGGCTCGTTATCGAGCCTGTCGTTCCAGTGGTAAATTTTCAAAAATAGTCTACTTGGTCTGTAAATGGACATTTTTAATGGGAATTGAATTTTTTTAAACAAATTCGAGGGTTAGAAGGTTAACACTTAAATATCAGCCAAAACAGCTTCTGCAGTGGCCTTGAGAAATGTCCATTTGCAGACCAAGAAGACTATTTTTTTAACTGACCACTGGAATATGGCTCGACGGTCTACTCTGGGTCTGCACATGGACAATTTCTGATAAAATTTAAATTTTCTTAAACAAATTCGAGGGTTAATGGGTTAAAGAATCAGTTAAAGAATTAACATCGCCCAAGCACTAGACAAACAGTTCAATTAATTTATAATTAGTCAATAACTTCCTTTAATGTTGGTACAATATTGAACCTTTAACACTTATTTTTTCATATAAAATGTTCATTTGCAGACCAAGATAATACTATTTTTTAGTTATCGAGCCAGTCATTCCAGTGGTAAATTTTCAAAAATAGTATTATCTTGGTGTGCAAATGAACATTTCCCTAGTCCGCTGCTTAAGCTGTTTTTTGGTCAACTTTAGGGTTAAAGGGTTAAAATTTCAGGAATGAACACTGGCAGATGCTTTAAGCCTTTGACCGCCTACCTGCTGAATTTTTTAATACTACATTTTCCATGGGATTTAACTCTGGATATGCTGAATATTTTGAGAACAATTTGACTGAAAGGTGTTGGTGGCTTGTTTTCAAAATATTCAGCAGGTCCCGGGTTATTGCCCTTTGAAATTAAAGTCTGGTGGTTTGCAGCTGTGACAGGTCTACTAGTCAAAGCGCAGCAATTATTCATTTGGATATATAAAAATGTGTAGAATTATAATTTATCACAAAATCAGCCCATTCAACAGTATTCAGTGCTCCATGTCAGTACAGTAGAAACCATGTGTAGTCAAGCAAAGCATGATTGTGTCTTGTGTCCCCCCCCCCCCCCCCGCTGTACACAAGGAGAACAATAGCCGCATTCACAATAGACACATAAGTACCACTGCCCAGCTCGTTGGAAATATCACGTTTTGGACATTTTTAATTCATGAACATTTCATAATATTGTCTATATACAGTGAAGCTCAGAAGTAAAACAAATTGTTTAAAAAACCGCAAATAGAAACATTATTTTGGGCATAATTCGATTGAAAGACAATTACTGCCTAAGGCAGCAAGGTCTTCCAACCCAGTTGGGGTCAAAATATTCAACAGTATGTTTTATTCTGTTTTGTCAACTATCTAGATTATTTCTGTGCTGTACTGTACTAGAAATTGATTCTTGTGTTGACAAATAAGAATAAAATAAAAAATGTTAAAAATTCAACAGCTTTCCTGTATATTTGTTATCCCACACTTTTCGAAGTGCGATTATACAGTGCAGTGGTGCGTGCGTGCGTGCGTGCGTGCGTGCAAGAATTGATTGTAACGCAACTCCACCAAAACTATTGGATGGAATTCAACAAATTTGGTATGTGAGTTACCCGTATGACTGCAGTATGCAAAAGCACATTGACATTTGGCTCGCCCACCTGGGTGGGGTTAAAAGGTCAAATCAATTGTAACGCAACTCCTCCAAAAGCGCTAGACAGAATACAACCAAATTTGGTATGCGAGTTCCCCATATGATTGCAAAGTGCAAGAGGACATTTATATTTGGCTTTGCACACAGGGGTGTGGGTGGGTGGTAATACGGTTAAAGCGATGAATGTGGAGATCAGTGATGCGTCATTGATTGAGCAATCTAGTCTTAAAATTAAAACTGGAAGTTCAAGGGTTAACAAGAGCCATCAGCAGACAGCATATCACACCACCCCCCCCCCCCCCCCATCCAAACATTTCAGATAAACATACATCGTAGCTAAACTGTAGTTGTGTTGACATCTTGAAATGATTGCCAGAGATAGACTGACACACACACACATTCTATACAGATGCATGGATGTACAGGCATATGGATAGCGCATGCACATCTTCAAGTGGTAATGAGAATCCATACTAATGTTTCAATAGAATTACAGCTAAATTGTAGTTGTGTTGACAAGAAATGATTGGTACTGCAGTTTATGTATCGGCTTAAGGGTATTTAAAGGGAGATAACGCTGTAATGAATAATTTTCTGGCCGCGAAAAAAGCACATGCACATCTTTGGATGGCAATGACTAGATTTACCATGTTTCAAAAGAATTGTACCTAAACTGCAGGAGTTGCATTGACAAGGATGGACCGACTGATGAACATACATTTTGGACAGACGGATGGACACCTTCACGTGGTAATGATAACATGTACCAATTTTCAAAAGAATCGGAGCTAAACTGTAGGAGTTGCGTTGACAAGAAATGATTGGCAATGCAGTTTATGTATCGGCTTTAAGATATTTAAAGGGGGATAACTCTGTAATGAACACCTTTTCGGTCGCCAAAAAAGCACATGCACATCTGCACATGATACTGATAATGTAGACAAACTTTTAAGTTAATCCATTGAGACATCTAGGAGTTGTGTTGACAATAAATGATTGGCAATGCAGTTTATGTATCAGCTTTAAGATATTTAAAGGGGGATAACTCTGTAATGAACAAATTGCGGGCCACGAAGAAAGCACATGCACATCCGCACATGATACTGATAATGTCGACGAAATTTAAAGTTAATCCATTGAGACTTCGAGGAGGAGTTGCGTTGACAAGAAATGATTGTCAGAGATGGATGGACAGACAGACATGAAAGAAATGATTGGCAATATCTCTTCCCACCCCAACCCCACACCCCCCCCCCCCCCTTCTTCCAGACCAGGAGGGGAGGGGATAGATAAAAAGTATATAGCTGGATCCATCTGTAAAATTTGAAACTGATCCAGGGATCTCGCTAATATTCTATCTTTTAACCTGGCAATAGCAAGGAAACTGGTGTACATTTTTCCACCAGTTCATTTTAAAATTTAATTTGAAGATTTAAAATTCTGACATCAGTGTGATAAGGGTTAATCAGTAATCCAAAGTTAGTATCAGATAGATGCATGAGCAAATGCAATGCCGTACATTTCACATGACTTCTTTATTTTCAGTGGATAATTAGACCTATAAAAATCATATTACAACATACAAGGTGTGTTTAGCCCTTTAATGCTCAAAATTTTTTAAAGAAAATTTAAATAATTTATGTTTGAATTGAGAAAAGACACCAATAATCGAGCCAGTCATTTCAGTGGTAAATTGTCACAAATTGTTTTATCCTGACCTGCAAATGGACAATCTTTAAGAGCACTTCAGAGGCCGGTTTTGGTAAATTTCTTTTTTCTGCGAACGGGCATTCTACGAGAAAAGTTATCTTTAACAAATTTGATGGTTAATAGTGTAGATTAGAGGAATTAAGATTTCACCTCTACAGAGCTGAATATCAGGGGATATTTCAGTAAGGTATTTCAGTAAGAAATGTTTAAAAGCTCTCGCAGAGATTAGCAGAGTGGAAAAAGCCGAGCTTCTTTCGGACAGTACAGCAGGCCACGAAAATTACACATTCCTGCGGTCCGGGGCAACCACTTTTTACTGTAGGGCAACCAACCTTTAACACACTGGTTGCCCCGAAAAACGTCCATTTGCAGACCAAGAAAAGAAGACTATTTTTAAACATTTGGTAAATTTGTAAAAATAGTCTTCTCTTGGTCTACAAATGGGCATTTCTCAAGACCACTGTAGAAGCTGTTTTTGGCCTATATGAGTGTTAAAGGGTTAGATGGTTGAGTTGGTATTCACAAGGATTCTGTAGTCTGTATAGCTTACAACAATACATATTTTCAAAAGAATTAAATTTACAGCAATGGGGCAATCTGGAAAGTCGGGAAACCTAATTTAAATGGTGTACTTGCCCCTGGGGGCAACAATATTTTCCTAATTTTCGACTCCTGGACTACATTTGGTTGAACCACCTTTCAGTTTGGCAAAAACATGTTTGAAGGTGACTTGTGAAAATAAAAGTTTAGCTGTAATATATTTATATAGGAGGCAATGTCACAGGTCACAAGGCATACATTACATCATTAGAATATTGTATAAAGGAAGCTGGGCAGAAAACACTAAATATTTTCATTCGAAATAGAATATTATAGATCGAAAGCAGTCCAAGGCCCGATTTAAGTCGAACTTCTCATGTGCCGTGCCAGCTAAATCTGCCCGAGTCCACTATATAAATCAACCAGTCATTATTAGCACGGTGTGACAGAGTTCGACTTATAAAACGGGCCTAAGAGAGCACCATTTTGAGGCTTTTTTCTGCAACTCTTTCCGAACCTAATGCAGATATATACAGACCTACAAGCCATCATCACCAAAAATATAGGAGGAAAATTTGAAAAATATAAGAGGAACATAGGAATTTGTATGACAATAATATAGGAAAATATAATTTCCGAACCTAAAATGCTTCATTATCTTGATTTAGTGTCTTACTTGTGAATTCCATACCTGGAAAATAGGCTAACAATTTAAATTTATACACTGTAACCCTTGGTGACAGACAATGCTTTAATTCTATACCATTCCGCCAGCATCTTGAGAGGAGAGACCATACTTTGGCACATATCACTCCCATTAATAGAATGCTGTGGTACATTGGTCCTCAAAGCATTGCCTATCATCAAGTCATTGTGATCTCCTTACATTAGGAAATAACACCTAATGCCAAAAATTATTTATTTCTGTAACAAAATTTAAAAATATAGGAAATATAGGAGGAGGCTTTGGCCCTAATATAGGAAGTATAGGAATTGCTAAAGAAATATAGGAATCTCTTGTAGGCCTGTATATAACAAATTTTGTAGAATGCAAGAAATATTATGTTGAATATTTCTGTGACAGGGTTAATTACAATACAACGCTTTACAAATGAGGCCAAAGTGAGGAAGATATATTATATGCATGCCTAAAGCTTTTACATACTTGAACTGTCAACAAATGTCAAGTGTTCAGGTTTCCTTAGTGCACTAACTGGTAGAGCAGCACAGCTCAGAAATAACTTACCATAATAATTGAATGTATTGAACAGAACATTTCTTCCCATGATGTTTCTGTTTTTGCCTTAGAAACATGTTAACCCTTTAACACTTATATCAGCCAAAAATGACTTCTACAGTGCTCTTGAGAAATGTCCATTTGCAGACCAAGAAGACTATTTTGGAAAATTTACCACTGGAATGACTGGCTTGATAACCGAGCCAGTTATTCCAGTGGTAAATTGTCAAAACTAGTCTTCTCTTGGTCTGCAAATGGACATTTTCTAGAAGAAAATTGAAACTTTCTTGAACAAATTCAAATGTTAAAGGGTTAACTTCTTTATTAACCCTTTAATGACTAAATTTGTTCCAAAAAAAATTTAAATACTTATTCATTGAATGTGCATTTGCAGGCCAAGAGAAGAATATTTCTGAAAATTTACCACTGGAATGACTGGCTCGATAACCGAGCCAGTCATTCCAGTGGTAAATTTTCAGAAATAGTCTTCTCATGGCCTGCAAATGAGCATTACGCAAGACCACTACACAGGCCGGTTTTGGCCGGCTTCGTCGTGAGAGGGTTTATTAGCTGTATTTATACTAGATCCTGTTTGCCTAATAAGCCAACATCTGGCACTAACATCGAAAATAATGAACACCAAGGCACCTACAGTATTATTTTAGAAATATAACGACAACCACAATATGAAAATATTCCAACAGACTATTTATTTTATATATATATGGAATACCTGTAAAAAAAAGTCTACTCATTAATTAATTATCAGTACGCCAAGTAGTAGTACTAATATAGGGAGGCAATGATTTCAATGTATTCTCCATCTGAGTTCCAGTATATAATGCTTTGTTCATTTGACGTTTGATGATTATCTGAACTTACACATACTAGTCTCCAATTAACCTGTTAACTCTTGAAAGACCAGTATTGTTGAAAATTTTCTAAGTGATTTTACTGGAAATTGTAGCGGCTATACATTTAGCTCCCCATTAAAATAATTTCAAAATATGCAAGACAAGAGGCCCAAGGGCATGTGACGCTCATCTGGACCATTAGCATTTGAAACATTTGAATTTAAATATACATGATTCGTTACATTAAACAAGATGGAAAAGAAATTTCACAGGAAAATTCTGAATGGGAATTCTGGCGCCTATGATCATAGGATCATTTTATCCAAGCAATTTGACAATTTGCGGTAAATTGTTAATAAACTGTAAGATTTTTACCCCCCAAAAATTTGATGAATCAAAATTCTGAATGGAAATTCTGGAGCTCATCACCACAGGATCCTTTCAGCCAAATTTTGTTGAAATCGCTCAGAATGGTAATGAGAAGCAATTTGACAATTTCCGGTACATTTTTCATAAAATCTAAGATTTTCACCCAAGATATTGATGAATCAAAATTCTGAATGGAAGTTCTAGAGCATATGGCCATAGGATCCTTTCAGCAAAATTTGGTTAAAATGCTAAAGAGAAAGAAGCATTTTGACAATTTCCATTAAATTTTAGATTCATAAAATCTAAGATTTAAAAAAAAAAATTTATCAATCACAATTCTGAAAAGAAGTTCGAGAGCCTACCACCATAGT
>CM067369.1:46349663-46373663 GCA_034401795.1 Chaetoderma sp. LZ-2023a | reverse complement strand
AGGAGTTGTTTGCTATAAATAGCATCAAGCAATTCCATAAACCTTGGATCCAGTCCAATAGACTGGATCCGGGCTGCACGCAAGATCCCCGTCCTAATCGATGCACGGGGTGCATCCTCCTCGGCCGTGGTCGAAACCAGACGGGTCTACCATGGCTAGCCAAGCCAGAGCCTCAGACAAATCTGTTTCCGAGGAGGACACTCCCGTGAACACGTCACCCGTTGACATGTTCACGGCCCTACCAGCAACGGCCTCCCGGCTAGGAGCCATTGCTGATATGCCAGGAACTCCGGTACCATACGGTTCCGCCGCCACCCCATGGAACACACCAGTCCATGGAGTAGGCCCGCACGGAAAACCATGCAGACCCGTAGCGGTTGAAGAACCGTGGTCAAACACGGGCGCCAATGGCACCCCATGTCTGCCACACCCGTCACTGCGTCGATTGGCGGCAAACCAACCATCACGGGACCGGTGCCCGGTACCGGAGTGGCCTCAACCACGGGCGGAGCCGCTGCCCTGGCTTGCGCCAAGCCAGACAGATGGAGGACGGTTCCGTCCAGGACGGAATCGACCTCCATGCTCTCCACCTGCGGCATCACAGGCCGCAGCAACCTCTCCTCCTCGGCTTCCTCATCTTCAGGTCCCGAAGTCGTCACTAGATGAGGAAACCGTGGAGTCGTCCTGGCGGATGGCTCCCATGGCTGACGGACCGGCCACCCCTACTGGACCACCCGGAGGTGGCCGCAGAGAGACTGCAGGAAATGTCAATTTCCCTTTCTCCGAGATCTAACAATACTCACCATTCTGTTACTTCTGATATACAGCTGGCCTTGACAGCGGCTCTAGGATTATAGACTTAGAAAGCTTTACCGACTCCTGGGAACCGGGTACCCGGCTCCCCACTGCCGAGTACCCGTTTACCATAGAGCTCATATTGTTTGCATAGCCACCAAACAAGAGAAAACTATGGCTTGCCTCCGTGGGGCTGGGAGGCTGGGTCCGTAACAGAATGGTGAGTATTGTTAGATCTCGGAGAAAGGGAAATTGACATTTCCTGCATTCTCCTTCGATCAATACTCACCATTCTGTTACTTCTGATATACACCAGATTTGATCAGTAACCTGGTGGGAAGGGGCAAGCCATACATGCTAATTTTGCCCCTTGGAGAAAGATTTTAGACTTCAAACTTGACTAACGGAGACCTAAAAGGACCGTCAAGTTCACGGAACCGAATCACATTCGCGTCACAGCCCCCCCCCCTTTTTCCTCCTAAGAAAAGGGAGAGAACTAACGAACATGTATCTCGCCTGAAAACACCAATATGCCAAGAGGGTTAACTACTCCCTGCATATCGCTTGTATTAGCCTGGGAATGAGCATGAATATATAAGATGAATGAACATGATACATATACATAATACAAAAAACTCTCACTTGTTGAATTACCTTATGATAACAGGACTTCAGACGTACCGCCTACAACCATACACCGGTTCGGCCATCAGTGACACAATCTGGTTGACATCCTCTCGCTTGACCATGCCTGCTTTAGGTTCTTTTCTTACCAAAGTGAAAAAAGGGGAAAAGCAGTGGTCACTAACTATCGTTTCAAAACAGCTAAAGCGAGTGGATTGGCTGAGTCTGACACATCCCTCATATAGTAATCCGTAAATGAGGACTCACAGTGCCATTGTGCAACGGCCATGATGTCCTCTAACGGAACACCATTGTAAAGGGCGGTCGAGGCGGCTATTCCTCTAACATCGTGTGCCCTTACGCCCTGCACCTGGTGCCCAGTCGCCATCTCATGAGTAGTCTGAATGCATTCGACCACCCAACGAGAGATAGTATCCATGGATGCGGCGCCATAAGGCTTTTTATGGCAGATCCACAGATGTCTATCGTTCGACCGTAACGAGTCAGTCCGTTTCTTGTACTTAGTCAAAGCACGGACCGGGCACCAGACACTGGCATCACGATCAAACCTGGTTAACTTCGGTATAATGATCGGTTTGCCGGGATATCTCAAAGATTGGTTCTTTGACATAAATTCTGCTCTTGGCAGAAGACGCAGACCTTCTCCAGAAACAATAAATCGGTTCCTCTCTGCCGAAAGCGCATGGATCTCACTGCGCCTTCTAGCTGAGGAAGCTGCCAATAGAAAGACCGCCTTTAGAGTCAAATGCTTTAGACTAGCCGAACGCAACGGTTCGAATGGGTGCTTGGCCAGTACATTAAGCACTAAAGATAGACTCCAGGCTGGAATGACTACCGGTTGTCTCGGGCGGAGATTGCTCATTCCCTTCAACATCACGTTTAACTGGGCCACCTCTGGACTATCCCTGTTGGCTAGACAAGGGATAACTGATGCCAAAGCTGACTTGTATCCAGCAATTGTCACGGGAGCTAGTCCTGTAAAGAACAGCTCACAGAGAAAGTCTGCTATTTGCTGAATAGTGGATTGAAAGGTATCAATACCCTTTTCTTCACACCAGTCTGCAAATCTGTTAACCTTGTTGTTATATGACTTGAAGGTTGACCTCCTTCTCGCAGCCGCGATGAAATCAGCAGCCTGTCGAGAAAAGCCTTCCGACGTGGAACGTTGTTTGACAACATCCACGCAGTCAATTTGAACATTTCGGAACGCTCGTGTAGGAAGCGTCCCTTGGCCTGGGAGATTATGTTCGGAATCTCGGCCAACTGCACAGGATTTTCCACCAGCAGATCTAGAAGATCCGTGAACCACGCCCTGCTCGGCCAATACGGCGCTATTAGCAGGACCAGACACGGTTCCTCCCTGACCTTCACCAATACCTTCGGTAGAAGAATGGTGGGTGGATACGCGTAAGCGTGCATCCCTCTCCAGCTTATCGCCAGAGCGTCTGTATCGACGGCATTTGGATCTGGAATCGGCGAGACATATGTCATGATTTGAGCATTTTCCTTTGTGGCGAACAAGTCCACGTTGGGTTTGCCCCAATGCTCGAAGATCCGTCGCAGAACTGGAGGGTTGAGGGACCATTCTGTTGGCAGGATTCTCTGTCTGCGAGACAAAGCATCCGCCAGAATGTTCAATCGGCCAGGAATATGAGCTGCTTTCAAAACAACCGAGTAATTCCTGCACCATTGAATCAAGTGCCACACCCTGATGCACAGGGTGGGCGACCTGGTCCCTCCTTGGCGATTTATATATGATACTACTGTCGAATTGTCCGACCGTATCAATATCACCTTGCCCCTGATCATCGGAAGGAACTCTTCCAACGCCAGTTCCACTGCCATCATTTCCAACAGATTGATATGCAGCTGACTCTCCGGGAGAGTCCATGTGCCCGAGACCTGCTGTTCAGATACAACTGGATAGGTCTTCGCATTAGAGCAGCGTACGGGATAACCTGCTCCATGGAGACCATCATGCCCAGCATCTGAAGGAACCGCCTCGCCTGAATGTGGTTTCCCACTCGAAAACTCCCGAGGATGGCTAACAGACACCACTCTGGGCTCTGACGGGTAAACCCTGCCCTCCTCTAGGTCGAATCGCATCCCCAAATAAACGAAATGTTGAGTGGGTGTCAACTCGGATTTCTCCTCGTTGACTATCCAGCCTAGATCTGAAAGTAACTTCAGAGTCAGAGCAGTATCCACGTTCAACCTGGCTGCCGAGTCTGCCTTGAGCAGCCAGTCGTCTATGTAGGTGTGTAGCGCCACGTTCTCTTTTCTGAGAAACGCTGTCACCGCAAGGACCACTCTTGTGAAAACCCTCGGAGCTGTCGACAGGCCAAACGGGAGAACTGTAAACTCCCATACTTGATTCTGAAACGCAAATCTCAGAAACCTGTGCCAACTCCGATTGATCGGAATGTGGAAATATGCATCTTTCAGATCGATCGATACACACCACATTCCTTTCCTCAATCCCGCCATTACCGACCTCGGTGTTTCCATCTGGAACCGAGGCGTATGGATAAACCAATTTAATGGCCTGAGATTGAGTATGGGTCTCCATTCCCCCGTGCTCTTGGGGACAAGGAACATGTTTGAATAGAAGCCTGGAGTGTTCCGGTTTGCTGGTTTTATTGCTCCCTTCAGAAGCAAACCCGACACTTCCTTTTGAACGGCTTCTAACTTGTCTGGCTCCCTTGGTACGGGTGTCCAGACTGGTGCCAAAGACAGATTTTGTGGTGGAAAGTCCCACCACTCCGGCATGTAACCCTGGGATAACCATCCCAGGACCAGACTGTCTGACGTCACACCTCGCCAAACCTCGACGAAACGCATGAGCCTTCCACCCACCATAGACGCCTCGACGTCTAACGGGGTTGTCCGGCTCGCAGTCCCCCCCCGCCCCCTTTCTTAACGAGAGAGAGTGAGAACCATTTCGTTCTAGGTACGACGGGTATAACTGGCACCGCTGTTCCTGTCGCACAGGTGCGGTCCAGGCGGATATGAAGGGAGCTTGCGTACCCTCAGGTACGCTTCGGCCCCTTCTGTCCGCCCTTTGAGGCCTTACCCTTCCCCTTGCCCTTACCACCTCTAGGGCGGTCAGGAGCAACATTGGGGAGGGTAGGCGCCTCTACAGCCTTCCTGGGTTTCTTTGCCGGCGGCGGCTCCGAGAACCCAGCCGAAACAGACGTCGCAATAGGCCTGGCTTTCGCCTTGCCCTTATGCTTTTTCTGTTTCTTTGAAGGCTGTCCGGTTAGCGGCTTGCCCACAGCCCCTAGTGCGTGCGCTTGCCGCACCAGCTCTAGCTGGAGATTTACCGCTAACCGATTCTGCGCAATACTGGCGGTGTCCTCTAAGATGGCCCGCGCTTGGCCACCAAAGATGCTAGGCCCTGTCAGGGGCGTCCCAAGAAGACGCTCCCTGACTGCCGTAGCCGGACGCATATGGTCAATGACCATTTGCCTCCTGGACTTCGTCACACGCGCTTGCACCCTTGCCAATGCGTCCATTGACAGCACCAAGCCGTCATTAACGCACGATAGCGCCACAGGTGGCACAGGGTGGCCTGCCCCCGCTTCAGCCCACACCGACTGAAGTAGACGATAGGAGTGATTGACAGCGCTCATGGCTGCCCTCACACCCTCATCGCATAGGGCCAGGACTTCTTCCTGGTGTACCTGGGCCTTATCCACTAGTGCCGGACCGGGACCACCCGACCCGGCACTCTGGACGCCCAGTACCCATCGGTCATCCTCCGTGACCGACGGGACTACACCATACCTGTCGTATTCACCCCGCGGAATACGGCACCTTGCCCGCACCTCCCTGGAGGCCGCAGGGAGCTGACCCTTGGTCATTAGTTGTTTACTATAAATAGCATCCAACAAATCAATGAACCGTGGATCCAGTCCCACTGACTGGATCCGGGCCGCGGGCAAAATCCCCGTCCTAATCGACGCAACCGACGGACGGGGCGCATCTTCATCGGCCGTGGCCGAAACCACAGACGGGTCAACTCTGGCTAGCCACGCCAGAGCATCAGACCAATCTAACTCCGAAGAAGATACTCCCGCAAACACGTCACCCGTTGACATGCTTACGGGTCTGCCAGCCATGGCCTCCCGGCCAGGAGCCACGGCTGACACGCCAGGCACTCCGCTACCACATGGTTCCGCCGCTACCCCATGAAACACTCCGGTCCATGGGGTAGGTCCGCACGGAAAACCGTACGGACCCGTAACCGTCGCGGAACCATAGCCGGCCACGGGCGCCAACGGCACCCCATGTCCGGCTGCCGGACCAGGCGAGATAGGGGAGTACCACGCCTGGCCCGGCACACCGGTTCCCCTGACGGCTGGTGACAAACCAAGCCGCGCGGAATCGGTGCACGGTAACGGATTGGCCTCAGCCGCAGGCGGAGCCGCTGACCTGGCTTGCGCCAAACCAGACAAATGGAGGCCGGTTCCGTCCAGGACGGAATCAACCTCCATATTCTCCACCTGCGGCTTCACTGGCCGCAGCAACCTCTCCTCCTCGGCCTCATCGTCTTCAGACTCCGAAGAGCCGTCACTAGACGAATAAACCGTGGAGCCGTCCTGGCGGACGGCTCCCACACCTGACGGACCGGCCACCGCTACTGGACCACCCGGAGGTGGCCGCAGAGAGACAGAACCCGTCTGGCCGAAGCCAGACGGACCCGCCAGGGGGCCGTACGAGACGGCCCCCTCGGTAACCAGTCCAGAATCCTGTCCGAAGACAGGATCCGTACCAGGCATGGGGAGAAACTGCCCCCCAACCTTTGGTAGCAGGGACGACACCAGCGTGGGCAGAACGCTATGCAGAAAACCCTGCATAGCCGGACCAAACCACGCCGGCGGTGCCATCTCCAGCTGGGGACGTGGAGCACCCCCACCGGCCGAACCGGGCGCTCCACGATTTCCTCTCGGACCGCCTGACCCCGCGTCAGACCCAGCCAAGTCCTTCTGGGCAAGGAACGTAACCATCGTTTCGACGGACCACACTGCACAAACATTACACCTATGATCTATATTACACAGGGCACACCTAAAACAGACATGGTCCTTGAACATTACACGGACAAACTTATGGCAGTCGTCACATGATGGCGGGGCTGGCTTGGCCTATAAAATAAGCACAAACCTACAATAAACAAGCGGAACGAGACACGGATGGAAGGCAGACAATTAATTTTCAAATATTTTGACTCATAAATTAACCGTAACCTCCCGCACCCCACCCCGCCACGTTACAACAACGATCGCATTGATTATGACGACAAGAACGCGGCGGGCACAACACACCCATAATAGATCCTACAGGATGTGTAACGGCTCCAGGAATCATATCGCATAGCATTCAGGGTATATTTACTAATCAATATAAATTATACTCCTAACGAACGCAGCACGATATGTGAAGAAAACAACAAAATGTATAACAACTGCTGTCTCACACGGTAAAACCGCAGACCACACATCTACTCAAGAATTTTGAAACCACCGATCATTGCAAACCGATCGTGATCGCACGTAAACTTGATCATTCTAAAGTTTCCGGTACCATTTTTTAGTACGCAGCACCCAGAACAAGATGCGCGAATTAATGAAAAAAATTTTCTTCACATAAACATCCGAGCGACCGGGTGTGACGTCACCCGCTCGGATTCTACGGAGAACGACGTCAGCCGATATTCGTGTTAGAAATACCGTAGCAAACACCTATTTTCATATCTGCCGATCGCCTGTTGGGGTTTAAAGAAGGCGATCGTCTGGCATATATCGTTGCTAGCACACGTCCCAGATTCTATGGGGTTAGAAATTGGAACATGCGACACAACGAAATTTAGAGACCTAAGTCTTTTAACTATGGATATAAAGAACAATACAACCTGGCTGTCTTGGGCGGTATTCTCCATAGTCCTTAGTTATCCTTTCAGAACACACAAACTATCACTGATTAAAGACTTAGATTCTTTTAAAAAACACTAAAATCCTTAATGCGAAAAGCATGTATTGCACTTGTTGCTATGCAAACAAGAATGAGCTCTATGGTAAACGGGTACTCGGCAGTGGGGAGCCGGGTACCCGGTTCCCAGGAGTCGGTAAAGCTTTCTAAGTCTATAATCCTAGAGCCGCTGTCAAGGCCAGCTGTATATCAGAAGTAACAGAATGGTGAGTATTGATCGAAGGAGAAAGAGCCCATCAGGCCGGAGGCCAACAGGACTGCCAGGGGGCCGTACGAGATGGCTCCCTCGGTGGCCAGTCCAGAACCCTGTACAAGGACAGGGTCCGAATCAACCATGGGGGAGAGACTGCCCTACAACTTTTGGCAGCAGGGACGACACCAGCATGGGCAGACCGCTATGCAAGAAGCCTTGCATAGCAGGACCAAACCACGCCGGCGGTGCCATCTCCGCCACCTCCGGTTGCATACGTGGAACGCCCCCAAGGGCCGAAACAGACGCTCCACAATTTACTTTCGGACCGCCTGACCCCGCGTCAGACCCTGCCAAGTCCTTCTGGGCAAGGAACTTAAGCATCATATCGACCAACCACACTGCGCAAACGTTACACCTACTGTCAAGATTACACTTAGTACAGCGGAAACAGACATGGTCCTTGAACAGAACCTTCACGAATTTGTGGCACTCGTCACATGATGGCGGGGCTGGCTTGGCCTATAAATAAGCACAAACCTACAATAAGCAAGCGGAACGAAACAAACATGGAAGGCAGACAATTAATTTTCAAATATTTTGACCATAAATTAACTGTTAACCCTCCTGCACCCCACAACGTTACAGCAAAGACTGCATTGATTATGACGACAAGAACGAAGCGGGCAATACTACACCCATACACTGATCCTCATGGATGTATAACGGAACCAGGAATCATCACATAGCATTCGGGGTATATTTACTAATAAATATAAATTATAGTCCTAACGAAGGCCAAAACGATATGTGAAGAAAACAACAAAATGTAAACAAACTGCTGTAGCACACGGTAAAACCGCAGACCACACATCTAAAGCAAGAATTTTGAAACCACTGATCATTGCAAACAGATCGTGATAACACGCAAAACTTAAAAATTCCAGTTTTTCTGGTACCAATTGGTACGCAGCACCTAGAATCAGATGCGCGAATTAATGAAACATTTTCTTCACATAAACATCTGAGTAACACGGGTGTGACGTCACCCGCTCGGATCTTACGGAGAACGACGTTAGCCGATTTTCGTGTTAAAAAACACCGTCAACAAACACCTAATTTCAGGGGGAGGGGGCTGAGGTGGTGGAGCTAGTGCCGGTTGAGACGATCTATTCGATGACGTGATACTTCCGCTATCATATGGAAGCGGAAGTCTGATGGATCCCAAAGTGAGGTTACTACAGTAAGTTGATGTAGTTTGGATGTTGTAGGGGTGTGACGCGGCGGCTGCCGCGAGATACGCGTACATGTGTGGGTCCGGCATACCATATGGCCAAGTAAATGTCATACGCTGTCGTTTGTCCTTCATTCGACGATTTTGAAACCAAATCTGTAATTTAAACATAAACATTGTTAACATATTACAGCCGCTTCTAATTAAACTATTATACACAATTGGCAACCTCTCCCTGCCATATGTAACAGCAATCGTAATAGTTGATACCCACATCATCACGGATGAATACACGAGTTTTGTCGCTAGGGCATAAGTACATGCGACTGATGCGAGTGAGCGCAGATCATGCTGCATACTGGGAAGCTATGGCTCTTTCTGGGACCATATCTTAATGAAACATTGTGGGACCATGCGCTAATGATACATTGTGGCACACCGACTTAGTCATGTATTCTGGGACCATGTTTCAACAATTTCATATCGCCTGTTGGGGTTTAAAGGAAGGCGATCATCTGGCATATTTCGTTGTTAACACACGTCCCAGATTCTTTGGGTTAGAAATTGGAACATGCGACACAGACGAGATTTTGAAGACCTACGTCTTTTTAACTATGGAATAACATGGAAATATACAACCTGGTTATCATCGGCAGCATCCATGGTAATCCAATATATCCTTAGAGAGCGCACAAAGCTATCACAATTTACACACAAAAGACTTAATATAATCTCAAGACTTCCAACTGCAAAAAAGCATGTGTCTCTTGTTGCTATGCAAACAAGAATGCGCTTCATGGCAAACGGGTACTTGGCAGTTGGGAGCCGAGTACCCGGTTCCAGGAGTCGGTAAAGCTTACTAAGTCTATAGTCCTAGGACCCAGCTATCCAGGCTAGCTGTATCAGAATTAATAGAATGGTGAGTATTGATCGAAGGAGTAAATATATTTCGTGAAACTTCTACAGGATGACGCATAGATTCTATGTTTTAATACTGAATAATCTTCAAAATAAGATCTTAGTAAATCTACCATGACAATTTGACCGAAGAATCATGTTTGTACTCATTTTTCAAGAACTCTAGTGAATAAATCTTTTTCAAGAATTCAAGCGCATAACTGCAGCTGTATTTTAGCCAAACTGAATGCCAGTCAAGGTCTCATCTCTCATGTTCAAAATATGAAGTGAATCGTCAAGTTTTCGAGTGGAAACAGATTTACACGCATGAAAACGATTTCTATAATCCCTGCCAATAACGATTTAGAGTAAAATCTCATGACTTGATAGTTCCAATTAAAGCAGGATTGGCTAAATATTTGAATAATGATTAAAATCATATTATACATAGTTTCTAAGTAGAGAACCACAAGATTAATTGTGAAGAACTAACAAGTACTTATATTATGTTTTATTGCGACCAAATAAACACTGAAATTCCAATATCTCAGATTAAAAGCACACATATAGGTCAGCTGTTGAATATTTTGAAACTAATTTGCAACAGCTTCCAGGCAAATTAGTTTCAAAATATCCCACATAATCTTGTATTAATGGCATGTAGTGTTCAGTTGAAATGGTTACCTAATGGAGATGGACTGTATACATTGCAAAACACTGGCTAAAATTGCTACGATTTGGCTAAGAAAAACTGTAGTTGGCTAATCTACTGGCTAATCATTTGCGAAAGCCAGGTCTGTCCCTGGTTTATTTTTACAAAACTAAGACTTTCACCCAAAAAATTGACCAATCAAAATTCTAAACAGGAGTTCTAAAGGCCACCACTATAGAATCCTTCCAGGCAAATTTAGTTGAAATCTGTCAAGAAGCTAAGGAGAAGACATATGACACTTTCCGGTAAATTTTTTACAAAATCTCAGATTTTGAGCCCAAAAAATTTACCAGTCAAAATTTTGAATAGAAATTCTAGAGCATACCACTGTAGAATTCTTCCACACAAATTTAGTTAAAATCTATTAAGAAGCTAAGGAGGAGATACGTTTTGACACTTTCCAGTAAATTTTTTACAAAATCAAATGCTTTAACCAAAAAAATTGACCATTCAGAAATTTGAATAGAGGTTCCAGAGCCTACCTCCATAGGATCCTTCAAGACAAATTTGCCTGAAATCTCTCATGAAGTTACGGAGATACGCTCCGACACTTTCCGGTATATATTTTACAAAATCTAATATTTTCACCCAAAAAATGTACCAATCAAAATTCTGAATAGAAGTTCTAGAGCCCTACCACTATAGGATCCTTCCAGGAAAATTTAGTTGAAATCTGTCAAGAAGCTAAGGAGGAAATGCATTTCGACACTTTGCAGTAAATCTTTTACAAAATCTAAGATTTTCAGCCAAAAAATTGACGAATCAAAAATCTGAATCTAAGTTCTAGAACCTACCACTATAGGACCGTTCAAGACAAATTTGGCCAAATTCTGTCAAAAAGCTAAGGAGGAGAAGTGTTTTGACACATTCCGGTAAATTTCTATAAAATCTAAGATTTTCACCCAAAAAATTGACGAATCAAAAATCTGAATAGATGTTCTAGAGCCTACCTTCATAGGATCCTTCTAGCCAAATTTGATTAAAATCTGCCAAGCGGTATAGGAGATACATTTTAAAGCAAAAGTTGACGGACTGACGATGGACGGATGGACAGACGACGGAAGGTCGCCATGGCATAAGCTCATTTGGCCATTCTGGCCAGGTGAGCTAATATATCATAGACATTGATAAGATAAGATTGATTTACAGAACGCAGGCTAAAAAGCCTCTATGTTCCGTTTTGTGTTAGGCTGCTATAGAGTTAGGCTGCTATGATAGTTAAATCTTAGTTCTTGGTTTGCCCAGTATGTGTCTAATCTATTCTTGAAGATGTTTAAATTTTCCGATGTTACAATGTGATCGGATAGTGAATTCCAGGCATCGATTATTCTATTGGTAAAGTAATGTTTTCTGAAATCATGTGAAAAGCGATGTTTCTTTAGTTTATGTGTGTGCTCCTGCTATTGAATTGTTTAATGTGAAAAGATGTTTTGTTAGATGTGTCGTAATAACCGTGTACGATTTTATATAATTCAATCATATCTCCCCGGTGTCGTCTGTATTTTAGAGTTGGGAGATTTAGTCTCTTTAGCCTGTCAGGGTAGCTCAGTCCCTTCAATGACGGAATCTGTCTGGTTGCCCTCCTTTGAACATTTTCGATAGTATTGATATCTTTTTCTTTGTATGGGCACCAGACACTGTTAGCGTATTCAAGGTGAGGGCGTACTAATGCTTTGTACAGCAAGGTGAAATTGTCATTATTTAGGTATGTGTAGGTTCTGCGAATTATTCCCACTATCCTGTTGGCTTTATTTACCTGTTCCTGTATATGTTTTCGAAAGTTAAGTTGTCCGTCTATAAATATGCCTAGATCTTTTTCAAACTGAACAGATTCAAGTGGTATTGGGAGACCATCCTCTCCGTGTAGGTGATAGGATCTGTTTTCAACATTTTGTTTGCTTTTTATTTCCAGAACTCTACATTTGTTTGGACTGAATTTTAGTAGCCATGTAGAAGCCCAGATCATCCTGTATTATTTTACTGTCTGTTTTGTCTTGAATTTGTTTATAAATTGATATTGTGGTCAGAACTCTAAATAGTGGTTTTGACAATTGTTGAATTCTATGAAACTTATGATTGATTGCCGTCTCACTTGAGTCCTGGCTTGAAAATAGTTAATCTTTCTTTCAATTGAGTTCTGTATTTTATTTAACAGTTCACCGATGATACAACATATTTCTCTGTATCTGTAGGGATTCCTATCAGGAAATTTATTGGGATGATTGCTTAGCATATAATGATCTACAGAATGTTGCCCATTCGCCACTGATCCATTCTATTTCCAGGTATTAGAAAAGTTCATTTTGAATACCCAAAGGAAATAAATAACCTTTAAGGTCTTAGCACCCACAAATAATTATCATAATTATCAATCAACATATATGGTTAATCAAGAGGAAGACTGGAGTGGAGACGTATAAGATTTCTATGCTGGATTCCTGAACATTCTTAAATTGGGAGGGGTGTTAATTAAATCAATGAGTGACAATTCCCCACACACACACACACACAGTGACACACCACAAATGCTCATGTGGAAGATAACAAAAGCCCGCTTTACATTTTTACCGTAAAGCTCTATTATTATTATTTATTATTATTATTGTTGTTATTATTATTATTATTATTATTATTATTATTATTATTATTATTCGTCCTATCTCTCACGCCAGCAATTCATAAACCCGTTGTTTTGAAGGAATAAAGTAAAATTCAACTTGCGTCCCCTTGTCTAGATAATGGACTCGATACCATAACAAAAACATGTGCCCGTCGTTTGCTGCTTTGATTTGCCGCCATTTCACTTAACCTTCGGACACCCACCCTATTTTTCACAAAACCCTCCAGAAACCGAATAAAATCGACAGTAGATCTAATAGTGCGATTATGTACTTACAGCACATATTTAAATCCATCATATCGAGCAGATTTTAAGGCTGCACTTGGCAAAATTTGCGAATGTAGCGAGAATATACATCTGCGTAAAAAATATTCCACCGTTCTGCTCGTACTCGACGAGAATGCTATTTGTTTGAGGAGCGAACGGGAACGTAAAATTCATTTCTTATACGCTTTGGAACCGAGTACTCGTATTCTGGGGTTTCGTTAGGAATCGGTATGGCTTCATGCGAAATCGCCATTCGTATCTCGCGAGATCTCCTTCGATTCGAGATCCAGAAAAGTATCTCGTATGTATTGAGTAGCCATTGGCGTTCCACCAGAATTTTGATTGGAAATTTGATTTCCACCAGAATATGGTGGTAGAGAGAATTGAAGCTTAAGAGGACACGAGCGTTACTCTCCTCATACCAGAGAATATTAATTCACGTAAAACGAGACTATATAAAGCCTATAGTAGTCTGCGTGACAAGTAGTTAAGAGAAAAATAGTCCCTCTGAATTCGTCGTAAAATTCAAATCTGGCGCACGTCTGTCGCACACAAAATGAAGTCAAGAATTTGCTGACGTTGCATGGATATTGATATCACACGAACCACTGGGTGGCTCAAGTCCATTTTAATGTCTGTATTAAGCTAGTGATCCAGAGGTTAAGATGATACAAAAATCAACACGATCCATGATGTTCCTTTTACAGTCCGCTACGGAGATGGACTGGGCCCATTATGTCTAGTCGACGAAGTGGAGTCTGTGTAACAGTCTAGTCATTGTGATGACGTAATAAGATGGCCGGTCACAATACATTAGAGGTGTATTCTCGTAGCCACGCCTCTATTTTTAGATTGGCTAAATCACGCTAAATTCGTGTCTCGCGAGATCTCCTTCGATACGAGATCGAGAAAAGAAGCGTATTCTCGAAGAAGCTCTGCCTCAATTTTTTTTCAAACTCAGCATTAGATGGGAAAAGTGCGATACCATACAGTATGCAGATATTATCACCTTACTTGAAAATACATCAGAAATTAACACTAATCTGGATGCTAAACAATGCTCTTGTACTCCGCATCTGTTACTGCTACAATCTAAACATAGAAGCGTGTTTTCTTCGAGAATACACCTCTAATGTATTGCCCGGCCATCCTACTACGTCATCACAACGACTAAACTGTTAGACAGACTCCACTTCCGGGACCAGACAGCTCGGGACCCAGTCTATCTCTGTAGCGTATAGGCGTTATATCATCTCGTTTTACGTGAATTAATATTATCTGGTATGAAGAGTGATGCGTGTGTCCTTTTACGTTTCAATTCTCTCTACCACTATATTCTGGTGAAAATCACTACGCCAATGGCTACTCAATACATATGAGATACTTTTCTGGATCTCGTATCTAAGGAGATCTCGCCAGATACGAATGCTACTGTTAGTGAAAGGCCAAAAATAGATAAGAGAAAATCCTTCAAAGGCATCAAGGTATAAGGTTTCACATGAAATATGGATTACAGATGGCAGACCAACAGATCCAGACAGTGAACCCAATATCCGTTGCAAACAAGCCCGCTCGCAGATGAGGTTGTTAATATGGCTATATATAAACCACAATAGAGCAAGACACTGGAAAGCCATTTTGGATGTTGATGAATTCGATAAGCTACATTCTTCAGGTTTATTGCTAAGCAAAGGGCCACTCCTACAATGGGGAATTGAGCAGATCATCCAGAATGAAGTGATCCTGACAGACCCAGCTAATATCGTAGACACCATGAGTCAACACTTCAGTTCCTTAGCCACCCCACTTCAAAGTGAGGAGTTTGACCAGGACTACAAAAGCCTTATCAACTCTGACATAGCTATCGAGGATGTGTGTAAAAAATGTTTTAAAAACACAAACAGCTATCCCATACCATACTGTAACTCACCAAATGAGAAGGAGATTCGTAATATAACCTCTGGATTGAAACCCAACCGCTTATGCAGGATTATCATCAGAACACCTTAAGCATGTCCCACTTGTGATAATCAAGCTTATATGTCTCTTCTCATGAGCTATATTATTAAATCAAGATATGCACCAGCAGCCATGAAGCAAGGTATCCTGGCACACGTTCCAAAGAAAGGAAAAGATACCAGGTTGGCTACTAATCACAGAGGAATTACAGTTATATCAATTATGAGCTATATTATTAAATCAGGATATGTACCAGCAGCCACGAAGCAAGGTATCCTGACACACATTCCAAAGAAAAGAAAAGATACTAGGTTGGCAACTAATCACAGATGAATTGCAGTTTTATCAATTATGGGAAACATCCTTGAGAAAGTAATACTCAACAGAACAAAAGCTATACATAATAGGGAACAGTCTGTTTTCCAAAGGGGCTTCACTGAAAACTCCTCTTCAGTGAACACTGCATCAATAAGCACAGGAACACAAAATGAAGCAAAGGACAACAGCTCACAGTTATTGCTTGTAACGCTTGATACATGTAAAGCCTCTGATGTGGTATGGCATGCATCACTTTTAAGGAAAATCTACAATCTTGGAGCAACTTGGCCATTGTTGACTACAATTAAGGAGATATATCCAGGCGTGCAGACAGCCGTCAAAGTACATAACAATTCAGTCCTTATGGTATGCACCAAGGAGTGTGACAAGGAGGGATCTTATCAACTATCCATTATAAACACTATAATAACAAGCTCCTATGCATGCTGGAAGATGTAAATATTGGTGCTAAGATAGGACACATTAACTGTAATGCACCAACTTGCGCAGTTGATATTGCGATCCTAGCTTATGATACATATTCACTTTCAGCAACTACTTAGCATTGTAGACAGTTACACCAAAGAAGAGAGATATTTCATTAACCCTTAAAATGTGCAGTTGTGTCTCTCAACAAAATTCTAATAAATGAACCCATAACACTAGCTGGTGACACCATCAACATATCCGAGAGTGGAACTCACCTAGGAACTGAGCGATCAAGCCTTAGTAGAGGGAACACTGAAAAGCATATAAACTCAACATGTATGACACTCTACTCCGTGATCGGTGCTGGGCTATATGGAAATGGTGGCCTATCTCTGCTTGTACCTGGAACATTTGTTGTCTCCCTTGGCTTCTATACGGCCATGAAGTTGCTAAACTGACACACACATCACTAAACTCATTAGAACAGTTTCAGAGAACTACATTAAAGTGGCTACAATCTCTCCCAACTAGCACAGCATCTGTAGCGGTCCTGAGCCTATCGGGAAAAGGCAAATACAGGCAGAACTATAGATAGTAGGAAGCTATAGTTCTTCTCCGCAGTATCTTTGCAGACAACAAGACACTATAATACCAGATTGGTGCCAGGAAACTAGCTGTAAAGGACATTAACAGTAACAGCTGGTATATTTAATGCCGCAGTATTCTGCACAAATACAACCTCCCAACCATATATGAACATCTCCGAAACACGCACCGCACCCGTAAGAGGAATGGAAAACTGCTGTGCATAATCAAAGTAACAACAAAGTCTTGATACAATGGAGAGATGAGCACTCGAATAAAACCACGCTGAATTTTCTCAATAATGACTCCTGTGCTGTTGGTTCAGTATACCACTGCTGAAGCTCGGTTGACAATACTGTCAGAGATGCCATACACGCTGCTGTGAAAGCCAAACTACTTACAGGGAGGTATGTACTCCAGTCATACTGAGCATGCTTCAATCAATACAATGTCCCTGATACCTGCCCTATTTGCCTTGAGGCCCCTGAAGACAGTGTTCCCTTTCTTGTGACCTGCAAGGTGACTGACGTCTGTAGTAAGCCATACATAGATAATATCCTGAGAATACTGAAGAAAGAAAACAACCAGGACCAAGTTGACAACATCATGAATGATCCCAAAATGGTAGCCCAACCAATCCTTGACCATGAAAACCATAATTGCCAGATATACAGTTATCACCACAAAATTATACAAATTGCTAGAATCACCCGTATCCTCAGTTATGCTATGCACCTTGCGAGATGCAAAACATTAAGAAACCTGCAAGTGTGAATCGTCTGCTAGCTTACACTTGCACAAAATTGAAATTAACGCAATGTGCATATTACACAGACTGGTAACCGTATTTGCAAATAGCAGTTGTTTGTACAGAACTAACATCAGGTCAGTGGCGTTGCAAGCCCAAGGGTCTGGGAAAAAATAATTTAATCGCAAATAAGAGGTAGAGAAATATACATGTACGTTGATAAATTGTTTTGTTTATTATGATGAGTGACGTAGCGACACACACACCCCACCCCCCACCCCCCACCCAGCACACGTGCCTACTTAGGGAAATCAAATGTACTTACATTCAACTACAGTACAAACAAAGTGCAATTGCATTGGAGCGAGAAGTGAAATGTAAAAAGGTTTTAAATTAGTCACGGTCGACGCTTTGTTTAGTAAGCCAGAAGATATGTCAATTGTCGCGTCTGCTGAATTTCAGCTTCAACACACTGGCACGGCAACTGTAGAACAGACACATACAGCTTCAACTTTTAATACATTTATTGAAGGTTAGTTATAATTCTATCAGAATCTAGGGAATGTTTATCAACGCTCACCCTTATTGGTGAAATACACCCAACCCACCCACCCCTCCCCCACAGCCACCACCCCCCCCCACACACACACACCTGCCCACTACCTTGGTCCATTAATTGGTGGCTTCCGCACCCACATCAATTCTTTAAGGCCTACTTTCTTTTAGCCCTCTCACAGGAGTGCGTGGATGTGTATACGTATCTCACAAAGTATCAAGTAAAACTGTAAATTTAATTTTAGTAGAAGGCCTATAGCATTCAATTCATGTTCTGAAAAATTTGGCAGTAAATATTATTAGAAATTGTGACTGTTATTCCTTCTGTTCGGAAAGCTATCAATGGTACGGAGGGGGGGGGGGGTGTATACATGACACATTTATTAATGGCATAATTTCTTCTAATTATAAATATTGGTGATTTTCAACAATATTATTCTACGAATTTGTTATTCGGAGTAATGTCATGTAGACTAAAATAGAAAAATGTAATGGCCAATTGAATGCCCCTATTTACCTCCAGAAATGCGCGAGAAACCACCTGAGAACTGAGGGCCAATATCAATATGCTTTCGCCGCCCCTGGGTATAGCCTATTAGAAAATGTGACTGTTATTCCTTTTGTTCGGAAAGCTATCAATGGTACGGAGGGGGGGGGGGGGGGGGCGGGGTTTGTATACATGACACATTTATTAATGGCATAATTTCTTCTAATTATAAATATTGGTGATTTTCAACAATATTATTCTACGAATTTGTTATTCGGAGTAATGTAATGTAGACTAAAATAGAAAAATGTAATGGCCAATTGAATGCTCCTATTTACCTCCAGAAATGCGCGAGAAACCACCTGAGAACTGAGGGCCAATATCAATATGCTTTCGCCGCCCCTGGGTATAGCCTATAATCAATAATTCTGTGTCTATCACAATTAGACCGTGTCACCACATGACTTGGGAGGACCAATGAAAACCCGTGTCTATTCCACACCGTTACCGCAGGGAGCATCCCGTTCGGCAACGCACGCACGCACACTATATATATATATATATATATATATATATATATATATATATATATATATATATATATATATATATATATATATATATATATATATATATATATATATATATATATATATATATATATATATATATATATTTATATATATATATATGAAGAAAACTTGTATGGATTCATACATGTCCGCCAATGGACAAGCAGACTAACCGATAGACGGAAGGACGCACGGAAGGACGCAAAATAATACGCGTTTCTTCTAAGATCGGTTTGTAAACAAGTTATCAGAAAATTATTATTGGGTCCGACCCGAGACTCGTAATATGTACTCGGTTTTTTCTTCTTAGTAGTCGACTCCAAAATTAAAAGGAATCGGCGCGGCTGCGCGTAAATGAACCGATGTCGTCATATAGCTAAGCGGCTATCCCTTTAAAATGGGATCGTCCAATTCGCCATAGTTTTATAAATGCGGGATCAGTCCATGTGTAACCTACGGGAAAGGTAGATGTATGGCACTTGTGTACAAACACGAAAAAATGCGTGTCTTGCAATATCGAAAGAAATATCAACATTTCTGCAGTTCTCAGGTAAAATGTCAGAGTTTCCACAATTTCAACATTTACAGGACAAATGTGTTTTGTCGTATTTCGCAATGATGTGTATTTTTATCCGGCGCAAACATCACACATCCCCCAACCCCCCCCCCAACCGCCCACCCCCACCCAATACCATAGAGTTATCTATACTTACCTCTATGCCAGAGGTGAGTTGATAATTCAAAATCTTTCCGGTACATGCTTACTGTTGGATATAAATTTTGGCGTACATCTTACAATGAACGTTCGAACGTTGTGCATATAGATTTCCTACACTCAACACCATGTTGTTAATTCATGGTATCTCGCCAAGTCCAAGCGGCGACGACGTCAAAAATGTAAACAAGGCAGGGTACATTATGTTGTCGATTTAAATTTTGTAATATACATACCAGTCCTAACTAGTTATGAAATATGTTTGTAAATTTACATGATAGACGGAGCCATTTTACAAGTCCGAAATAACTATATCTTGTTTGTCATTAATATTATGCTGCATTGGTCAGCACTCTTAGCAAGTGATGCGCCACAGTGACGAAAATGAACAATGCAAAAGGGAGCAATAAGACTCATTTTAGGGATCGACTTTATTGAAAGAGTTGTCAAAATATCAGTTTATATGATAAATAGTATATCAAACTCGGTCCCATTTCCTATCACTATTATCAATCTCTTCGAAAATTAGTAAATTAAATTAGTAAATTGCACTCGCTAAAGCTCGTACAATGTGAATATTTTCGACTTGGTTGATAACAAGGATATGAAATGGGACCTATTTCCAGATCCTCTATATACAGAAAGGAATCATCTTATATTGAGATGTATTTCGTTTCATTGCAGTGAGGTACATAATTTGAGCCTTTAAAAGTATACAATTGAACATTTGTGTTTACAACCATCCTAGTATGAATGTGCGTCTTTAATGAGCTACATCTATTTAACTCATACTTCCAGTGGTACCCAAATTGGCTAGAATTGCAGTCAAACCTCCCATTAAATTCTCGTTTAACAAATAAATTTGTGTGCCATTGCAGCGCATCAGATTGTATAGATAACTTTTGCGTCGCCGGAGTTCACAGAGGGCACATGATTTCAGAATAACTTGAAAAATAACATGATATTCCTATATCAAACATCACATTATATCCGTGATCACAATGCCACCAATCTGTGGTATCCGATTGCTTCAAACTAATATGTCCCTTGTTCCAGACTGCCATTACTGCATACCCTATGCATGTTTGCAATAATGTTTTGAAAATACATGATGCGGGTGAGGTGTGTTCTTTGGTGATCAGGAAAAAGAAAGACCAAAGTTCCTTGAGGTATATCTATTTTTTTCAGTAGATGGGACACACTTGGGAACTAAAGGTTCAAGTGAGAAAGTTTGATACATTTTCAGAGAAGTCTCAACTTGATGGAATAGCATGAATTAACAACAAGGTGTTGACTGTGGGAAATTTACGTGCACAACGTTCGAACATTCATTGTAAGATGTACACTAAAATTTATATCCAACAATAAGCATGTACCAGAAGAAATTTTGTATTATCAACTCACCTCAAACTGTGCGCCAATTTTTGTATCCGTGTTACTGATATACCTCGATATCTCCATGTTGCTCTTTGGCGGTTGTACGGTGTGAAAAGCTCACCTTGAAAAGACTACTTTTTTAACAAGTAAATGTTTTATCTCACCTATGTGAACTTATACAATCACGATTTGTTTGTCTGTCTGTCTGTCTGTCTGTCTGTCTGTCTGTCCGTCTGTCTGTCAACAATTGTGGCACGTTTCGACATTTGTTGATGGATTAAAACCAAAGTTGGCAGACATGTCCCCAGAGATGCCCAGTTTTGATTTGCCTAAACAGAATAGTGGGATTTACAGTGAGGGTTAGGCCCCCCCTCCCCTCCCCTGGGAAAATTTTGGAAGTTTAGACATGGTCTGGTACAATCTGATTGTCTGAGAATCGAATTTGTATTTCAGTTCCAAACATGCCAAATTGTCTGTCACATTCTCTGATAAATCTTTTGCACTTTCAAGCCAAAATTTGTGCATTTTAAATCTAAATTTTCACATTTAGCAAATTCTGCCAGCACTAATCTTTACGCGCGATTTAGGGCCTCCAGCATGAGAGGAGTGTTAATTGTGTGTCTAACACCCAATGCGTGAGACTCGGCATGTCTGTGTTCCTTTAGGCAATATCTATTGGGCCATGTTTCATCATTAATTGTTGATGGATCAAAACCAAATTTAATTTGGCAGATATGTTCCTTTACACAAATTAGGCAATATCTATCCGGCCTATGAAGATGAAGTGGCCATGCCCGCAACTAGCATAGCATAGTTATGGCCCTTGCTATATTTTCAAAGTAATGAACCCTATGGGGAAAATACGTTTGTGGCACATTTCGTCATTTATGGATGGACTAAAACTAAATTTGGCAGATATGTTCCTTTAAATGCAACAAGGGCCATAACTCTAGTTAATTAAGCTTTTTAACTATTGAACCATATGGGGGAAATGCATGTGTTTCGGCAATTGTTAATGGATTAAAATCAAATTTTGCAGATATGTTCCTTCGGTCAAATATCCATTTGAACAATGAATATAAAGAAGACACCACACTTATAAATAAGGGCAATAACTCTTGTCACAGCCGGATAAAGGGTTCTTGGGGCCCATGTCAGATTAAATAAATAAAATGTAGGGGCTCCAACTCGATCCGGTTGAATTGAATTTGAATTGAATTTGCATTTATTTGACTGAATGATATGTACAGTATATATTGTTCATACAGGGAGTCCACTAGAGGCACAGCCTATGTACCGCGACTCCCTTACATAAAACTTTAGAATATTTTTTGCTGAAAATAATGTTGCAAATAATACATAAACATTCAATTTTGGATATTATTTCTGAAAACTTATACAATAAATTCCTTTCAGGAACTCTATATAATATGCAAGTAACAATATTTCTACATAGTAATTTTCTATGTTATTAAAACAATATTATGATTACATAAAACAACAAGTGTGCAATACTAATAAACTACAATAATGGAGGAGAAAATTATTTTGACATTCAACTGAAAGCACAAGTATTTTAGCATATTTCTGATGGTAATATTGTTTGCACCATATTAAATCAGAAGTTCTATTACATGTACTCACTTTACCCAAATAGATTATTTATTAAAATTAAGGTCATCTTTTTTTATTTATTAAAACCAGTCATCTTTCTTTGTTGTTGACTAAATGATAACGGTCTTACCACTTTTGGAGGCAGAACTGTGATTTATTACGTCTCGCTAGTAAATGTGCCATCGGACCATTGCTACCATAGACTAGCATCGCGACTTACTGTCGCTCCACTAGCAATGATATTTAAGATAATAGCAGGATTTACATATTGTCCGATGGATTTTTAAATGTTTTATTTATTATGAAGTTTAATGTTTTACTTCATATTGTATATTATTTCCGTATTTTCAGTACAACAGTTGATCATCAGTAAGCTTATAAATCTATCAATATCCAAAGATAGGCAAAAATAAATTTACCAGCACAAGTATGTAATGGATATTATGGACAAGATTAGATGCTACAGAACACTTATGTGAGGGTGATACGTAGAAATATAGTATGACTGATCCTACTAACTTTTGAACATTTAGAAATATTTAGATGGTAGTCAAAGGCAGTGTTAGATACAATACGATGAAATGTTATGAGTAAAAGAAATGAATGGCAAAATGTATCTACAGCTTATCTTGATTCACCTAATATTCTAAGATTCAAGATTCAAGATTATTTATTCAATAATTCCAAGATAAACATATTCACGAGTTATACCAGGTTGTCCGCCGAAGGCATTGCCTATTATTTTGGCCGACACCTTACACACATATATACAGGTATATATAAACTAGACAAGACAGAACTTACATAAACAATTATAAATTCAGACATTACATTTACTACTTCCTTATTAACCCTTTGACCCTTGATCCACATAAACAGTTACAATTTCAAAAAGGGTCATCATCATTACAATTTTTTGGTTTCATAGATATGGGTGGGGTTTTTTTGGGGGTTTTTTTTGGGGGGGGGGAATTTTACTTATAATGATGATATGCTGTTTACAGGATGCTGGCTAATTGGGAGCATCCTTGGATAAGGGAAGGTGGGGTTGGATGGGAGGGGTGCTCATTCTCCTACTCGTCCTGTAGTTTGTTACTATGGTAATTGAAATTATTATTGGGTTTAATAGCAAGTGGAATCATCTAGTCATATTCTAGTACTAGCAGCAGCAGCAGCAGCAGCAGCAGCAGCAGCAGCAGCAGCAGCAGTAGTAGTAGTAGTAGTAGTAGTAGTAGTGCATGTAGTAGTAGTGCTAGTAGCAGTAGTAGCAGCAGAAGTAGCATCAGCAGT
>CM067369.1:46323163-46349163 GCA_034401795.1 Chaetoderma sp. LZ-2023a | reverse complement strand
AGACAAGAGATTTTCTGATGAAATGTGTAAAATGTTTATTAAATATTTTGCAATTAATTTTGCTAGACGCCATTGATGCATAAGGTAAAACAATTTCAGCATTATTTCTGCCTTGACATACTGATAGTGATTGCATATTTGTGTTTTTCTCCATCTCTTATGTACTATACCAAAACCCCACATCACCCCTAGTGATTGAAAGAGTATTTCATTTAGGTCTGTTTGTTTGTCTATCAGTGGGTTTGTCTGTTTGCAGATGTTACTTAGAAACTACGATATAGATTAAATTGTAGCACAAGAAAGATGTCTGGTATTGATATGAAAGAAAGTGACATCGCCAATCGTTCTCCCCACTTCCACGCCGCTTAGCCCTTTAACCCTATTATTAAGGAAAAGCGGCGTTGGCAGTGGTCTTGAGAAATGTCCATTTGCAGACCAAAATAAGACTGTTTTTGAAAATTTACCACTGAAAAGACTGGCTCGATAACTGATATCTCTGATCGCACTTGATCTTATTCTTGAATTTGCAAAATGTTTTATAAAGTGTGATTCTGTATGTATTTTCAGGCAACAAGTGACCGTATATACAATGTGCTTCTATTTCCGGGCGGATGGTTGGTTGACATGCATCAGGTGAATTGATTGATTGAGTACAAACTTATTGTCTGTTCCAGAACTCATTGTCTATCGTTTAATTTCACGCTTTATTTCATAAAATATTAATGACCAGCTCTTTGTAACCAGAAAAACTGGCTGGAATATAAAGACGTCACATGATCACATCAAGTTATATGGGGACGTATTCACGAAGGGTTCTTAAGTACTGCTTAAGTCCCCAAAATGCCTAATTCTGTATTCACCTACATTAGATGAATATTTAGTCACCTCTTCATGAATATGGCGTAGTTGGATCTTCTAAATAGCTGCAGGCAGGATAGGTGGAAGTAAAAGTTAGACACTTCATGAATACGGCCCCAGATAACTGATTCCTGTATATGCTTCCTTTTCCTAGTCTCAAGAAGAGATGTCTGATGAGAGTCGTGTCCACCAGATGGAGCTGTTAAAGCAGTTATGTATCCCACAGCTGTGCTTCCTGTTACATAGTGTCTTACACAGTACTGAGCTCTACAATGAAGCATTCCTTCTGTCTGATTTCATAGCCGCTGATGACAGACAGCTGTATAAGGTTTGTATTCATATTATTTGCTGCTTCTGCTTACCCTCGCCGTGTAAACTGCTGGTCTGATTTCGCTCACATTTAAGCAAAAAATCAGTAACACCAAGTTCCTTCCAGCCAAGTTTGGCTCAAATCATCCCAGAAGTTAAGGAACTTCCTAGAAAATTAGGACGTTTCAAGATGGCCACATGTGTGCATCCCTTTCATGATCAAGTCATCCAAAAATGTCTTCTACTTCAATATACTTACCTACTGGACCACTCTATGATATGTTTCCTAACATGTCTACCCTTCCAAATAAATCCCAATTTAAACAACACACGTCAGGGACCCGTACCTAGACGTGTCTGGAATCTCCTATGCCGGTCACACTGACCAGCTCCGAGTCCAGACCATCCATTCCACAAAATATTTGCTTGAAACATGCAGTTTTTTGTTGTGTCTACTTAAAATTCCAGTTTTAGTGTTATTTGAGCTTATTTTCCCTGCTATTCGTCAGTGATGTCTGGCTCAGAGCTATCCTCATCTGCAAAGGTGATATTGTTCCATAATTATGTTGCTTTGGCCATAAATATACTGTTGGATGTTTGTCAATCTGTTATATTTTTCAAATTGCCGGGTATTTTTAGTTATTTATTCACAAGGACTCGTTTGCTACTATGAGGACACATTTGATTCTGCGTCCGTAAATGACCAGGATTCGTCATTCAAGATGGATGCTGGAGCGGAAATTGGTTTGTTTTGACAGCTGATTTGGGTAATTTTGTCATTTATCACACTGTCTTTTGTGTTTTTATGACCTACTTCGTATTAATCGCTTTGGTTTGTATCTTTTGGGTTCTCTGGTGAGGCGAGTGCCTCAATTTAACTGGGGAGTGAGCAAAACCTGTTGTAAATCACGGTTTTTAGTGGCGGTAGATGCTCTTATGTTCGATGGTACGTATTTTATTAGATTTGGTAAGATTTCTCAATTGCCTAGGCTCATATCACATTGGTACATCACTTTGATGCGTTATGAATAAAACTTTTATTTGATTCTACTTCACAATAATCATGTTTTTTATGAACAGTAATAATAAATTGTTGAAGTCTGGAATAATTATTTTTTATTCATTGGACTGTCATTAAATGATTTTCACACGTAATCATGGTGCTCAATGAAACAATGAATTTTTCGATGGTCCTATATTATTGTTCATGCCCAAAAACCAGACTGCTCTGCTTCTGGTGTGTTTATTTCGTTCCATGCACCCCAATATGGTAACGTTTTTGTTATTGAGGTGTGTTTAAAAAAACTAATACTTTTGTTCTTCCCCTTGTACTTTTCAGAAAAATAAGAATTCACGGTGCAGTAATGGAAAGTGCAATAAATACTTGAGCTCAATCTTTGAGGGTCACGAGTACGCTAAGTGTTCTGCCTGTGACAAGGATCAGAGGTGTGATGTGTGCCTGGCCTGGTCAGAATCGACATGGAAAGCCTTCCAGAGATCACGACAGGAGCAGTCGGGTAAAGCCTCGGTGTCTAAAAAAGACCTGGACGCAGCATTAGCCTCTGTTAGGGCTGAGATGGCTGGGTCATTTCAGTCGATGCTAGATGAATCATTGGGATGGTTCATGATTCAGATGGCATCGACTGCAGTGGCTCCACCATTGGTCCAGCAGGGGATGGACCCGTCGCTTGGCATCCATCCTGCGATGGCTGGACCTAGTGGTATCCATAAAAGCGGCACCCATGAGGGTCCATCAATGGTTGGCTCTGCTCCATCTGCTTCTGCCTCTCACCCCAATCCGCGGTTTGCTCAGCAGGCTAATTCTTCTGGTCAGGGGAAGAAGTGTGCCCGGGGTAAAGCGGGATTCCAGACTCAATTGTCGGCGTCCAAGGATGCCAAGGTTGATGGCTATGGAAGAGGAGGTGGCAGTGATTCCAGGCCCAGCCAGCGTGGTGGGCAGGGCGGAGCTGCTGACTCATCCGAGAGGCCATGGGGCTGGTAAGGGGTCTTACTGGGCCTGATGGCCTTTCATTTTGAACCGCTCAGGTGTTTCCAGGAACAGTGGGTCATGTAGCGTTGACGTCCATTGGCCCTGTCTTAGAAAATATCGAATGAACAGCGTGTCAACTTCTTCAGCCACTCCAAGTGTTAAGTTAGGAGGCAGGCTGCTGTTGTTTTCACATCAATGGACAGACGTGGTACGGGATTCTGTGGTTATTCATTAGATAACCTACGGGTATTCTCCGGAATGCGCCCAAAGTGGACTGCTTCCACATCTTGCTATGGACCCCATTTGGACTCCAGTACCAATGGTTTCCAATTGGCTTTTAGCTATTCAAGAGGAGATAAATGCTCTTTGCGAAAAAGGCGCTGTGCAATCAGTGCAAGATCAGCACAGCCCAGGATTTTATTCGATCATGTTCCTGGTAGCCAAGCACACCGGTGGGTGGAGACCAGTGCTAAACCTGAAGCCATTGAATCAATTTGTCCAGTCTCCAAAATTCAAAATGGAAACAAGGACTGTAATGGCGGGATTAGTGAAAGGTATGTGGACAGTGTCAATAGACCTGAAAGATGCCTACTTCCACATTCCAATAAAAGAGGAGTTTCGCAAATATCTATAGTTTGCGTTCCAGGGCCACATATGGCAAGGCAGTCTTGCTTTTCGGTCTCACCACCGCTCCTCAGCTCTTCATGCGAGTGATTCTTGCTATGACAACGCAGCTCCGCAAGAGGGGAGTGGCTCTTCATACGTACATAGACGATTGGTTGATCAAGGCCAACGATCCCTGTGTACTTCAAGGCAGCCTTCGAGTAGTGACAGACATGCTCAGCTCTCTGGGCTGGGTGATCAATTTCGAAAAATCAGATCTTGTTCCATCTCAGAAATTTGTATACCTGGGCATGTTCTTCGATCTTCAATCAGGCATGGTCTATCCTTCCGAAAGCCAGGTGGACTCCATGATGACATTGTTGAAGACGC
Source organism: Chaetoderma sp. LZ-2023a (assembly GCA_034401795.1). NCBI lineage: Eukaryota > Metazoa > Mollusca > Caudofoveata > Chaetodermatida > Chaetodermatidae > Chaetoderma > Chaetoderma sp. LZ-2023a. The sequence goes on along the minus strand of CM067369.1, from coordinate 46,345,013 downwards.
TGGAAAGGAGCCAATGGATTCCAGCCAGCACATTCTTGAAATCGCTGGGCTTAATGGTGTCAATGGAGTATGTGGTACCTTACTCAGCGTTAATGCAGAGACCTCCAATTGTACCTGATGTCCATTTGGTTTCAGAGGAGGGACAGCCTTTTCAAGCCAATTCAGTTATTGGAACCGTCAATGGTGGCTCAATCGATAGAATCTCTTGCTAGGAGTTCCGTTGTCTCCTCCATCTCCTCAAGTGAAAATTTTCACAGATGCGTCACAGGAGGGGTGGGGGGACCTTGTCTGGAAGATCAGAAAGTGTCAGGGGTGTGGAATCGGTTGAATGTTTTGAAACATATCAATATTCTGGAGATGTTGGCAGTGCAGTTTGCACTGGAGCATTTTCTGTATCAGGTCAAGAACAAAATAGTGCTGATCAGATCGGACAATTCAACAGTGGTGTGTTATCTGAACCGCCAAAGCGGGACACAGTCACCAGAATTGGGCATGATTACTTGGAAGTTCCTGTGTTTGTGCAAGGAGATGAAAATCATCTTGAGAGCGGCACACATTCCGGGAAGGTTGAACATCCTGGCGGACTCATTGAGTCGGCGATTGGTTTGTCGACCAACGGAATGGCAGCTGAACCTTCCAGTAGCCAAGAAACTGTTCAGTCATTGGGGAAAACCCAACATAGATCTGTTTGTAGCAAAAGAGAACACAAAGATGGTTACGTATGTGTCTCCGATTCCAGATCCACAAGCCTTCATAGTGGATGCGCTGGTGTTGAGTTGGGCAGGGATGTCTGCATACACCTTTCTTCCAACAATCCTGATTCCAAAGGTTCTGCAGAAAATCAAACAGGAGGAATGCAAAGTGCTTCTGAGTGCTCCAGACTGACCGAGCCGATCATGGTATTCGGATCGGCTGGACCTTCTGGTCTGCAGACATGTTCTCTTTCCGCAGTTAACGAATCTGATCTTCCAGAACAGAGGACATCATTACCACGATCGTCTGGAAATGTTCCAATTGACTGCATGGCAGTTATCTCGGAACGTTCAGTTAAGGAAGGATTTTCTGAGCAGGCAGCGAAATTATTCACCTCTTCCAGAAAGGGATCAACCTCCGCGACATAATTATAGAATCAATAGATTCGCAGAATGGTGCTCGGATCGAAATACAGATCCCTTTCGAGCAAATTTTCTCTGTGAGCTATTCCACTCACACGGTTTAGCGCCATAAAATTTGGCAGCATACAAGTCAGCCTTAGCGGCTGTCATTCCTAACCTATCTGCTGGGGATGAAGAGAATTGCTTGCTTAATGAGATGATTAGAGGAATGGGGAATGAGCACCCAAGACAACCGTTAGCGCTCCCACCTTGGAGTTTTCCCTTGCATTACAGGTGTTGGGAGCTCATCCTTTTTAACCAATCAGAAGTATTGATTTGAAGCTTCTCACATGGAAGACGGTGTTCTTGGTTGCCGCTGCTTCTGCTAGACGTAGGAGTGAGATTCACGCCTTGTCAGCAGAGCATGACCGCTTTGTAATTACTGGAGAAGGTGTGCGTTTATTACCTAGACAGAATTTTATGTCTAAAACCCAATCATTAAAGTTTCCAAGTAAGCCTATCATTTTATCCAGTCTAATCCCACATCATCCTTCCACAGCGGAATGGTGTCCAGGTAGATCTCTTAAGATGCATCTCAAAAGAACGTCTGCATGGAGATCAGATCCAAAATCGTTATGGTTATGCTATAAGAAACCACATGGTAGGGCATCTAGGGACACCATTTCGAGGTGGACTGTAGAAACTATTAAATGTACACATACAATATCTACAGGTATTCAGATTGATAGGGCTAGGGCTCATGATGTCAGAGGGCTTGCTGCTTCCACAGCCTTATACAATGGTGTTTCATTGGAAGATGTAATGTCTTTTGCACGATGGCATCGTGAGTCCTCCTTTACTGATTATTATATGCGTGATCTCTCAGGTACATCGAACCCACTTGCAATTGCTAATCTGGCTAATCGGTCGTACAGGTAAGGGCACATCGCACCTCTGTCATCATTGGGCTGTCAGTGACACTGCATGTTTTTGGTGGTCTCATTGATAGATGTCCTGAGTTCTTGAGCTGTGACCATGGTTGCTTTGACTCTTCTAAGATGGTGAGTACTAGTATCTTGTTTGTAACTCACTGTCTCATCTATATTGTCTCATTCCTCGAATCAAAACTTTGTAAGTTATCCCCATATCATTTTTGATTCCCGAATTCTAGAAAGTAGAAGCAGCTTTCTTACTATCTGAATATTCTTGACATGACTGAAGAATTGATACGGTTTAGATAGTAATTCTTTCCCTCTCTTTTTCTGACCCTTCTTTGGTGGTTAATTAGGTTTGTGGGACCAGTGGGATCACCCAGGTCAAAACATTGATCCAGTTCTAGTGTTCTCTAGTTACTGTCAGTCTTCTCCCTTGTGGAGTTAATGAGTTCTCATTGGGGGGAAATAAGCTCTTGGGCCTGACCTCAACCCCTCCCACCAATTTTATTTGACTGTCAAATTCTGGTGTTTATCATAGAGTGGTCCAGTAGGTAAGTATATTGAAGTAGAATCTATAATGCTTCCGCATTGGTTTCTACGAAATAGTATACTTACCTACTGGACCACGACCCAGCCTCAACCACCCCCTCGTGGTTGGGTGAGCTGCACGTTAGCTATTTCGCAAATATTTTGGGAATGGCTGGTCTGGACTTGGAGCTGGTCAGTGTGACTAAGTGAGTCATTCCAGTGGTCAGATTTAAAAAGTAAAGTTCTTAAAAGTTTCTTGAAAGATAACAATGACACCATTTCATAATGCAGAAATCCAGTTTCTCAATCAATCATGATGTCATAATCAACTACATCACATGTAGGCGGACATCGTACTCCAGTACGTCATGAATGGCACAATTTAGTCCTTAAATGCTTAAAAGTCTGTTGAATTGTATGTCTTTACTATTTAATAAACATTCTGTTGCATATTTTGAAACTATAGGCAGCAGCAGAACTCAGTCAAATTAGTTTCAAAATATTGAACAGCTTACCTGTATAGTTTACTGGAAATTGAGATTCGGAGAGTGCAGGGATCGATTGATTCCAATTGCACCAAAGCGTGGGTGGAGTTTAGCTACGGATAGGCGAGGCATAGCTATAACTGGATTCCTCTATTTACTAAGTCCAGGTGGACAAACACACCAGTATTGACTTTATCCTTTAACCCTCAAATTTATTCAAGAAAATTTCAATTTTCTCATAGAAAATGTCCATTTGCAGACCAAGAGAAGACTATTTTTTTTAATTTACCACTGGAATGACTGGCTCGATAACCGAGCCAGTCATTCCCGTGGTAAATTAAAAAAAATAGTCTCTTGGTCTGGAGATAGACATTTCTCAAGACCACTGCAGAAGCTTTTTTTGGCTGATATGAGTGTTAAAGGGTTAAATGTGTCATGTTTATTCACTAATGTTCCCGCTAGAACCTGAGTAGTTCTTGTCCATTGACACCTGTTTTTCTCTATCCACAGATGTTCCGCAAAGATGAACTACAGAAGTTGCTCTCGCTTCTTCGTGACTCATCCATTTCTTTATTAGACCAGAACAAAGATCCACTTGGATATGATATTAGCTAAACCACAATGTCATGAACTGATTACCGTGCTATATATGGCAGCGTCCTGAGATGACCACGCTATCTATGGAAGCAGCAGTGTCCTAGTCTGATGACCATTGTATGTATATGGAATGTTCTTCAGCTAGGTCGATGCTGGGGTGTTAGCTGCAGTTTATACTTAAGCAAGTCGAGTTCAGCGTTATCATGTACTCGGCAGTGGCAATGCTGAAGAACAGAGCAGCTCACTGCACTCTTTGACCTCATTTTCTAGCAATTGATGTTCTTCAAAACAGTTTTTAACCCTTGAAATACCAGTGTTTAAATTTCAAGAATCATTACTGGAAAGTTGTTGAATATCTTGAAACTAATTTGACTGGAAATTGTTGCTGCAAACAGGTCTAATTAGTTTCAAAATGCTCAACAGAATATTACTTACATCATAAAAGAATTTGTTCTGTAGTCTGTTAAGTGTAAACGGTTAACCCATTGAAATCTTTATTGCCAGTGTCACAATTCTACAGAAGCCATACAGGTATGCTGCTACATATTTTGAAAATGACTTAACTGTAAGCATTCCATAGCAGCTTCCACTAGAATTAATTTCACACTATTTACCAGGATAAATACATCTTATATTATAGTGAATTTATCATATCTGTGGTTGATCTCATAAAGGTGCATAAGTTACCCCATGTCGTAAAGTAGAAATCAGAATGCCGCATCTGACATGTACACCATAGTTAAGTTTCCTCTTGGCCCTGAAGTGAGCCAATATATCTTCTCCAGTCATCTTGAGGATGAACACTCCTCAAGATGACAGGAGAAGATATATTGGCTCACTTCATGATTAAATGGTTCAATTCATGAATCTAAAGCTCAATTAGTCCTCCAAATGGATGATAAGCAATGGATGAATCCAGTTATGGCTATGCCCCGCCCATCTCTAGCTAAACTCCACCCACACTTTGCCCATGTTCGAATCGGTTGAACCCTGAACTCCCTGAATCTCAAGTACCACAAAACTATACAAGTAAGCTGTTGAATAGTGTGAAACTAATTTGACTGGATTGGCAGCAACAGCACCCAGTCAAAGTAGTTTCAAAATATTCAACAGACTGTTTTTTAAATGGTAAAGACATACAATATGTACAACTTGACAAACTACTAAGTGTTTGTGACAGACTAAATTGTGTCATTCCTGACAATTGATTATGATGTCAGCCTACATGTGATGTTGATTATGATATCAATTGTTATAAGAAGTCTTCCGGAAAGCTGCTCGGAGTGACCATACATTATCAAGCTTACAGAGCCTGAAGACTTGAGACTGTCTATGCTGTAGACTATTTGTTATACCTAGTAATGAAACTCATGATTATGTGTATTCAAATGGACACAATTTTCAATAAATATTTTGTATAAGATTTATTTCATTTTCCTAGTTTTATCTATACTAAAAGATGTTACATAAGCATATGTGGTAGCCCACATCTGCCACATTTGTTCCATAATACACTGCAATGGATCCCTGTATTTCTTTCTCAAAGTTCTACCCATGGATGGTCAGTATTTTGACATGCTCTTTGAATGTCGGAGAATATGCCTGCTCAGAAAGCTTTAGATTTCAGAACTTGGTTCTACCAAATATAAGGCACACACGAAGCCATAACACTAACTTGTTAAGTGTTTTGTGATCAGACCTACAAAAATCCAATCTAGGACAACTAAAGACAAAAAAGATAGAAAAGATCTTAGGATGCTCGCCAAAGACAAGACACAGTGGTTGCAGTTGAAAGAAGTTTCCACTCCTTCCAGCTGCGGAAAACAGTTACTCATCATCATTATCATCATTGGTAACCTAACAAAAGGAAGGATATTATGAATCTCTATTCAGTTGAACGACACAATTTCAACAAGACGTCCTTGACACCCAGTTGCCTAACATGTAAAGCTCTTGGCCCTATATGACATGCACTTAATGCCAAATGTGATTTCAACATATTTAGTCTAAATAGCTGAAAATAATACAAGTAACTGGCTGAATATTATTTTTGTTTCTACTCAGAAAACAAGGGCAGTATGAGATACTATGATGTATGTTGATCCTCTAGCTTGATGTAGAGAGGTACAACCCTTGAGTCATTATATTAGATGACAATATGAACATTTTGACCAGCTGTGGTATCAATCTGTGCTGTCCAGAAATACAGAAATAATAAAATTAGCCACCATTGTTTATGCCGGACAGATAGACTGGCAGGCAGACAGAGATAGGCCGGCAGACAGACAAATGGATGGGTGTTGATCGTGAGAGCTCAGTTGCCTGACAAGTCATCTAAGTTAAAAAAATGTGTGCTTTAGACTTAGCATACAGAGCCCACTGTACTCACACCAACCAATGGCCACTGGCTCAGTTTAACCTGAATATGACTGAATTTTGTCAAGAAAAATAAAACATTTGCTTATTGAATGTCAATTTGCAGGCCAAAAGATTATTTTTGAAAATTTACCACTAGAATGACTGGTTATCGAGCCAGTCATTCCATATTTTTTTAATTTAACACTACCACTATCATGGTAAATTTTCAACAATAGTCTTCTCTTGGCCTGCCAATGGACATTCAATTTACCAGCAAGCAATATTCTGCTTTTTCTGATCAATCTTGACCATTAACTGTCTGACTGCTGAGTTTTTGCAGACAACATTCCAAGGGTTATATCTCTGGACATGCTAAATATTTTGAAAACAATTTGACTGAAAGTTATTGGTGGCTAGGCCACCAACAACTTTCAGTCAAATTGTTTTCAAAATATTCAGCAAGTCACGAGTTTTTGCTCATTGAAATTATTGTCTGTTGGCATGTAGCAGCGAAATATTTCAGTGATGAAAGTCTTAATGCATGCCTATGCGCTGTTATTGTCAGAATGAATTGCGTGTGAGAGAAATGTGCATGCTTGTTTATTTCATACCCGGAACATTGATCATGATATTCTATGTGGAGCCAAAACAAGGCTGAATATGAAGTAAAGTTATCTTGAAAGTTAACGCTTAGTAACATAGCAATACTAAAAACAGTCCATTGTCATTTAATGCATAAACGTAAATGAAGCTGATGCCGTTGGTGACGATAATGAGGATGATGATGATCATCAATTATTATCATCAACACCACACATTTGTCATCAACAAAGGATCATCATCATCAGCACGCATTTGTCATCAACGTCATTTAGGCACTATTGTCTTCATTATCATTATCACCACAAATTATCATAAACAACAACACCAGCAGCAGCAGGAACATCATCACCACCACCATTAGCAGCATAAGAAACATCATCATTGCCATCATCAACATTGTCGTTGTCATCGTTGTTGTCATCAACAACAGCAGCAGCTTCATCAGCATCAGTAATAGCTGCATCAATTTGTCGCCATGGTCATCATTGCTTATTGGAAAACAATAAAGTCATCTTCATCATACATAATCAACTCTATCTATAAAACTGTGGCCTCTTCGATTAATCCGTGTAACCACACTCGGATTACAAATATCTCGCAATTCTTAACATTCATGACCAGCTTTGTGACTTGATATAAACACAGTCCTAAACTACCCCCTACTTGGTTTAAATTCTTGCAATATTTATTACCTGGTTTCTGTCTTAAACCACTTTACGACAATTGGTTTAGCTTGTTAACTAGTTTATTACCTGTTTTTTAGCTGGTTTAAATTTTGATAAAGGCTTTCACAGAATTAATTTGTGTCCATACGTTTAGAAAGATAGCATTTTCCTTGGTGTTAAATCACTTTTATATTGGACTAGTATTTTAAGACTGTCTAAATGCAGTTTTAAACCTAACAATAGTTAGACTGGTTTAGCTAAACTGCCTTATTGAATTTCACCCTAAAAGATTAATAACATATTACAATTCCTTTCAATTCAAGGGAGTGCACTCTATGAATCTCGCCACTGGTCTTTTTTAGCTCACCTGACCTGAAAGGCTAAGTGCGCTTATGCCATGGCAGCTGTCCGTCAAATTGCGTCTTCTCCTTAATGTTTTGACCGATTTCAACCAAATTTGGCTGGAATGATTCTAAGCTGGTACCCTCCAGACGGTTTTTTTCAGAATTTTTATTGATCAATTTTTTGGGTGAAAATCTTAGATTTTATGAAAAGTCTACCGAAAGTCATCAAAATGCTACTCCTCAGCTACTTGATATATTTCAACCAAATTTGACTAGATGCATTCTATGGTTGTAGGCTCTAGAACACATTTTCAAAATTTTGATTTATCAATTTTTTGGGTGAAAATCTGAGATTTTATGAAAAATCTACTGAAAATGGTCAAAATGCTGCTCCTCCTTAGCCACTTGACATATTTCACCCAAATTTGACTAGATGCATTCTATAGTGGTAGGCTGTAGAACTTTTCAGAATTTTGATTTATCAATTTTTGGGGTGAAAATCTAGATTTAATTGAAAAATCTACCGGAAATGGTAAAAATGCTGCTTATTTCCCCTATTACACTCATGTATCCACACATAACAGGAGATTGGAGGTGGCCAGATTGATGCTGGACTGAACCTCTGAATAAACTTCAGAGGAACCTCAGGTCAATACATAAACACAAACTAACTAATGTTTTTAAAATATATATAAATAAGACTTAAAATGATCTAAATAATTTGAAAGTAATCTTGTGAAAATCAGGGGAGATAATTGCGATGAATATTAATAATCTTTGCATTAACACGGTTATGCTCCGGTCATGAATTTGGGCAGGGCCTAATTCTATTGTCCACAAGTTGAATATATGTGAAATCTAATAGTCAGTTGGCCAACATCAAACCCCCCCCCCCTCCCCTCCCACCCAAATAAAGAATTGTTGATGGTATTTTTGTTGCAAGCATGTATCCATGCTAGAAGCTATCACAATAGATCAATTCTTCAGATCAGGATGGGTACTACTCTGGATTTTGACTTTGACCTTGAAGGTTAAAAAAATAGGACAAATTAACATTTTTGCACGAGGTATAATATTAATAAGAAAAAGCTTGTACAAGCTAAGATCCAAATTGGCCCCATTCTGAAATAAATATTTACCGCTTGAATACCTCTATCTCTCTTTCTCTCTCTCTCATTTTAGCAAGATCAGTTTGTTAATAATGGAGAGGTATTGATTTAAAAATATAAGTTTTGGCCACCCTTCTAAAACCCAACTAGGTACCGAATCAAAAATTGACCTCCACTCTGATGTCGAGACTGACCAATAGAATACCATTCTAAGTTTGATCAATATCCATTCATCTATAAGGGAGTAGCGATTTAAAAATTTACGGTGGGCCACCTGTCTAAAACCAAGCAGGGTAGTAAGTAAAAAATCAGACTCTGGAATGACGTAGAGGGAGGCTCATAAAATACCATTCACAGGTTTCATCGAGATCTGTTCATTAATAGCGGAGTAGTGATTATAAAATTTATGGGTTGGCGCCCTACTGAAATCTAGCCCAGCAGTGAATTGAAAATCTGTTTCCGTAAAGATGTCAAGAGTTACCCATAGAATATTCCTCGCTCCGGTCATTGATAATGGAGGAGTAGCGATTTTAAAATTTACGGGTGGGGCATTCTACTAAAACCAAGGTCAGTGAATCGAAAATCTGGCTCCGTATCGATCTCAAAGAGTTGTTCATCAGTAATGGAGGAGTAGTGACTTTAAAATTTACGTGTGGGGTGTCCAACTAAAAGCCAGTAGGTCAGTGAATCGAAAATGAGGCTCCGTTCTGATGTCAAGTTACCCATAGAATATCCCTATCCGAACATGCATTTTCCTGAACTAAAGTCACCGGAGGTTGGGACAACGCGTTCCATAGTGACGGTATGCACATATCCCTCATTAGATTTCTACGGGTCTAGCCATAGAGGTAGTGATGCGCATACCCTCACTTTCATCTTGGGCTGGCAATCTGTTAACAGCTATCAGTCAATCGTGACGTTTCTCAGTATTCTCATTATTTTGCCCGGTCCAACCACCACAGTCTATAATACGGTGTGAGCATACATAATGACGTCTAATTTTGTTCAGCAATCAGAAGAGAGACCAAACATAAATGTTTCTAACGTTGCCGTGCTCTCTCAACAGTAGCATAATGGCTACTAATTAGCAAGCACAAGCAAACACTCATGACCTGAATTTATAGTTGTTATAGTAAATAAAATCTTGTTGGATGTATTAATTTGGCATTTTATTTGACTAGGAAATGGAATTTGCAACAAGAATAAGATTTTGTTAGTAATATGATATTCTCACATAAATGAAACGGACGAGAAAATACTGAACTCTGAAATGTCGCTTTTGAGAGGGGCATGAGCGATCTACGCTTTTTAGATCTATGGTCCTAGCCATTCTACACTTATTAGATTTCTATGGTGTGGAGGGACCCTTGCATCTGTGATTGTTAACCTTTTCAACGAAAAATCCCTGAAAAAGTATAATCCTAGCTTATTCTGTTTAAAGATGCATAATCACGTCAAAATGCTTTAACCCTTAGCACTCTGTCAACATTTTTAAATTTCAAATAAAATTAAAAGATGAACTGATGTTCATTTTTCAACAAATTTGGTGGAAGATGGTGCTGTTGTAGACAACAACATCGTCCACCAAAATTATTGAAAAATGTGCACCAGTTTCTTTGCTATTGACCCATTAAAAGATAGAATATTGACATCAGAGTTGTAAGGGTTAAAATAAAATTGTTAAAATTGTATGCTTTTAGAGGCTAAAATTGTGTAGCTATATGTAATGAACTGAAATAAATCTTAACAACATGGTGGTTTCATTTGCATAAATTAATATAATTGTTTTAGTGGTGAATTTGAATGAGGGCCTTGTCTCTAATTCAATTTCACAACGTAAAAAATTATATTAATTTATACGAAATGAAATGATCATATGTTAAGATTGATTTCGTTTCCCTACATCAATGCACATAATTTAGCCCTCTAAAAGTATGAAATCTTAACACTTATTTTGAAGCATTTGGGTGAGCATTTGCACCTTTGATATTTTGAATTTAATTTAACTGAAAGCCGTTATTTCCAGTAAAACCGATTTCAAAATATTCAAGTTTTTCTGTATGGTATCGTTAAAATGAGATATAGGGAGTTGATCTGTGATTATTAAATGTCACGTGTCCTGTTACTCTAATAGAATCGGTTTCCTTTTGGTCATTTAGCTCATGTCTATGTAATGGACTCCAAGCAGCGTCTGTAACTATTTCCGCCACATACATGATTTCTCACTATTGATTTTACCCCCAGTCACAGGCATGTCGCTAGTTCACAAGTACTAGAGATACTATGCCAATACAACTCGCTCTAACTGGCATGCAAGAAACTTGAATATTTTGAAACTGATGTGACAGCAAATTGTTGCTGCGACTTACTGGTCAAGGCAGCATCAGCTTCAAGAGAAATTCTTTATCTAGGGAATATTTTGCTGACTATTTGTGTGTGTGTCCAGCATTTTAGTTCCAGTTCCAATGGATGGGTCTTGTGCAAGTAGTTTGGGCGGAAGATTGACTTTAAACCTTTGAATTTGTTCAAGACAATTTTAATTTTCTCATAGAAAATGTCCATTTGCAGACCAAGGGAAGACTTATTTTTTAAAGTTTACCACTGGAATGACTGACTCAGTTATTGAGCCAGTCATTCCAGTGGTAAATTTTCAAAAATATTCTTCTCTTGGCCTGCAAATGGACATTTCTCAAGACCACTGCAAAGACCATTTTTGGCTGATATGAGTGTTAAAGGGTTAAGTCCCAAAGCACTATTTATTTTGAGGTAAAAGAAGTCTGGTGCGGTGTCCTAACAAAAGTTCTACTAGAACAGTCTTCACCAAACTTGGGTGCTCTTCGCCTCTTGAAGAAGCATCTTGGAAAAGGTCAACGGTCAAGATCATCAGATGGGCGGGGTTACAAGACTTCTCATTATTAGCTCGCCTGGCCTGAAAGGCCAAATGAGCTTATGTCATGGTGCCCGTCCATCGTCTATCCGTCAAATCGCGTCTTCTTAACGGTTTGACGGAAAGATCCCGAGCTGCTACCCTCCGGACGTTTTTTTTTTAGAATTTTGATTGATCAATTTTTTGGGTGAAAATCTTATGAAAAATCTACCAGAAATGGTCAAAATTCTACTCCTTAGTTGCTTGATATAATTCAACCAAATTTGTATAGATGCATTCTGTGGTGGTAGGCTCAACTTCTTTTCAGAATTTTGATTCATTAATTTTTTGGGTGAAAATCTGAGATTTTTTTAATCTACCGGAAATGGTCAAAATGCTACTCCTCCTTAGCTGCTTGACATATTTCAACCAAATTTAACTAGATGCATTCCATGATGAGCTTATGCTCTAGAACTTCTTTTCAGAATTTTGATTGATCAATTTTTTGGGTGAAAATCTGAGATTTTTTTAACAAGGGGCCTGTGTCGCTCACCTGGAGCATTATGCATTTTTGTCCCAATTGTTGGTGGGTGTTTTAGGAGTAGTCTTCTAAATGAATTTGTGGACATTTTTGCAGGTCCAATATGGCCGCCAAACACTACATTTTGATTGGTCCTCTGCAGCCATGTTTCTGACGTAGCGTCTTCCTTTGAAACAACTTTAATGGCACTCAGTGCCTAACCATATCTCCCAAACTTCAGCCCAATCCGCTCAGTGGTTGTGGAGTCATTTTGGCAAAAATTAGGTTATCCAAGATGGCCACCAAACCATTTGGCATTTTTAACTGATCCCCCAAGCGGTTTTGGAGATTTTTAGACATTTTAAAGCGCCCAGTTTTTTTGACGGATCAACTTCTCTTGAAGAAACTTTAATGGCCCTAATAGTCCTTAATCATATATCATAAATTTTGGCCTGATTGCTTCAGCGGTTCTGGGGAAGAAGTCTTGCGAAAACCAAGTCATCCAAGATGGCCGCTGAACCATTTAGTCAATCAAGTTCCCTTTAACAAACTTGGCTCAGCTCTTACCATAGATCATATTTCATGAGGTCTGAATTGATCCCTCAACGGTTTTGGAGATTTTTAAAGCGATTTCTAAAAATTGGCCAAAATCCAAGATGGGCGTCGACCAAATTGGCCGATCTGGTTCGTTTGAACAAACTTGAATCTCTATACTTTAAGGATGCTTCCTGCCAAATATAATTGAAATCGGCCCAGTAGTTCTCGAAAAGAAATTTCCCATTGTTTTAGTATGGGAGCTTTTGGCGGGAAAATGATCCAAGATGGCTGCCAAACCATTTATCTGTCAGTTTCGAATATTGCAAATTTCAAATCAGAATACCCAAAAACCTATATAAAACAATTTCAGCCTCAGTCCATTAAATAAAAGAATCCAATATGGCCGCCAAACATGCAATATTTTGATTGGCCCACGGCGGCCATGTTTTTTGACGGATCAACTTCTCTTGAACAAACTTTACTGGCCCTTAGTCCCTAATCATATCAGCCAAATTTTGGCCTAATCCCTTCAGCGGTTCTGGAGGTCATTTTCGCTAAAACTAGGTCAACCAAGATGGCCGCCGAACCATTTGACCAATCAACTCTTGCACTGGATCATATTTCATGAGGTTTCCTTCAATCCCTCAAGCGGTTTCGGAGATTTTTATAGACATTTCTAAAAATCGGCCAAAATCCAAGATGGCCACCGGCCAAACTGGACGATCGGCTTCGTTTGAACAAACTTGGATCCCTATGTCCTAAGGATGCTTCCTGCCAAATATAATTGAAATCGTCCCAGCGGTTCTTGAGAAGTCGTTTTAATGGAAAAGTTGATGGACAGATGGACGGACAGTCGCCACGACATAAGCTCACTTGGCCTCGCTAAAGATCTACCGGAAATGGTCAAAATGCTACTCCTCAGCTGCTTGACATATTTCAACCAAATTTAACTAGATGCATTCTATGGTGGTAGGCTCTATCTAGAATCTCTTCAGAATTTTGATTGATCAGTTTTTTTGGGTGAAAATCTGAGATTTTATGAAAAATCTACCGGAAATGGTCAAAATACTACTTAGCTGCTTGACATATTTCAACCAAATTTGACTAGATGCATTCTATGTTGGTAGGCTTTAGAACTTTTTTCAGAATTTTGATTGATCAATTTTTGGGGTGAAAATCTTACATTTTATGAACAAGAGGCCCAAGGGCCTGTGACGCTCGCCTGGACCATTAACATTTGAAACATTTGCATTTAAATATACGTTTCTTTACATTAAACAAGGTGGCGACTGGAAAAATTGACCAATCAAAATTCTGAATGGAAGTTCTGGAGCCTACCATTATAGTTATTCCAAACAAATTTGGTGGAAATCCATGAAGCGGTTAAAAGGATGATATGCGTTTTGACAATTTCCGGTAAATTTTTCATAAAATTAAGAATTTCACACAAAAGAATTGATCAATCAAAATTCTGAATAGAAAATTTAGAGCCTACCACCATAGACCGTATAGACATTTTTACCATTTCCCGTTGATTTTTCATAAAATCTAAGATTTTCACCCCAAGACTTGATCAATCAAAATTCTGAAAAGAAGATATAGACCCTACCACCATAGAATCGATCAAATTAAATTTGGTTGAAATATGTCAAGCAGCCTAAGGAGTAGCATTTTTACCATTTCCGGTAGATTTTTCAAAAGATCTCCGATTTTCACCCAAAAAATTGATAAATCAAAATTCTGAAAAGATGTTCTAGAGCCTACCGCCATAGAATGCATCTAGACAAATTTGGTTGAAATATGTCAAGCAGCTAAAGAGGAGTGGCATTTTGACCATTTCTGGTAGATCTTTCATAAAATCTAAGATTTTCGACCAAAAAATTGATAAATCAAAATTCTGAAAAGATGTTCTATAGCCGCATCTAGTCAAATTTGGTTGAAATATGTCAAGTAACTGAGGAGTAGCATTTTGACCATTTCCCATAGATTTTTAATAAAATCTAGGATTTTCATCCAAAAAATTGATCAATCAATTTTCTGGGAAAAAAATGTCAGACAGACGACGGATGGACGACCGCCATGGCATAAGCTCACTTGACCTCTCAGGCCAGGTGAGCGAAAAAAGTCAACCGGAAATGGTCAAAATGCTACTCTTCCATAGCTGCTTGACATATTTCAACCAAATTTGACTAGATGCATTCTATGAACATCAAGTACATCTTTTCAGAATTTTGATTTATCAATTTTTTGGTCCAATATCCGAGATTTTATGAAAAATCTACTGGAAATCGTCAAAATGCTACTCCTCCTTAGCTGCTTTAAATATTTCAACCAAATTTGACTAGATGGATTCTATGGTCATAAGCTCTAGATCTTCTTTTCAGAATTTTGATTGATCAATTTTTTGGGTGAAAATCTTCTGGAAATGGTCAAAATGCTACTCCTCCTTAGCTGCTGGACATATTTCAAACAAATTGGACTAGATGCATTGTATGATGGGTAGGCTCTAGAACCTATATTCAGATTTTTGATTGATCAATTTTTAGGGTGAAAATCTTTGATTTTATGAAAAGTTTACCACAAATTGTCAAAACGCATCTCCTTAACCGCGTCAAGGTTTTCAACAAAATTGTGCTGGAATGATTCTATGTGAATAGGCTCCAGATGCTGCATTCAGAATTTTGATTGTTCAATCTTTTGGGTGAATATCATTTTTTTAATGAAATAATATACTGGAAATTGTCAAAACACATCTCCTTAACATCTTGCCGGATTTTAACCAAATTTGACTTTGATAATCCTACAGTGCTAGACTCTGGACTTTCTATTTAGAATTTTGATTGGTCGATTTGTTTAATGTAAAGATTCATGTATATTTAATTGCAAATGTTTCAAATGCTAATGGTCCAGGTGACAGGTCACAGGCCTTTGGGCCTCTTGTTATCCAGAATGCGTGTTTCTGAATGTATGTAAAACTGTAAATTGGATGCCCATTTTGAAAATGGTGTCGCTGACTTTTTGCCTAAAATAGAAATTACGTACACATTATCAACATTGTACATTGTTTAATTGAGTTAGGGTTACCATGGTTATAGTTATGTCATAAGCATCCAGTCCCCCGTTAACAAGCATCTGCACTAGATGTGCTAATGGGTTTTTCACATCTCCCATCCAGTGTGTTAATCGCTTAACGATAGCTTTATGAATATACGTATGACTGGCCAAGCTTAGAAAACTGAAATTAGATTGATCATACTTGTCTTCTTCATAGAATCATGCTTTAGTCTTTACAGGTGGTCAGTGTTACTGTATAATATCGGTGGTAGGTCTGCATCAGAGGACAAATGGGCAGCTGTACAGGAAATTCTTGAGCATGCAATCATTATCAGTCTCTTACCGGAAAAAGCAGGAGGGGACTACAATAGGTGTACTCTCCTATTGTCTGTCCGTCTGTCATATTGGGTTTGTCACCCCCCCCCCCCCCCAAGATATTCAACTGAACATTGTTACCTTGCTTTATTAGCTCACCTGGCCTGAAAGGGCTTGATAACCGAGCCAGTCATTCCAGTAATAAATTTTCAAAAATTGTATTCTCCTGGCCTGTAAATGGACATTCAATAGGCAGATAATTAATTTTTCTTGACCAGATTTGAGCATTAAAGGATTAATTACCTGTCTAAATCATCCAGCACTTGTATATTAGATAACAATAAAGGAAATTTTTTAAAGTTTTTTTATTCATTTTTTATCAATCTCTTTCAACAAATGTGTATTTTTTTTTCAATATTCAACACAAAATTGATAAGTCCCGGAATGTACTATACAGTATATATATATATATATGTACAGTGAGTGAGTAGTAGTAGGACAATAACAACTGCTGTTTACAAGATAAGTCATGATATTAACAGTTTAATATTCAAGCTGGCCAAAAACGGTGTTTGGCATTGTCTTTACATTTGCTGGCCAGGAGAAAACTATTTTTGAAAAGTTACCACTGGAATTACTGGCTCAATAACAGCCAGTCATTCCAGTAGTAAATTGTTTTTAATAGTTCTCTCCCGGTCTGCAAATGGACATTTTCTGAGAAAATTTAGATTTTCTTGAACCAATTTGAGAGTTAATAATCACAAACAAGTACATCATTGACTGACTTACTACGCTCTATATACAATATGTATACTTTGTATACAGTTAGCATGTAAACACACGCTCTCTATACTCCCTACACAGACATTATATAGGTATCAGCTAGGTAGCATAGAGAATATATATATATACATGTAATACACTTTTTACAATAGCAATATGTTTAAAAATTCTTATGTTAAGTAATATAAATGATATATATTCATTATTATTCGGATTTTCAGTTTTGCTAGTGAATCACCTCTGATTGATGACTATTGCGCAATTTTCAATAGAGTAATCAGGTTAAATGTGGCAGTGACTGGAAATCAATTACTTTCCATTACCACAACCGACATGTACTTCAATAAATTTTTGGGGACATATAAATCCATATTAATAATCAATTTATTGTTTCAGTGACAGAGAAACAGTGCCTCCAATGCAACTGGTAACCAGATTTTAATCCCAATGGTCAAGATTGGTCCATTTGCAGGCCAAAAGACTTATTTATAAATTTCCACTGGAATAGCTGGCTTTGTTATCAAGGCACGCTTTCCATTTACAGTAAATTTTCAATCTTGTCATGGGCTGCAAATAAACATTTCTCAAGACCATTGTAAATTTAGCCCTTTAATATTCAAACCGACCAAATATGGCTTGTGCAGTCAGCGCTAGAAAAATGTCCAAATACCACTTTTGAAAATTTACTACTTGAATGACTGGCTCAATAACTGAGCGAGTCATTACACTAGTAAATTTTCAAAAATAATTTCTTGGTCTGCAAATGGGCATTTTCGATAAGAAAATTAAAATCTTCCTGAATAAATTTGGGTGTTAACCCTTTAAACCTTGAATTGTTCAAGAAAATTTAAATTTTCTCACAGAAAATGTCCATTTTTGCAGACCAAGTGAAGACTATTTAATAAAATGTACCACTGGAATGACTGGCTCAGTTATCGAGCCAATCATTCCAGAGATAAATTTTCAAAAATAGTCTTCTCTTGGTCTACAAATGGACATTTCTCAACCATTTTTGGCTGATATGAGTATTAAACGGTTAATGGTGTCGATGATCAGAAAGAACATCGCCAGTAGTCTTGAGAAATGCTCATTTGCAGAATCACTGACTAACCGAGCCAGTCATTCCAACGCTATGTTTTCCAATAGTATAGAGCGAACAATTTCTAGCCATGCCCCGTCTATTCTTGGAAAGACTGCATACTTTTTAGCATTTACGTGTGTTGGAATTGATTTGAAACTTTGAAAACTGAGTCCCCAGAATCAGGGAATAATACAGCTATACATATCTTGAACATGCCAGAAAAAGCTTCCAGTCAGGTTTCAAAATATTCAACAGACTGTTTATTAAATTGTAAATTCACGAGTCATAATTTGATAAAATCGGAATGCTTTCATGACAGACGTTTCCAGTTTTGTGATGGACACGTCGGCTTGATTGTAACATCAGTTAACACGAGACATTGTAATTATGACATCAGATATATGAGTGACAGAGCTCATCCCTCTATTCGTCTGCAAATGGACACCTGTGTTGATATAATTTCGACCATAAAAGGAGTTACGCTAGGAGCGATTGTTTCAAATACAGACAGTTCAATCAGTGTACAGATAATAAGTCGTCAAAATAATTACAATGTGCCAGAGTATCCATCTATCATATGACATCATCAAATATTCTAATCAGCATTGTCTTTAACGTTTAATAGTCCGTCCGACATGTACGAATTGTATGTCTCTACTATTTACTAAACATGCTGTTGAATATTTTGAAACTAATTTGACTGCACCCAGTCAAATTAGTTTCAAAATATTCAACAGCTTACATGTATAGTTTTCTGGAAATTGATAGTCAGAGTTCAGAGATCGATCGATCCCAACACGAGCGAGGTGTTGGCAGAGCTTAGCCAGAGATGGGCGGGGCATAGCTAAACTGGTTTCCTCCATTATAATGTGTCAACTTCATTATCCTCAACTTTTCACCATCATAATTAGTTGTTATCAGATGCAAAATAATACCAAACCATTACCATAATTAATAAACAAATAAATGTTAAAAAGCCAACTGCAGAATAAACCAACATATAATCAGGTTCGATAATTCATCAAAGAACATTATTAATTGTAACAAATTTTTTTCTCAAAATCTAACTTTGTTTGAAATTCTTGAAAACTCAACATTTGTACATGCTTTAAAATTGTCTGAAAAAAGTTGTTATTATATCAAATATGTGGCATATTTGAAAGTTTACCACTGGAATGACTAGCTCGATCGAGCCGAGCCAGTCATTCCAGTGGTAAATTTTCAAAAATATAGCAAAAGACACTAAAATAAAATCAAACTTGCATAATGCAACCAGCCGCTTTATCTGTGGCAAAATGAGTGTGCTTCTTCAAGACCCTCACAGGTAAGTTATCTCTTAGAAAACCACAACATTCAGAAATATCTATTGCTATTAACACCAGTAATCAATAATATAAAATAGCTAACGTATGATGATGTATACTATAAATTAAACATTGATTACACGCATATTTTTAGGTTTCAGTTTTATTGATTTTTTTAACGATTTAATTTTGTCACTTTTTTAAATATCAAATGCGGTATGATAAGCAAATATATATTTATTTAACAATACAGGCGATATATTAACACTTCATCCATGAGTCTGATGCTAGGATTATCAAGCCTGCATGTACAAGCATGGTGAACACAGCATTAAGAGCCCCTCACCACCTTACCGTTCTCACTCTTGTCAAATTCCTAGTTTATACCCTGTTTCTCATATCTCTCTCTCTCCCTCTCCCTCTCCCTCTCTATGGGAGACACATGTATAAGACTTATGTCTTAGTGTGCTCCCAATGAACAAAATAAATTCTGTTTAAAAAACTATGTCTAGGAAGCATTTATCGGAAATCATAGCAGCCAAACACAGTCGTCTTGAGAAATATACACTTGCAGACCAAAAGAAAATTATTGAAAATTTATCACTGGAATGACTGGCTCGATAACCGAGCCAGTCATTCCAGTGGTAAATTTTCACAAATAGTCTTCTCTTGGTCTGCAAAATTGAAATTTTCTTGAATAAATTGGAGGGTTAAAGGGTTAAAACACAAACATATTTCTGTCAAGTTGATTCCTAAACATTAACACCACAATGGTCAGGAGCATCAACATCTTTCTCCGGCGAATATATAGTTCCAGACCTGCCAACGCTATTTTTGAGAATTTACCACTGAAATGGCTGGTTCAATAACCAAACCATTCATTCCAATAGGATCTATTGCAGGAAAGGGCCTTCCCATCAAAGGGTTAGGCAGGTCGACACTAGGATAATATCTATTGGATATCCTCTAACACAGATAGTGAAATATGCACATTGTTCATAAGCCTACGCTAAATGTCAGAGAGCGTATTCCTACAAAGATAACCCGTACATAGTTATGGCTTTAATGGTCAAGATTTGTCACGAAAATTGAAAATTGTGTTTAGTGAACATACCATTCGCAGAAGAGTATTTTTGAAAACGTACCACTGGAGGGACTGTCTCAGTTATCAAGCCAATCATACATGTAGTGAAATTTCAAAGACTGTCTTCTCTTGTCCTTAGAGCAAAGACATGGACCTTCCTCAAGACCACCGCAATGACTGAGAAGACATGTTGCCTGCAAGCTTTTAATGCCTGAGGCAGCAATGATTTTCGGTCGAACTGTCTTAAAATAGTCACCAGTTTTCATAATTTCTCTCCTGAAACCAGGACTTTGTGAGTCGAGATTTAAGAGTGTTTCTTAATGCGCTTATTCTGTAATACAGCTGGTCTAATCCTTTAACACTCATATCAGACAAAACCGCTTCTTCAGTGGGCATCAGAAAATGTAAATTTGCAGGCCAAGAGGACTATTTTTTAAATTTTACCACTGGAACGACTGGCTCGACAACCGAGCCAGTCATTCCAGTGGTAGATTTTCAAAAATACTCCTCTTAGTCTGTAAATGGACAGTTGCTAGGAGAAAATTGAAACTTTCTGAAACAACTTTGATGGTTAAATGGTTAAAACATGAACACCATTACATCATAACATTCGTTTGACTGTTAACCCTTTAAATCATAGGCCAGGCGAAACCGGCTTGTGCAGTGGTAAAATGATTGTGCCATTAACCGAGCCAGTCATTCCAGTGGTAAATTCTCAAAAATAATCTCTTGCTCCGCAAATGGACAGTTACTATGAGAGAGTAGCTCATTTTTTTTCAACAGATTTGTGGTTTAATGGGTTAATTATACACCTAGCACATCTCATGCAAATGAATAATGTGGTACAAGCATTATTTAACCTTTAACACACCCATATCACCCCAAAAAAACCCTGCAGTGGTCTTGATAAATGTCCATTTGCAGACCAAGAAGCCTGTTTTTGAAAATTTACCACTGGAATAACTGGCTCGATAACCAAGCCAGTCATTCCAGTAGTAAATTTTCAAAAATATTCTTATCTTGGCCTGCAAATGGAGATTTTATACGAGAGGGTTGAAATTTTCTTTGACACATTCGAGGGACAAAGGGTTAAATGTCGAATACATGTACAACCTCTAGACACATATCGCTATATCCATATTATATCATTGATAATATTATAATACGTCACTATGATCAATACAGTCTGTAACTGTCTCGCTGCTGCAAACCATCAAGCAATAATTTAAATCAGTAAACACTCTTTGACTTGCTGAATATTTTGAAAACAATTTGACTAAGTTGTTGGTGGCTTAGCCACCAACAACTTTCAGTCAAATTGTTTTCAAAATATTTAGCGGGCCCAGAGATATAAACCCTGGTATATGGCATCTGCAAGAAAATTAGAACTCAGCAGTCAAACAGTTAACCTATCCAAGTCAGATTTCTCAGAGAACTTTTTTCACAGGAGCTAATTATCAAATCTGCCAGATATTTTTAAAAACAGTCTTACTGAAAACTATTACCACCATGTGAAATTATTTTGAAGATAATTAGCTGGGCTGAATGAGTGTTTAACATCTGTCTTCAATTCTCCTTTGTAAACCTT
>CM067369.1:46230663-46322663 GCA_034401795.1 Chaetoderma sp. LZ-2023a | reverse complement strand
AATTCCTATCCCATCTTGGAATCTATATCTTGTTCTACAGGTTTTAGGACAGGCTCCTTTTGAACCGATTAGATCTATTGATATTAAACTGTTAACTATTAAATCAGTTTTCTAGGTTGCAGCAGCGTCGGCGAGAAGGAGAAGCGAAATTCATGCGCTTTCTGCCGAACAAGACCGTTTTGTTGTCACGGGTGAAGGTTTAAGACTACTTCCACGTCTTTGTTTCCTGGCAAAGAATCAGTCACTTAAATATCCAGGACAGCCGATTAATTTGCCAAGTTTAACTAGACATGACCCAAACTCTTCTGTTTGGTGTCCTGTCAGATGTCTTAAAATGTATAAGAAACGTACTAATGAGTGGAGAGACGACCCGAAATCTCTGTGGTTATGTCTCAAAGCTCCCCATTTACGTGCCTCGAAAGATACTATTTCTCGTTGGATAGTTGACGCTATTAAGATGTCGCACAAAATCGCTACAGGAAAGCAGATTGATCGTGCGAATGCCCATCAGGTCCGAGCACTAGCAGCATCATCGGCCCTTTATAAGGGTGTCTCATTAGAGGAGGTGATGTCTGTAGCACAATGGCATGCCGAGTCGTCATTCACTGATTTCTACCTTCGCGACATCTCCAGCGCACTTAATCCGGTAGCCGTCGCCAATCTGTCGAATCTAAACTAAGCCACTTCCGACCACTACTTCGCACACATCACTAAAGTCTTCCGCCTACACTGAACAAACGCTATGCACATGACTGAGTACGACCGTGGATTGGGCCGAGCTCCTGTGATGATCAAGAAAAGATCAAGCACTCAAAATGGTGAGTGTTTACATTAATTAAGTGACTATAAATATGTTTACTTACAGTCGAAATACCAGACTGCTTAGGTAAATAGTCTGGTACAAGAGTATTCTTATCCTATCAACCAGACATTAGACTCATTCCAATTTGAAAATCTAGTCGATATACTGATATTTTTTCAAAGTTAGAAGTTGTAGTAGCTTCTTTGCACTCTACTGGACTGCCCTAGCTGAGGCTTGGGGCTGACACGGGTCTGGTGGGTGTTGCATCCCCAGTGACAGCCCTCTGAATTTTGTGCGGACAAAAGAGGGGGGGGAGCGCGGTCTAGACCATGGAAGTTTAGCACTCTATAAGTCAGATAGCAGAACCCAAGCGTATGCCAGGGTTCTAGTCTCTTCACAACTTTCTCTGTTGGATGGTAGTTGAGTGCTGGTTCGAGCCTCACCTCCTCCCACCGGCATTTTCTGTCTGTCGAAATCCGGAGTTTATCATAATAGTACATCTGGTAAGTATTATTCGAAGTAGAATCAAAAAAGCATCCGCTTTTGTTTCTACGAGAATTCTTAATACTTACCAGATGTACTATGGCCCTGCCTCAGCCGCCCCGCTGAGGTGAGGCTGAGCTGCTTTCGCAGTTTGCCAAGGCAAACATAAGACGAATCTGACTGTGATTGGGAATTGACTCGGTACCCGCGGCTATGGTATTCCCGGACACAGTATGGGCAGGACCAGGAGAGTGCAGAGTTTTAATTGTTTATTTTGAGCTAGACTGGATAATAGATATTATCATAATAGTACATCTGGTAAGTATTAAGAATTCTCGTAGAAACAAAAGCGGATGCTTTTTTGATTCAGCATATATATATATATATATGTATAAGCTGACACATATTGTGTATAATTGATAGATGCCAGAAGACAAGAGACATGCATACCTTATTGGATAATGAGAGGCAGACATGGCAGCTTATCCATATATTGTACAAGGATCGTCTTGAGACTGAGATACGTATCGCTGAGCAAGAAGATGATATGATTGTTGAGTCACTAGTAAGGCAATAGTTATCATTGATTAGTCAAGTTATTATTTGCCTCTAAAGCAGATGTTTCTAAGCACACACATATTTATGTCTCTATCCCTTTGATCAAACTGGTATTTATGACTTTATTCCTATTACACTGTCATTTTAAATACAAATTTATAAATTGTCTACCTAGTTTACCAGGTTGACGAAGTCAGCACAGGTTTACTGTTCCAAATCCTGCTGGCGAATGACAAAGCTAGCAATGGATGCTGTGATTTTATATGGGAAATCTCAGTCAGCACAGACAATAGGCTGAAATAATCTGCTGATAACAAAGTAACACTAAAATGCCTTCTACATTTCAATTTAGTTAATGTATCCAAAATTTACTTATGATCCTTTCCATTTCTTAATCTATGAGAACTTTAAGTCACAGTTTATCAGCTCACACATTTATGATCACATTGTGTTTCAACTCACAGTTAATTACCTCAGTCAGAGCTGCCCATCCAAATACTATATCTACAATATATACCCTGCCTTAACATGCTTTATCATCCACATGCGCACGCGTGCACAGAGGAACGCACTATATCTACAATATATACCCTGCCTTAACATGCTTTATCATCCACATGCGCACGCGTGCACAGAGGAACGCATGCACACAGAGACACACGCACGCACGCACGCATCCATACACTTCCTCATTGTGTATTATTCACATGGCAGAATGTTAAGTATCATTGAGTTACCATATGATCTAATAACCTTTTAATTTGCTATTTTAATGATGGATTGTTTCTGTAGGATAAGCACAAGAGTGAAAAGGAGCTGGTTGATACACTGTTTGAGAGAGACTGCATAGTTAGACGGAGCCAGGTTAGTCATGTCTTCCTTAAAGTCACACATTCTCAATTTCAAAACAAATATCTACTCTGGTAAGCTGTTAGGCATTTTGAATTTAATTTAACCGTTTAATGGTCAAATTTTGGGGAATGTCAATTTACAGGATAGGGGAATACAATTTTTGAAAGTTTATCACTGGAATGACTGGCTCAGTTACCGAGCCAGTAATTCCATTGGTAAATTTTCAAAAACTTTATTACCCTATCCTGTAAAAGGACATTCCACAAGACCATAACAGAAGCCAGTTTTGGCGGGTATTGCCATGAAAGGGTTAACTGGAAGCTGTTCCAGTCAAATTAGTTTCAAAGCATTCATTAGAATACCGGTTACATCATTAATGTGTAGCTTCTGGTAGCGAGTATTCTTGACGCTAAGTGGTGTCTGCAACAAGAATTAATTAACTCTAACATTCAAGCTCACCAAAACAGCTTCTGATGTTGTCTTGAGAAATGTCCATTTGCAGAACAAGAGAAGACAACTTTTTGAAAATTTCCCTCTTGAAACATAGCAGAGCCATTCATTTCAGTGATAATTAAAAAAACCAGACCTTTGTCTGCAAATACGCATTTTCTATGAGAAAATTGGAATGGTCTTGAACAAAAGTTAAAAGGTTAAGAGCATCCGGAAGGTACGCTACTGCTTGCCCATTGGCATCTGCAAATATTTTTATTAATAAACCCTATATGAGGCAGAGCATGATTTAACATAATCCAGATGGGGTGGCGTCAGTGTGTCATGTACAATGCTGTTTTTGCTGACATGAGTGTAAAATGGGGTGGCGTCAGTGTGTCATGTACAATGCTGTTTTTGCTGGCATGAGTGTAAAATGGGGTGGCGTCAGTGTGTCATGTACAATGCTGTTTTTGCTGACATGAGTGTAAAATGGGGTGGCGTCAGTGTGTCATGTACAATGCTGTTTTTGCTGGCATGAGTGTAAAAGGGTTAATGGTCAAGCTGGCAAAAAACCGGCTTCTCCACTGGTTTTGATAAATGTCCATTTACAGGACATGAGAAGAAAATTATCGAAAATTTGCTACTGAAATGAGCTGCTCGATAACAGGCAGTGATATCAGTTGTAATTTTTATACCCATGCAAAAAAATAGGGTGTTTGGGGTGGGTGGTATTATGTGATGGCATTTACGGGCAGGCAGGCGGCAGAGTGGTTTCCGCATGATAACTCCACTACTGTTTATCGAATCGCTTTAAAACTTTATGTGATGATTAGACTAGGTCTGAGGAAGAAATCATTATTTTCTAATAGCTCTCATTCATTGGTTTGTCATCATGGCAGTGTATTATGTGGCGTTTGCAGAACTCTTGTTCAAAAATAGACTTCTCATGGTTTGCAGATGGATATTTTGCAAATATTTTAATCTTATAGACCAGTTTTAACTATTAAATGGTCAAACTTAAGATATTGCTACAATATTCTGTTTTACTAACCATTGAGACATGTCAAGCAAAATTTTGTGGCCTTCACATGATTAGTCTTTCTGTTTATCAGCTGGTAGTGGACTGGCTTGAGCATAATGCAACTGAATATATGGATGGTGTAACTGATCATATCAAATGCTTCATTGACAAAGCTGTTTCATGGTGAGTATATGCATGTATTACACTGAGAGGGTGTGTGTGTGTGTGTGTGTGCGTGCATCCATGCGCATGTGTACGTGTGTGTCTGTGCAGATATTTTTGTGTATATATACATCTCGTTTGATGGCCTTTGCAATGCAGTCTACGATTTATATACAAAATACTTTTAGTTGCAGATCATCAGCCAGTCAGTCAGTCAAATCTTTTACATTTATGACAGAGCCAACTATGTCACACCTATAAATATTCACACTTGGTTATTACCCACAACCCGTAATGGAAAGAGGGTAATGCATTCGGGTCTGTTTACTGTTCAAAATTTAGCACAAGAAAGGGGTTGACTGTACACTAGGATTCCGCAACTTTAGTTATAATAAGTTAAATCTGTAAAATCCGAAGGAATTTTAATGTGACAAAAAACAGGAGGGCGAAGGTCTGATTGCCTTTGTTAATAATTGTGCCATTCCTGATTTCTAAAATATTCTGTTTAACACTGTTAAAATTGTTAATAGTTGGTTATTTCAGTATTACTTATTGTTTAGATGCCATGTGTTGTGGATGTGAGGATGAATATATTTGAATAATACAATCTTCTTGTTTTGACAGGGAAAATACTCTTCATAAGCTTCAGAACAGAAAGCTTGGTTACAGAGGCTTTGAGAGACCTATAGTCGATCAGATGGTATGCTGTGATAGAATAACTATAGTTAAATCAATCCCCTCACATCTCTCACAAATACATAAATTTAATTTAGTGTTCTATTAATATCACTTCTTAATGGCCACAGATTCGATAATTTGTTAGCTATACAAATTATCGTCCTTTTAAAATCAAATGTGGTACTAATTTATACATATGCAATGACAGCAATGGCTCCCAGTCAAAAATGTTTCAAAATATTCACCAGGATGATTATTAATTTGTAAATTCATCAGCAGCATACAATTTGTAAAGTGGACAGATTTTTAGATTGTCATGTCTGAGCTATACATCATTATGATTGTGATGTCACCTACCTTGTGTTGTAACTGATTATGGCTTCAGATACTTGAGTAATAGATCAGATCAAGGGATGAGTTATGCTAGTAAAAATGTTATTTTCCAGGACCCGGATGCACCATTGCGCCAGAATGGCCAGCTTGATGATTTGGACCAAGAAGATGAAACAAGATTGTTGCAGTTCCTGTTTACATGTATACGCTCAGGACAACTTGACAAGGTGTGTTTATAATAGTGTGATCCATTTCTAGGTATGCCCTGCCCCTTTCTAGCTAATCTTTGCCTACATTTTCCACGTGTTGGAGTCGATTTAATATATAGTTTGAATTCTGAATTCTCATAATCCCAATTTCAAGGTAACTATACACTAGGTAAGCTGTTGAATATTTTGAAATTAATTTAACTGGATGCTATTGCTGCCTATGGCAGCAACAGCGCCCCGTCAAATTAGCTTTCAAAATATTTAATAGAATGTTTTTTCAATTGTAAATTGATCAAAGACAAACTATTCGTACACTTGGCAGACTTCGATTTTCGTGACAGATAACTACGTCATTTCGATGATGTCAGTGATGTATTTGACTATAACGTCATATAGTTAAGTGACGGATCAGATCCCTGCAGTCATGATCACAAGTAGAGTGATAAAGTTTTACATATTTCATTCCCTGGCCGTTTTAAATCTAACACCATTGCAATGGCCATTTTTTTGTCTGGCTTGACCGTTAAAATGTTAAACAAGACCCGGCTAACATTTCTCTCCTCTCACAGATACTTAGAAGAACTGGTGCCTGTGCATTGTATTCCGGACTAATTCTCATGCCAAGACTTGCCACCTAACTACAATTGTTGAATCTTTTGAAATTAATTTGATTTAGGAATTTTATTGTACCTAGCACTGTTTCTGACCAGTAAGGTGTTGTGTTCAGTTACTATTCATTCATTCAGATTTAAAGTAGGTTAATTCCTGGTTTTAGCCTTTCAGCCCTCAAATCTTTCAAGAAAATTTCAATTTTCTCACAGAAAATGCGCATTTGCTGACTAGGATAAGATTATTTTTGAAAATTTATCACGTCATTCCAGTGGTCTTCTCTTGGTCTGCAATTGGTCAATTCTCAAGACCAGTGCAGAACTCGTATTTGTCTGACTTGAGTATTAAAGGATGGATTGTTTGTATATTCATTGCTATGTCTGATATTCCTTTTGTTAATATGGTACATGTGTTGTTTTCCTGCTAATATTGATGTGATTCAGGCATGGGTATTAAACACATCCTATTGATACGGACAATGCATGTATGCATCAGTGATGGCAAATTTGAATATTGCATTTTTTGTGTGTTATCTGACGCCCGGCAAGAGAACAAAATTACCCACAGATATTATGCACACACGCATCTACGGACATGTACATGCATGCACATACACATCATATCAACTTCATTGCCATTTCATATCAAATTTAACACATAAATATAGTAATATCTCATTTGTTATTCTTAGGCAGTGACAACGCTCAGTCAAATTGTTTTCAAAATGTTTTGTTGATGCATATATTTAGCTTGCTGAAAACCGGTAAATTGCAGCCTTCTCTCTACCCACTAAACCTTATAGTTCTGGATAAAACTGTAATAATTTCTTATGTTGTCCAGGCCCAGGAGACGTGTATACAGTGTGGTCAGGCATGGCGTGCAGCGACTCTTGAAGGCTGGCGCTTGTTTCATGATCCTAATTATGAATCGCTGGGACCGGGTGGTCAGGTGCAGCCCATTCTGGGCAATCCATACAGGGATGTATGGAGATCTGTCTGCTGGAATTTATCTAATGATGTAAGTACAGGCTAACCTGGAATCCACCTGTCTTCTGGAGCCAAAAGATGGTTCTATAAGACAGGTGGTCCTTTGATCACCTGTCTTAACTAACCACCATCTTTTTGACTCCAAACATTATATTCTGTAGCAGGTCAGTTAGCGACGGCTACAGTACAGCTCAGAAATAACTGCATATATTTCTAAAACAAAATTAAATACTGTTGAATACTTTGAGCATAATTGGTTTGGAATGTCTTCCAATTCAATTATGTTCAAAATGCTCAACAGAATATTTCTTACATTATGTTACAAAATTATACTAACTAACATGTTTTTTTGCTTTGTCAACATGTTAGCTTATTTATAAGCTGTATTGTACATAGAGATGAAACATGCTGGACTATGACGTAATGCCCACAAGATCACAGCATTATAAATTCAAAAAGCGTACTATAGTTAACTTCAGATGGCACTGTTTATATAAAGTTACGTACAAGGTACGATGTCGTAAAACATAAGTATCTCTCTTTAAATACAAATGCAAATTATGTTAGTTTATCATGGTTTATGCAATATGGGTAATTGGGCAAAAGACATCAACTTGTCCGGCTAAATTTAGCTGTCCCTGCTTATGTTAAGTGAAAACCTTCTATAGTTACTAATTACTTGTTGTCTCTAAGATGGTTGCTTACCCCCTTAATAGTCAAGTGGTCCAAAACCAGCCTTTGCAGTCGTCTTGAGGAATGGCCATGTACAGGCAAGAAGAAGGAACTGGAGTGACTCAACAATCATTCCAGTTGTACGTTTTCAAAATTTGTCTTCTTGATCTGAAAATGGGCATTTTTTATTTTAGGAATGTAATTCTCTGTAAACTGGAAACCTCCCCATACTGAACACAGTCGGTCCAAAGTGTATGCGTGTGTGCATGCATGGTTGTGTGCATGCGTCGCCAGTTTGGATAGGCTCCACTGTATTAATCTTTTGAACTAAAATATTATTTACAGAGTAAGAAATATTGTGTTGATTATTTTGAAGATATTTTTGCCTTGTTCCTGTCAAATTAGTTTTAAAAATTCATCTGATAAATATATGATTGTCTTTGAGATTCTGGCACTTCAGTATTCAGTGGATTAAGATATAGGATGGATGAGACAAGCCACTCAGATTGCTATCCTAGCCATTTACTGATCAAGACTGGTCACGAATCTCTAATTCTTTCTTTAGCTTATGTCCATTTTCAGGCCAAGAGCAGGATATTTTTGAAGATTTACTGCTGTATTGACTGGTTCAGTTATCTAGCCAGTCACTCCACTTGTAAATTTAAAACATAAGTTTGTAGCAAACAGCCATTTATCTCTAGAGGCCACTTGTACGTTAAAGGGGTATGACAAACTGAATTAAAACATAAGCAGACATACACTGTAAACATTTACATTTGTACATGTTTTATTTTTTGAGGTTTAAAAATTATTTTCGTTTGTCTCAAGATGAACTTGCGGGAAAAATTCTAATATGTAGTCCTTTAGAGGCAAAACAGATCAACCGAAATGCACCTTGTACCCTTCTACACTACAATGAGTGGAGAATAAATATAAATAACTCCTGAAAATACATGCTATATGAAATTATTTAGATATGTTCATTCATCGATCCATCCATCCATTCATTTTAATTGTTAACATTTATCTTATCTACATTCGCATGCTCTACAACAGGCCAAA
This sequence comes from Chaetoderma sp. LZ-2023a, assembly GCA_034401795.1. Lineage (NCBI taxonomy): Eukaryota > Metazoa > Mollusca > Caudofoveata > Chaetodermatida > Chaetodermatidae > Chaetoderma > Chaetoderma sp. LZ-2023a. Next base: position 46,313,804 of record CM067369.1, on the reverse strand, counting down.
GTTAATGTCTATGAGAAGGCAATCTATGCAGCATTGAGTGGAAATCTCCCGTCCATTCTACCCGTGTGTCAGTCATGGTCAGATTATTTGTGGGCTTATTTCAAAATTCTGGTCGACTCACACATTGAACAAGAGATCAGAATGAATACCAGCACAACAAGAAGCCTCATAGATCTACCTGATGATGGCCAGAGAAAGCTGTAAGTTATAGTACTTAACCATTTAAACCTTAAATTTGTTCAAGAAAATTTCAACTTTCTCAATGAAAATTTCAATTTGCAGGACCATGAGAAGGCAAAATTTAAAAAAGATTTACCACTGGAATGACTAGCTCGGTTATCTCGGCAAATAGACATTTCTCAAGGTCACTACAGAAGCCGTTTTTGGCCAGTTTGATTGTTCAAGTGTTAACAATGTTTGCCTACTGGGAGATTAGATTAGCCATTTAACACTAACTCTTACAGACCAGAAACGATAAATTCTTTATAATGTAGGGATTAATCTGGTGATTAATTTGAAACTGATTTGAGTGGGAGCTGAGCAGGTGTAAAATTAGTTTCAAAATATTTAATAGCTTACCTTTATAGCTGTGTTGAAATAGAGACACTGGAATTTTCAGGGTTAACCCTTTAACCATCGAATTTATTCAAGTAAATTTCAATTTTCTCAGAAAATGTCCAGTTGAGACCAAGAGAAGACCATTCAGTTATCGAGCCAGTCATTCCAGTGGTAAATTTTCAAAAATAGTCTTCTCTTGTTCTGCAAATGGGCATTTCTCAAAAGCACTGCATAAGCCGTTTTTGGATAATATGAGTATTAAAGGGTTAATGGGATGATAATTTCTATGTAGAGTAGATTATGTATTTAATGGTCAAGTTGGTCAGCAATAATAGCCTTTGCACTGGTCTTGAGAAATGTCCATTTGCAAACCATGATTAGAATATTTAATAAGAACATTTTCACATCAAGAGTATACTTACCTCCCTAATACTTTTGATATTGCTAAATATTGGCTTTCACTCAATAAAACACTCAGATTAAAAACAGTTAGGTGCCCCTACTGGGCAGGTAGTCAGAGGTAGTCCGGCGGATGCCAGCCCCACCACCGCGCATGCGCCGACTACTACTTCCTCTTTGCTAATTTATTGGCAAGGAGAACACATGTGCTTGTTAGCTATCTGCAAGTTTCACGAGTTTAAACCTTTTTTCACGTCTGTTACGGTCGAATATTGTTGAAAGAGATGTCTGAGAGGACAAATTCGCCAGAGGAGGGGACGGGATCTCTTTATCAGGTGAATTCAATGATATTCTAGCGATTTTTTTTCCCCGGTGTAATGTGTTTCCGGGACTCGCGCTTACCGTGATTAGCGCCTGTTTGAGTTGGTTTTTTCCAACATGGTGCTTTATAAGTCTAATTTCTCTTTGTGTTTATGTCCACAGGTATGGTTTTGCATTATTAGTGGACATCTCAGCACAGGAGGGTTTGTTTTTCTCCACCACGGTTCCATTTCCTACTAATATTGTTAGGTTATCTAACCAAAAAGTCTATGTTCAGTGAGTTGGAGGCTTACTATAAAGGTCTTCTCACTTTGCCCTCTTGATCCAATTCCTTCCCCAAGGTGGAGAAAGGTGAAGAGGCGTAGTCTTGGTGGAGTGCTCCAGTGCATCACGGTGGATGGTTTGTCTATACAAGGTGTCAGGTATATGATTAATGATATGAGGTAATATGAATTATTTGAAAAAATAATGACTGATTTTTTACCATTTTTTATCATTCTGTATCTGATGATGTGTAGTCTGAATATCCTTTGGAGGATGTTCTAGTTATGAATACAATTCGTCCTTGCACTTGGATGCTTGTTACGGACCGATTAATTTCTGTTAAGGGATTGATGACGTCATAATCGGCCTTGCGCTTTATTAACATTTAAAGTTTTGTCCAACGCTGGTTTCTTCTTGATTAGTGATCTTTATGATCCTGTCCCTCTCTTTTAGTTTGGTTTTGAGTTTCTTCTAACCGTAACTAACTTGCTCATTGTCCTCGTCCTTTGTCCTGTTTCAGAGACCTGGTTGCCCGTCCTGTGGTCGATTTCTGAAAGATAGATTTGCGCCACATTTGTGTTTTAGCTGCAGTCCCTGTGGACCGTTGCTAAAATGCGATATATGTAAGCAGTGGGGGGGTGAGCTAATGGCTGACTTTTTATCGTTACAGGCGAGGGAGAAGGTGCTGGAGGAAGAGAGGAAGGCGAAGAAGGAGGGTGTTAAGAAGGGTAAGAGGAAGGCCTCATCCGCGGTGGATATGGAGGCCTTCCGGTCCGAAATGTTGGGAGAGATGCAGAGGACAATAAAGGATTTGGTCCCAGAGTTGCTTCGCAGCATGCTGCCTGGGCCAGGTCCTTTGTTGTCCTCAGCATCTGCTTCGAAGCAGGTGATCTCCGCCTCTGAATCCGAGTTCCTTAGGTCCGGTCCGGTGTTCGATGTGGATTCAGAGGTGGCCCCGTTGTTGGGGGCGGTCCACGACCCTGGCAGCAGGCTTGGTGCCGCGCCGAGGGGCCGTGGACAACGGTTGTTGCTGGGACCCGCGGTCTGCTCATCAGACCCTGGGTATCCGTGCGCCGCGGGTGTCAAATCCTCCTATGGCACCTTCCCTGGCCAGTCCGGGTTAGCTCTCTTTGCTGACCCGGAGTCTAATCTTTCTGGCCAGGAGGAAGAGGATTACCTGCTATGGTCGCCGTCTGGGGACGTGGCCATGGAGTACGACGTCGGTGCACCCCTCGCGGGGAATACTGGCGACGTGTTCCATGGTTCTACTCACGCAGGAGTAGAATTCACGGTCCAGAAGGTGACCCTGGGCGGTGCTGATGGCCACGGTTACCACATACCTCGGCTTGCCGAGAGTATCGCTGGTGCTGGCCAGGGCCGTGGTGGGGCGGTGTCTACCCCGCGCTCTACCATGGCGCCTGCTCCTGGTCAAGCCAGGGAGTTTAGCATGCCTGTTCTTTCGGGCCCGCATGCTTTCCCTGGCTTGCCAGGGGTATCAGCATATCCGCCGTCGAGTTCAACTGCCTGCGCTCAGGAGGAAGACCAAGGCCCTCGTCTAGTAGAGCGCTCGCAGTTAGCCACGGAGGAGGATTGGTCGGACGCTTGCCAGTGGCTGGTAAGCGTTCGGCCAGATCTGCCCGTGGAGCAGTCGGCAATCCAGCGTGACCATAGGCCGTGGTTAGCTGGTAGGCCGACTGCGACCGCTATGCCATCTCTGCCGCTGGCTGAGCATGTCGTGGACATGTTCGAGGCGGCGGAGACGTCCATTAAGACGAATGGGCATCTCGCGAAGGCCCCTCGCGAGGTGGCTAGACGTTGCTGCATCGTGCCCCTGGATTACCAGCGGTACGGTGTGGTGCCTAAGCCTAGCGTGGATGATCGCGCGGCTCTGGGCGAAGATGCGCGGCCAGGCTCCCGTTCTGACACGGGTGTCCTGTGCTCGAACGCGTTGCGTTCGGCGAATACCGCGCTACGTGATGCGGAGGAGAGTGGGAGAGCTTCGATTGCTGCTCTGTCCCACGTCTCCCAGCTGTTACAGGGGGTGGTAACAGCATCTGCTTCACGTCAGCCAAGCCCGGTAACAGTCCAGAGAGCCATCCAGGATGGTATCAACCTGGCTCTGGACTGTTTGACGCGGGTGGTGACCAGGAGTGTCCGGGCGAGGCGCACGTTTGCCCTTGACAATCTGTGCCCGTCCCAGGACCTGTATAATAGGCTACTGCGAACGCCTATGACAGGTCCTGGTCTCTTTGGAGGTGAGGGATGTAGGCACCTCCAGGAGACGGTGACTCTGGTCAACAACCAGAGGGCGCTGCGTGAGCAGTTTGAGGTGCTCCGGCGGGAGCGCGTTCGCGCAGCACCCCCTGCGTATCGTCCCCTGCAGGCTCGAGGTGGCGCTGGCCAGGTCAGAGGCCAGACACCATCGCAGCGCCGGCCTAGGCCGCATGCGATTTGGCCAGCAGCGAGGGGGCCGCAGGCGCAGCCAGCCAGGCAGCAACCCGCGCACCGTGGTGCGCGCGGTGCTGGGCGGGGCGCGCGGGGATCTGGTCGCGGTAATCGGGCCTGATGGGCCGGTTACCGTAGTGGGAACCACTCCGGTGTTTCAGGCCGAGAAGACAGTGCCACTCTCTCACTCCTTATGTCCACCTCTCTCCCTAGGTGGACCGGTGGGCGGCCGGTTGGTCGGCCACTTGACAGAGTGGAAGCGGTTGACTCAGGACCGTTTAGTCTTGCGATGGCTTTCAGTCGGGTATCGTCCCGATTGGATAACAGGCCCGCCATCGAGACTGTCTCTCGTGCCGATCTGGACTCCGATTCCGAGGGATCCAGATCAAAGGTTGTGTATAGAGGAGGAAATAAATTCCCTCATACAAAAGGAAGCCATTCAGCCGGCGCAGAGGTGCCCGGGCTTCTATTCAACCCTGTTCTTAGTAACGAAAAACACCGGCGGGTGGAGGCCGATTCTCAACCTCAAGCCATTGAACAAGTTCATAGAGACGCCCAGTTTCAAGATGGAGACTGTGCGCTCGGTGTTGGCGGGGTTAGAGCAAGGAATGTGGACAGCGTCAATAGATTTGAAGGATGCTTATTTCCACATTCCCATAGAGAGGAGTTTCCGTCGCTTCCTGAGATTTGCATTCCAGGGCAGACAGTGGGAATTCAGGGTATTACCCTTCGGGATTTCCACGGCTCCTCGGGTCTTCACCCGTGTGGTTCTCGCGATCACTGCCTACCTCCGCAGGAGAAGCTTAGCAGTCCACACGTACATAGACGACTGGCTGTTGAAAGCACACACCCGGGAAACGTTATCGGCCAATCTGGAGATTGTTTTGAAAACTCTCACGGACTTGGGCTGGATAGTCAATTTCCAAAAATCAGAGCTAACTCCATCCCAGAAGTTTGTTTACCTGGGCATGTTCTTCGAGCTCGAGTCGGGATATGTTTATCCAACTCAGGAGAGGGTTCAAAGACTTATCTCAGTAATACAGTCGGTGTGCGACAGTCGTCATGTCCTGGCACGGGTGTACTTGAGAATGCTGGGGTTGATGGTTTCATTGGAACCAGTCATTCCGCAGGCCGCCTTGCGCAGGCGCCCGATCCAGTTGTTTCTCATGACACAGTGGACCCAGAGTTCAGGTTCGCTGGACTCGAATGTGTCAGTGTTGGCGCCTCTGATTCACCACCTCAGGTGACTGTGTATACAGATGCATCGATGGAGGGGTGGGGAGCTTGTCTGGAAGAGTCCACAATATCAGGGCTTTGGGATCTGGATCAGTCCAAGGAACATATCAATCTACTAGAGCTAAGAGCAGTAGTCCTGGGCCTGGAACATTTCTTACAGAAAGTTCAGGGCAAGATTGTTCTAATTCGTTCAGACAACTCAACAGTAGTGACTTACATAAACCGCCAGGGCGGAACGAAGTCGCCCAGTCTCTGTATGATGACATGGAAACTGCTTTGTTGGTGCCTAGATCATGCGATCACCTTGAAGGCAGTTCATATTCCGGGAAGGCTAAATCTGCTAGCAGACTCATTGAGCCGAAGGATGAGTGTTTTACCCACGGAATGGCAACTAAATCAATGTGTGGCGGATCGTCTGTTCGACCATTGGGGGAAACCCAATATCGATTTGTTCGCAACGAAGAAGAATGCGAAGATGACGACGTACGTCTCTCCGATTCCAGACCCAAGCGCTTTCGCAACAGATGCGTTAGCTATCAGCTGGGCGGGAATGTATGCATACGCATTCCCTCCAGCAATCCTGATTCCAAAGGTGCTTCAGAAAATCAGGCAGCAGGAGTGCCAAGTGCTTCTGATCGCCCCGGATTGGCCAAGCCGATCGTGGTATACGGATCTGCTGGACCTTCTGGTCTGCAATCCGGTTCCGCTGCCTCTGATGGACGACCTTATCTTCCAGGGCAAGGTCCTTCACGACAATCCGTCAATGTTCCGATTGACTGCGTGGATGTTGTCAAGGAATCTAGAATTAAGGAGGGCTTTTCTGAGCAAGCGGCCATATTTATGGCCAGAGCCAGGAGGGGGTCAACCTCCAGAGCATATAATTATAAAATCAACAGATTTGCAGAGTGGTGCTCAAAAAGATGTATTGATCCAATGGACTCATCTATTCAGGTAATGGCTGATTTCCTCTGTCACCTATATGATGCCTATAGCCTCAAGCCTAACTCTATTGCTGGTTACAAATCAGCATTAATGACTGTTATTCCTTGCTTGGCTAATAGGGGGAGTGATGAAGTAAGTACATTAAATGTATTAATTAAAGGCATGGGCAATCTAAGACCAAGGAATCCACCACTGATTCCAGTCTGGAGTTTATCCCTGGTGCTTCAGGTACTAGGAGATAAGCCTTTTGAACCACTTAGTTCCATTTCTATGAAAATGTTAACGCTTAAAACTGTATTTTTAATTGCTGCGGCCTCGGCAAGGCGTAGGAGTGAGATTCACGCCTTATCAGCCGAGGATGACCGTTTTGTGGTTACAGGGGAATGCCTTAAGCTTCTACCTAGGATTAATTTCTTGGCTAAGAATCAGTCATTGAAATATCCAGGTCAACCTATTTTTTGGCCATCTTTAACTAGATATGATCCTAATTCTAAAGTATGGTGCCCCGTACGGGCGCTGCTCCGGTACAAACAGCGTACTTCGGAGTGGCGTACCGACCAGTCAGCGTTATGGTTGTCATATATTGAACCCCATGGCAGGGCGTCTAAGGACACCATTTCCAGGTGGATTGTGGAATGTATTCAGTTTTGTCACAAATCCGCCACCGGGAGACAGGTTGATGTGGCCAAGGCTCACAGTGTCCGCGGTGTCGTGGCATCCACTGCCCTGTTTAGTGGGGTCCCTGTGGATGACATTATGTCCGTGGCTCAGTGGCACTGTGAGTCAAGTTTTACAGACCATTACCTCCGTGACACCTCTAACCCTCTCGCCTTGTCGATTTTAAAACATTAATCGTTTTTTTAATTTTGTGAAGAGTGCTTCCGCATTGCTTATATACTTCGCAATTTAGCGATGGTAACAACCACTTGTCGGGACTGCATCAGGCTTCTCTACTGGGATCATGATGACAGCTTCCAAGTTCAACAAGGTCAGTCTTGTTCATGTGTTGTTCATTGTTACTTGTATTGTCACGTTACCCATTATTATTAATATGGTGATGGTTTATGTGGGAGGTGGTTCATCATAAAGAGTATACGAAAATGGAGCCTTTTCGTCTCAGTCCTATAGTACTTGGCACTAGTACGTGGAGAGCGTATATGACATTGAGGTCATCTAGTCTTCCTCCCAGGAGGGGGGGGGGGGAGCGCATATGACATTCGGTCATCTCTCATGCATCGGTTGTGTTATCCGATGGTTTGTCAAATCCTGAATGTGTTCTCACACATTTTCAGACGGCATAAGTGCCTTAAACGCGTGAAAGCGTATAGGGAAGAGCTGGTCTTTTGACCTCGCTTCCCTCCCGCCAGATTCACTTTCGAATTCTGGCAATATCAAAAGTATTAGGGAGGTAAGTATACTCTTGATGTGAAATAAACGAAATCTAGGATTTCTTTTTTCACGAGAGAGTTGATACTTACCTCCCTAGATACGGACCCGGCCTCTCCACCCCACAGAGGCTCGGTCTTCAGGCTCTTGGCAGTTGCATGTGTTAGCCAATAAATTAGTCAGAGGAAGTAGTAGTCGGCGCATGCGCGGTGGTGGGGCTGGCATCCGCCGGACTACCTCTGACTACCTGCCCAGTAGGGGCACCTAACTGTTTTTAATCTGAGTGTTTTATTGAGTGAAAGCCAATATTTAGCAATATCAAAAGTATTAGGGAGGTAAGTATCAACTCTCTCGTGAAAAAAGAAATCCTAGATTTCGTTTATTTTGTTTAAACACTTACCACTAGAATGACCTCTGGTTGTAAGTTTTCAGAAATATTCTTATCTTGATCTGCAAACAGACATTCTTATAGTGTCCACTTCTCTAAAAATATTATGTATACAAAGCTTGTTTTAATAGCATTACCATAACACCATCTGTCTGTCTGTTTGTCTGTCCATCTGCATTAATAATAATGGTGACATATTCGCCTATTACTTGACGGATTGACATGAACACTGATTAACATCTTTGTCTTGCCATTTATTATTGCCATTTATTGTCTGGATTCTGAGAAAAATGGATAGAATAACAATGGAGGGAGTATCCTATCCAGTTCTGTAGCTGTTGGAATTAATAAATCTTGAGACCTATTAACCCTTTAATGGTCAAATTTGATCAAGGAAATTTTAATATCTGCCTATTGAATGTCCATTTACAGGCCAAGAGAATACAATTTTTAGAAATTTATCACTGGAATGACTGCCTCGGTTATTGAGCCAGTCATTTCAGTTGTAAATTTTCACAAATATATTCTCTTGGCCTGTAAATGGACATTCCGCAAGACAATAGCAGAGGCCGGTTTTGGCATACTGGTACAACAATATGGACAAATAAAATGGGAGCCCATCAGCTTTGGCAGGTGGAGAGGCAAGACGATTAGCTGTGGTGTTAACGTGGGTGACTGCTATTCTGTCGGGCGGGAGTCAAATCCCGCTCGACTTTCTGGCGATCATGAGGCAGACGACCAATCAGTGGAAAGATAGGCAATCTCATTCTACTTCGAATAATACTTACCAGATGTACTATTATGATAATGTCTGTTATCTAGTCTAGCTAAAAATAAACAATTAAAAACTCTGCCCTCTCCATGGTCCTGTGTCCGGGAATTACCATTAGCCTCCAGGTACCGATTCAATTCCCAACTACAGTCAGATTCATCTATTTTGTACTCCAATCTGGTCATGCGTTTTTACATCTCTCAATTTTGCAATTGCTTGAGGATTTAAGCCGTTTCTAACTGATTCTTTGCTGTAATCATGGAAGGGAAAGGAAAATCGTCGCAGGGGCAGGTTGTATCAATCTAGAATTTATACATTCATGCCGTAATTGCTGTTTGAATTTTCCTTAAATTGGGACCTTGTTTTCAAATGGTAGCCATTGTTGGAAGTAATTTAATGATTGCAATCAAGTCATTGTGCATGTTGCTCGTCTTCATGTTACCATGTGCATCGTTTTAATTCTTATTCTGTGTTTGCAGAAAGTGAACGGGCAGGGCAAGGCCCCACCAAATACCCTGTTCACGCTATAATCGCTTCGTGAAGTGAAGCTGAATGGGTTCAGGTCCTTGACTGGATGTCTGACCATCTCGGGTTGACGTCTGACCAGGGTTCTTAGCGCGATCCGGTGATGGAACAGATGTTCAGATGTCAGAGTGTGCGGCTAGCGCTCTCTCAAGTGGCTCTTCGGCCATGCCTACCCTTCTGCTAGATACTCAGTCTTCTGACATGATGGAAGTCGCGGCGTACCATCGGGTTCAGCCGGAGTATACGCTGCCGAGGGCCCCTAAGAGGATAAGGAGTAGGGCCCGTTTTCCGGAGCAGGTCTACCATCAGTATGCTCGTGTTCCTCGTCTTTCAATCAGGGAATGTGAAGCGCTGAACAGGCAATTGGCTGGGAAGTCCAAAGGTCGTTCTCGACCTGTTGGTTTCACAGACTTACAAAGATGCTTTCAATGAGCTAACACTTGTTGAAGATGCGGTAAGAGCACTCGCATGGCTGTACTGTCTTGCAGGGGATGCTGACCTGCGCGTCGGAAGGTGGGGAAGTACCAGAGGCTGCTCCCGGAGTTGTCCGGGACACCATGCGCTTGTCCCAGGATTGCCGACCAGGGTGATCACCAGATCATTGGTGGAACGGAGGAGAATGGTTCTCGATTGTGTAGAACCAGGACCAGAAATGAGGGCTGCCTTATCTTCTGCTCCTTTCATTTGTCCGGATTTGTTTGGCGGCTCGGCAAGGCAAGCTCTCTCCAAGGTTGCATCCATGTTTGCAGAGCAGGAGGTTGTGGGCAAGTCGTGGAAGTTGACTAAAAGGACTCAGCCGCAACAGTCCTATAAGCAGCAGAGGCAGCGACAGAGATCGCCCTTCCGTCCATCTGGCCGTGATGCCCATCGGGCATTCAGTTCTCATGGACCTGGCCATTCGTCATCATACAAGTCCTAATAAGAGGCTGTATGAAGATGATAGGAAGGGCGGCGGCTCGGGATGTGGTGGCTACTGTAAGGACAGCCGTGGTGGTGGTTCCAGACTGTCATTTTCCATGAAGCCGCGAGAGTGGCTGTTGGGGACGGTCCTGACAGGCTTCCGGCGAGACCCGTACTGGTGGCGCCAGGAACGCAGGGAGTCGAGAATCTTCACCAAAACAAATTAACATCTTGTCGCGCAACATCGACCGCGAGCTGTGTGCAGATTCCTACCATCGGAGGCAGACTTCAGCTATTCTCAAACCAGTGGGAACAGGTCATGCAAGATTGTTTAGTCTGTTATTGGCTAAGAAACGGCTACGAACTGGACTGGCTCATCTGTCAATCGTTAGTTCCGTTAACATCGACTCCCATATAGACTCCCATTCCAAGGGAATCCGATCGTCTAGATGTCATTTGCTCAGAATTCAAAGATCTTCAGCGAAAGAATGTGATTCATTTAGTCCGCAATCAGTCCTCCCTGGGCTTTTATTCGATAATTTTCCTCATTCTGAAAAGCACCGGAGGTTGGAGACCGATTCTCAACCTCAAACCGCTGAACAAATTCATTCTTTCACCAAAATTTCAGATGGAAACTGTGGCAGCGGTGATGACAGGGCTGAGAAAAGGCATGTGGGCAGTATCGATAGATCTGAAGGATGCATATTTTCATATTCCAATGTCAATTCCTTTTCAGAAATAAATACCCCTGCTTTGCATTCCAAGACAACGTCTGGGAGTTCAATGTGTTATCATTCTGTCTGACCACAGCCCGGAGGGTCTTCACCAAAGTGGTTCTCGCCATGACTTCTTATCTTCGCAGGAGAAACATAGCTGTTCATACTTACATAGACGACTGGCTGCTGAAGGTGGGGAATCCAGTCACTCTGCTCAACAATCTTCAGGTAGTCCTGGCCTTAGTAAAGAACCTGGATTGTGAATCTAGAGAAATCAGAATTGATTCCATCCCAGGAGTTTGTGTATCTGGGAATTCTGTTCAATCTCAGTGACAGTGTGGCTTTTCTGGTGGAGAGCAGAGTCAAGAGTTTTGCAGTTCTGGGGTCAATTTCTCTAGGACCCTATCTGATAGCGCGTCAATTTCTCAGAACGCTGAGTTAGCTATTATCTCTGGAGAAGGTGGTGCCTTATGCTACACTCGGGCGCAGGCCGATTCAGATGTATTTGATGTCATTCTGGTCTCAGAGAACGGATCCATTATCTCTGAGGATTCCAGTAAAAGAACCATTGATATTCCATCTTCATTGGTTGTTATCAGAACAGAATCTCCTGCGAGGTGTTCCTCTACAACCTCCTCAACCTCAGATGCCCATCTTCACAGATGCATCGACGACGGGTTGGGGAGCAGTATTGGACGATTTATCAGTGTCGGGAATGCGCAGAAACATATAAATGTTCTCAAACTATTAGCGGTGGCATTAGCACTTCGAAAATTCGAGAGCTTAATCCGTGACAAGATTGTCCTAATAAGGACAGACAACTTCACAGTGGTGTACTATTAGAACCTTCTGCTGTGGTGCCAAGAGAGGAATGTTATTGTTCGGGCAGCACACATTCCAAGAAGATTGAACATCCTAGCGATTGCTCTCAGTCGGACGGTTTGTCGTCCGATGGAATGGCAGCTCAACCAATCGGTAGCGGAGGTTGTATTCAAACATTGGGGCAAGCCAAATGTTGATCTGGGTTAAGCCAAATGTGGATCTATTTGCAATGAAAGGAAACGCAAAGATGGTCACATACGTGTCACCAATCCCGGACCCATTAGCTCTAGCAGTAGACGCACTGGCAATAAGTTGGAAAGGAATGCACGCATAAGCGTATCCTCCAATGATTCTCATCCCAAAAGTTCTGCCAAAGATAAAGAGAGGGCATATGCCAAATACTACTGATCACCCGTCATTGGCCAGACCGATCATGGTTTACGGATCTGCTGGACCTTCTGGTCTGCAATCCAATCCCTCTTCCAGACAGAAGGGATCTGATATTTCAGAACAAAGGTCTGTATCTCCACAACAGACCAGAGATGTTCCAATTGACTGCATGTATGTTATCAAGCAGCGAGCAATTGTTAGTGGCTTTTCTGAGAAAGCAGCGAAATTTGTCGCTTCAGCCAGAAGAGGGTCAACCACCAAGACATATAATTATAGAATCAACAAATTTGCAGAATGGTGTAAGAGAAGAGATATTAATCCCTTTTCTGCATCTGTTCAACACGTAGCAGATTTTATCTGTCATTTATACGAGGTTGACAAGCTTGACCTTCAACCCTAGCAGCAAATAAGTCGGCATTAACTTCAGTCCTTCCCAGTCTGGCCTTAGTAGGAGTGGAGAACGACACCTTAAATGAAGTTATTAAAGGAGTGAGCAATCTGCGACCTAGACAGCCAATTCCTATCCCAGCATCTCTTGTTCTTCAGGTTTTAGGGCATGCTCCCTTTGAACCGATTAGATCTATAGATATTAAACTGTTGACTATTAAGTCAGTTTTCTTGTTTGCAGCAGCATTGACGAGGAGAAGCAAAATTCATGTGCTTTCTACCAAACATGGCGGTTTTGTCATTATGGGTGAAGGTTTAAGACTTTTATCACGTCTTTGTTTTTTGGCAAAGAATCCGTCACTTAAATATCCAGGACGGCCGATCAATTTGCCAAGTCTAGTTAGGCATGACCCAAGCTCTTCTGCTTGGTGTCCCATCAGATGTCTGAAGACGTATAAGAAACGTACTGATGAGTGGAGAGATGACCTGAAATCTCTGGTTATGTCTCAAAGCTCCTCATCTTCGCTCCTCGAAAGACACTATTTCTCGTTGGATAGTCGATGCTATTCAGATGTCATATAAAATCGCAACAGGAAAGCAGATTGAACATGCGAACGCCCATCAAGTCCGAGCACTAGCAGCAGCAGCATCGGCCCTTTATACGGGTGTTTCATTAGAGGAGGTTATGTCTGTAGCACAATGGCATGCCGAGTCATCATTTACTGATTTCTACCTTCGTGATATCTCCAGCGCACTTAATCTGGTAGCCATCGCCAATTTGTCAAATCCTAGTTACGCCACGTCCGACCACTCTTAACACATACTTCGTAAGGTTCTTCCACTGGCTCTGACACAGGATGCATATGGACTGTGAACGACCATGGATTGAGCGAAGCTCCTGCGATGATCAAGAAAGACCAAGCACTCAGAATAGTGAGTGTTTCTTACTTAAGTGACTAATAATATTATTCACTTACAGTCGAATCCCCAGACTGATTAAGTGAAAAGTCTGGTTCAAGAGTATTCTTATTAATTTGCAACAGACAATACTTATTCAAATTTGAAAATCTAATCAAAATACTGATAGTTTTTTCAAAGTTAGAAGTTGTAGGGGCTTCTTTGCACTCTCCTGGACGCCCTAGCCGAGACTTGTGGCTGACACGGGTCTGGTTGGTGTTGCCTTCCCTTTTTTTGACAGCCCTCTGCAATTTGTGCAGACAAATGAGGTGGGTGGGGGGTGGGGGGTAGTGCGGTCTAGACCATGGAAGTTTAGCACTCTATGAGTCAGATGGCGGCGCCCAAGCGTATGCTGGGGTTCCCAGTCTCTTCACAACCTTCTTTGGCGGATGGTAGATGAGAGCAGTTTCGAGCCTCACCTCCTCCCACCAGAGTTTCTTGGCTGTTGAAATGCGGAGTTTACCATAATAGTACATCTGGTAAGTATTATTCAAAGTAGAATAAAAAAAGCATCCGCTTTTGTTTCTACGAGAATTGGTAATACTTACCAGATGTACTATGGCCTGCCTCAGTCGCCCCGCTGAGGTGAGGCTGAGCTGCTTTCGCTGTTTGTCAAGACAAATATAAGACGAATCTGACTGTAGTTGGGAAGTGACTCGGTACCTGGAGGCTAATGGTAATTCCCGGACACAGTATGGGCAGGACCATGGAGAGTGTGGCGTTTTTAATTGTTTATTTTGAGCTAGACTAGATAATAGACATTATCATAATAGTACAAATGGTAAGTATTATCAATTCTTGTAGAAACAAAAGCGGATGCTTTTTTGATTCACTCATCATTGCCTCTCCACCCAGGAGTAAATGGGTACTTGTGTAAAACTGGTTAAGTTAGCAATAATAGACTGAAATATAACCAGCCTAAATATGACGTGAATGGGACCTAGAATCAGGTACTCGATAGATGCCAATCAAACCAATAACTTATTTTGACTGGTGGAGAAGATGGATGATGTCACTATTCTCAATAACAAAATGTACATAACCTAAACAGGCTGATCAGAGGGTTAACACTTTAGCACTCAAGTTGGCCAAATCGGCTTTTACAATGGCCTTAGAAAATTTCCGTTCTGCAGACCAAGAAAGAGATTCTTTTTGATTATTTACCAATGAAATGACTGGTTCGATAACCGAGCCAATCATTCCAGTCGTAAAATTTCAAATATATCTTCTCTTGGTCTGCAAATGGGGATTTTCTGTGAGAAAATTAAAATTTTCTTGACTACATTTGAGAGTTACAGTGTTAAGCATGTGCTGTGTTTGAACCACAACTGAAAATAGCATGCATCATTTTGTCCATATTCAGGCCATCTGGTGCTACTGTTTATTGAGAATACAGAGCTTGGTCATGTGTACTGTAAGTACTCTGTATTTATTTGATTTTATTATTACTTTTGACTTCTCAGCTTGTCTCCGGAAGGACTATTTCAGGAGATAGAGGCGTGTCCCAATGAAGTAAGTCTGTACGGTATTTTTCTCTCTACTTCACCTGGCACAAATCTTATTTGATATTTTAACAGCGCAATCTGGTTTACAGATACATTGAGGTTTGTTTCTGGTTCTGTGGTAATAAAGCAGACTTGGTACGCACAAGTGTACATGGCTGACTTTCTGACATTCACACTTTAATCATCAAGATTTGTAAAGAAGATCTAAATCTTTCTGTGCTAAATAGCCATTTGCAGGCCAAGAGAAGACTATTTTTGAAAATGTATTATCACTAGATTAGCTGTGGCTGGCTCAGTTATTGAGCCAGTCATTCAAGTGGTAGGTTTTCAAAAATAGTGTTTGCGTGTTCTGCAAATGGCCATTTTTCAAGACCACTTCAGAGGGCATTTATGGCTGGCTTGACCATAAAAGGGTTATGATAAAATCTGTTTGCCCGATGTGACCTATTTCTGAATTGATCATAGCCATTATACACCAAAACAGAAGTAATATCATTCAGGAATTGCTAGATAATTGGAAACTAGTAGCAATTTTGAAAATAGTTTTTCTGAAAAGCTGTTGCTGATTTCAAAATTAGACCTGTCCTCACGCAAAAGGTAATTGAATATTACTATCTATAATCGAGTGATATAAAGATAAAAAATATATGCCAAGTAAGTCTAGAGGTGAATAATTAGCTCTAACTTACTTTATTCTAACAGGCCCTTGTTTGCATGATTGCTAAGTTTTTACATTTAGCAAATCACCTTTGCATATGCCTTAAGGATTGCTACTGGAACTAAACTTGGATACATGGTTGCCTATGACACAAGGAACCAGCATGTCATGATGAAGAAGCCTATTTTTGAAAAATTACCATTGGAATGACTGTCTCGGTTAGCGAGCCAGTTATTCCAGTGGTAGATTTTCAAAAATTGTCTTCTTGGTCTGCAAATGGACATTTCTCAAGACCACTACATAAGCCGTTTTTGGTTGATATGAGTGTTAAAGGGTGAATGATGCGTGTGCTTATGATCATCTCATGATTAATAAGCCTCTCACGTTTAATTACAGATCTTTTAACCATTTAATGGCTAAATTTGAACATTTAGGAAAACCAATATATTTGCTTATTGAATGTCCATTTACAGGTTACAAGAAGAATATTTTTCAAAATTGACCACTGTAATGACTGGCTTGGTTATCAGTCAGTCAGTCATGTTAGTGGTAAATTGAAAAAAAGTCTTCTTTTCATCTGCAAATGGACATTCCTCCAGATGACTGCAGAAGTCAGTTTTGACCGGCATTGACATGAAAAGGGTTAAAGATATTTTATGTTTCTTATATCCCGTGTTAGCGAATATTAAACATTATCTGTATGACTAATTTGAAGAAATCTTTTCTACAGACAATTCGCAATGAATCACGACTCTGGTACAGCATCATACAGAAAAACATCATACTGGGAAATGTTAATGGTAAGTCTGGTAACTAGAAGCAGCTTGATTCCATATCAGAAAGAAAGTATTGCTCTACATATTGATGAAAGCAAAAGAAATAAGCTGTTATGAAGCTTTGTATAGGCAAATAAACCAACTGGGAACATGTCCAGCAGTTTTGTGTCTGTATCTGTGGCAATGTTACACATTTAGCTTTTTAATCTGTCTGCCTATTTCTGTCTGTCTCTACGTCCTATACTTAGATCATCTCATGGATGGCATGATCAAATGCTGCTTTCTAGTTAGCTCGCCTGCCCTGAAAGGCCAAGTGAGCTTATACCATGGCAGTCATCTGTCATGCATCCATCTGTCCATCCATTGTCAACATTTCCTTAATAACCACAGATGATTTCAATGAAATTTTGTCATAGAGATCCAAGATTGTTCAGATTAACCTGATTGGTTGATGTGGGTGGTTGCCATCTTGGATTTGGCACTATTTGTAGAAATGCGTTTAAACATCACCGAAACTGCTTGGCTAATTGATTTGAAATTCAGATTTCACATCAAGAGTATACTTACCTCCCTAATACTTTTGATATTGCTAAATATCGGCTTTCACTCAATAAAACACTCAGATTAAAAACAGTTAGGTGCCCCTACTGGGCAGGGAGTCAGAGGTAGTCCGGCGGATGCTCGCCCCACCACCGCGCATGCGCCGACTACTACTTCCTCTTTGCTCATTTATTGGCAAAGGGTTACATGCGGTTTTGTGATTTTCATACTTTTCTGCGCGTTGCCTTGTTTTTCGCTCACGTTTGACGTTTATTTTTGGTGGAAGCATGTCGGAAAGGGAGGATTCGCCTCTAGAAGGAGCGGGATCGCTTTATCAGGTGAATTCTTTGATATGCTAGCGTGTTTTGTCCCGGTTTAATGTATTTCCGGGACTCGCGCTTACCGTGATTAGCGCCTGATTATGTTGGGTTTTTACAACATGGTGCTTCATATGTCTCATTTCTCTTTGTGTTTTGTCCACAGGTATCGCATAGAAGCTTTGGTGGACTTTTCGGCACAAGAGGATATGTTTTCTCTCCACCACGGTTCCATTTCCTACTAATACTGTTAGGTTATCTAACCAAAAGATCTATGTTCAGTGAGTTGGAGGCCTGTTATAAAGGTCTTCTCACTTTGCCCTCTTGCTCCAATTCCTTCCCCTGAGGTGGAGAGAATGTAGAGGCGTACTATGGTGGAGTTCTCCGGTTCATCACGTTGGATGGTTTGTCTATACAAGGATCAGGTATCTAATTATAATGTAAACAAAAGGGGAGATAATTTCCCTTTTTGCCAATACTAGAATTGGAAGGAGTTATCTCTGTATATCTGATTGTTGTGTACTCGAAATGCCAATTCAACGGAAATGTTCCGTTTTACTTATACAATTCGTTCTTGCTCTTGGTGCTTGTTGCGGGTCGATTAATTTGGTCACGAGAGTGATGACGTCATAATCGGCCTTGGCCTTTTTATTAACAATTAACGTTTTGTCCATGGCTGGTTCTTCTTGATTTCTGATCTTGATGATCCTGTCCTCTCTTTTTAGTTGGTTTTGAGTTTGCTAACCTTAACTATCTTGCTCATTGTCCCTGTCCTTTGTCCTGTTTCAGAGACCTGGTTGCCCGTCCTGCGGGAGGTTTCTGAAAAGCCGCTTTGTCCCGCACTTGTGCTTCAGCTGCAGTCCCTGTGGACCGTTGCTGAAGTGCGACGTATGTAAGCTGTGGGGGGGCGAATTAATGTCTGATTTTCTCGCATTGCAGGCAAGGGAGAAGGTAATGGAGGAAGAGAGGAAGAAGAAGGAGAAAGTGTGTAAGAAGGGTAAGAAGAAGGCCTCATCCGCGGTGGATATGGAGGCCTTCAGGTCCGAAATGTTGCAAGAGATGCAGAGGACAATAAAGGATCTGGTCCCAGAGTTGCTTCGTGGCATGCTCCCTGGGCCAGCTCCTTTGTTGTCCTCGGCATCTGCTTACGAGCAGGTGATCCCCGCCTCTGAATCCGGTCTCTTTAGGTCCGGTCCGGTTGTGGATTCAGAGGTGGCCCCTTTGTTGGGGGCAGTCCAAGGCCCTGGCAGCAGGCATGGCGCCGCGCCGAGGGGCCGTGGACAACGGTTGTTGCTGGGACCCGCGGTCTGCTCATCAGACCCCGGGTATCCGCGCGCCGAAGGTGCCAAACCCTCCTATGGCACCTTTCCTGGCCAGTCCGGGTTAGCTTTCTTTGCTGACCCGGAGTCTAATCTTTCTGGCCAGGAAGAAGAGGATCCCCTGCTGGGGTCGCCTTCTGAGGACGTGGCCATGGAATACGACGTCTGTGCACCCCTCGCGGGGAATGCAGGCGACGTGTTCCATGGTTCTACTCACGCAGGAGTAGATTTCACGGTCCAGAGGGTGTCCCCGGGCGGTGCTGTTGACCACGGATACCGCATACCTCGGCTTGCCGATGGTATGGCTGGTGCTGGTCAGACCCGTGGTAGAGCGGTGTTTACCCCGCGCTCTGCCACGGCGCCTGCTCCTGGTCAAGCCGCGGATTTTAGCATGCCTGCTCTCTCGGGCCCGCATGCTTTTCCAGGCTTGCCAGGGGTATCAGCTTACCCGCCGTCGACATCAACTGCGAGTGCTCTGGAGGAAGACGAAGGCCCTCGTCTAGTAGAGCGCTCGCAGTTAGCCACGGAGGAGGATTGGTCGGACGCTTGCCAGTGGCTGGTAAGTGTTCGGCCAGATCTACCCGTGGAGCTGCCGGCTAGCCAGCGTGACCATAGGCCGTGGTTAGCTGGTAGGCCGGCGGCTACCGCTATGCCATCTCTGCCGCTTGCTGAGCATGTCGTGGACATGTTCGAAGCGGCAGAGGCGTCCATTAAGGTGAATGGACGTCTCGCGAAGGCCCCTCGCGAGGTGGCGAAGCGGTGCCGCATCGTGCCCCTGGATTACCAGCGGTACGGTGTGGTGCCAAAGCCGAGCGTTGATGATCGCGCGGCTTTGGGCGAAGATGCGCGGCCGGGCTCCCGTTCTGACACGGGAGTCTTGTGCTCGAACGCGTTGCGTTCAGCAAATGCCGCGCTGCGGGATGCGGAGGAGAGTGGGAGAGCGTCGATTGCCGCTCTATCCCACGTTTCCCAGCTGCTACAAGGGGTGGTAGCGGCTTCCGCATCACGCCAACCTAGCCCGGTGACAGTCCAGAGAGCCATTCAGGATGGTATCAACCTGGCTTTGGACTGTTTGACGCGGGCGGTAACCAGAAGTGTCCGGGCGAGGCGCACGTTTGCACTTGACAATCTGTGCCCGTCCCAGGACCTGTATAATAGGCTGCTGCGGACGCCTATGACAGGTCCTGGTCTCTTTGGAGGTGAGGGATGCAGGCACCTCCAGGAGACGGTCACTCTGGTTAATAACCAGAGGGCGCTGCGGGAACAGTTTGAGGTGCTCCGGCGGGAGCGTGTTCGCGCGGCACCCCCTGCGTATCGTCCTCTGCAGGCTCGAGGTGGTGCTGGCCCGGTCAGGGGCCAGCCACCGTCGCAACGTAGGCCTAGGCCACGGGCGATTCGGCCAGCAGTGAGGGGGGCGCAGGCTCCCCAGCCGCACCCAGCCAGACAGCAGCCCGCGCACCGTGGTGCGCGCGGCGCTGGGCGGGGCGCGCGGGGATCTGGTCGCGGTAATCGGGCCTGATGGCCTGGTTACCGCGGTGGGAACCACTCCGGTGTTGCAGGCCGAGAGAACAGTGCCACTCTGGCCCTCCTTATGTCCACCTCTATCCCTAGGTGGACCGGTGGGCGGCCGTTTGGCCGCCCGCTTGCCAGAGTGGAAGCGGTTGACTCAGGACCGTTTAGTCTTGCGATGGCTTTCAGTCGGGTATCGTCCCGACTGGGTGACAGGCCCGCCATCGCGACTGTCTCTCGCGCCGATCTGGACTCCCATTCCACGGGATCCGGATCAGAGGTTGTGTATAGAGGAGGAAATAAATTCCCTCATACTAAAAGAAGCCATTCAGCCGGCACAGAGGTGCCCGGGCTTCTATTCAACCCTGTTCTTAGTAACAAAAAACACCGGAGGGTGGAGGCCGATTCTCAACCTCAAGCCGTTGAACAAGTTCATCGAGACACCCAGTTTCAAGATGGAGACTGTGCGCTCGGTGTTGGCGGGGTTAGAGCGAGGGATGTGGACAGCGTCGATAGATTTGAAGGATGCTTATTTCCACATTCCCATAGAGAGGAGTTTCCGTCGATTCCTGAGATTTGCATTTCAGGGCCGGCGGTGGGAATTCAGGGTGTTACCCTTCGGAATTTCCACGGCTCCTCGGGTCTTCACCCGTGTGGTTCTCGCGATCACTGCATACCTCCGCAGGAGAAGCATAGCAGTCCACACGTACATAGACGACTGGCTATTGAAAGCACACACCCGGGAATCGTTGTCAGCCAATCTGGAGATTGTTTTGAAAACTCTCTCGGACTTGGGCTGGATAATCAATTTCCCGAAATCAGAGCTAACTCCATCCCAGAAGTTTGTTTACCTGGGCATGTTCTTCGATCTGGAGACGGGGTATGTGTACCCCACTCAGGAGAGGGTTCAAGTACTCATCTCGGTAATTCAGTCGGTGTGCGACAGTCGTCATGTCCTGGCACGGGTTTACTTGAGAATGCTGGGCTTGATGGTTTCTTTGGAACCAGTCATTCCACAGGCCGCCTTGCGCAGGCGTCCGATCCAGTTGTTTCTCATGACACAGTGGACCCAGAGTTCAGGTTCGCTGGACTCGAACGTGCCGGTGTTGGCGCCTCTGATTCACCACCTGCAATGGTGGTTGAATACAGAGAATCTCTTGCTGGGGGTTTTGCTAACCCCTCCCCACCCTCAGGTGACTGTGTATACAGATGCATCGATGGAGGGGTGGGGAGCTTGTCTGGAAGAGTCCACAGTATCAGGGCTTTGGGATCTGGATCAGTCCAAGGAACATATCAATCTACTAGAGCTAAGAGCAGTAGTCCTGGGCCTGGAACATTTCTTACAGAAAGTTCAGGGCAAGATTGTTCTAATTCGTTCAGACAACTCAACAGTAGTGACTTACATAAACCGCCAGGGCGGAACGAAGTCGCCCAGTCTCTGTATGATGACATGGGGACTGCTTTGTTGGTGCCTGGATCATGGGATCACCTTGAAAGCAGTTCATATTCCGGGGAGGTTAAATCTGCTAGCAGACTCATTGAGCCGAAGGATGAGTGTTTTACCCACGGAATGGCAACTAAATCAATGTGTGGCGGATCGTCTGTTCGACCATTGGGGGAAACCCAACATAGATTTGTTCGCGATGAAGAAGAATGCGAAGATGACGACGTACGTCTCTCCGATTCCAGACCCAAGCGCTTTCGCAACAGATGCGTTAGCTATCAGCTGGGAGGGAATGTATGCATACGCATTCCCCCCAGCAATCCTGATTCCAAAGGTGCTTCAGAAAATCAGGCAGCAGGAGTGCCAAGTGCTTCTGATCGCCCCGGATTGGCCAAGCCGATCGTGGTATACGGATCTGCTGGACCTTCTGGTCTGCAATCCGGTTCCGCTGCCTCTGATGGACAACCTTATCTTCCAGGGCAAGGCCCTTCACGACAATCCGTCAATGTTCCGATTGACTGCGTGGATGTTGTCAAGGAATCTAGAATTAAGGAGGGCTTTTCTGAGCAAGCGGCCATGTTTATGGCCAAAGCCAGGAGGGGGTCAACCTCCAGAGCATATAATTATAAAATCAACAGATTTGCAGAATGGTGCTCAAAAAGATGTATTGATCCAATGGAATCATCTATTCAGGTAGTGGCTGATTTCCTCTGTCACCTATATGATGCCTATAGCCTCAAGCCTAACTCTATTGCTGGTTATAAGTCAGCTTTAATGACTGTTATTCCTTGCTTGGCTAATAGGGGGAGTGATGAAGTAAGTACATTAAATGTATTAATTAAAGGCATGGGCAATCTAAGACCAAGGAATCCTCCACTGATTCCGTCTTGGAGTTTATCACTGGTGCTCCAGGTACTAGGTGATAAGCCTTTTGAACCACTTAGTTCCATTTCTATGAAAATGTTAACTCTTAAAACTGTATTTTTAATTGCTGCGGCCTCGGCTAGGCGTAGGAGTGAAATTCACGCCTTATCAGCCGAGGTTGACCGTTTTGTGGTTACAGGGGAAGGCCTTAAGCTTCTACCTAGGATTAATTTCTTGTCTAAAAATCAGTCATTGAAATATCCAGGTCAACCTATTTTTTTGCCATCTTTAACTAGATATGATCCTAATTCTAAAGTATGGTGCCCCGTACGGGCGCTGCTCCGGTACAAACAGCGTACTTCGGAGTGGCGTACCGACCAGTCAGCGTTATGGTTGTCATATATTGAACCCCATGGTAGGGCGTCTAAGGACACCATTTCTAGGTGGATTGTGGAATGTATTCAATTTTGTCACAAATCCGCCACCGGGCGACAGGTTGACGTGGCCAAGGCTCACAGTGTCCGCGGTGTCGTGACATCCACTGCCCTTTTTAATGGGGTCCCTGTGGATGATATTATGTCAGTGGCTCAGTGGCACTGTGAGTCTAGTTTTACAGACCATTACCTCCGTGACACCTCTAACCCTCTCGCCTTGTCGATTTTGAAACAATAACCGCTTTATGTTTGTGAAGAGTGCCTCCGCATTGCTTATATACTTCGCCATTCAGCGACGGTGACAACCACTTGTCGGGACTGTATCATCCTTCTCTACTGGATTCATGATGACAGCTTCCTAGGACAACAAGGTCAGTCTTGTTCATGTGTTGTTCATTGTTTGTATTGTCACGTTACCCAGTGTTATTAATATGGTGATGGTTTATGTGGGTTGTGGTTCTTTATAGAGAGTATACGAAAATGGAGCCTTTTCGTCTCTGTCCTATAGTACTTAGCACTAGTACGAAGAGAGCGTGTAGGACATTGAGGTCATTTAATCTTCCTCCCAAGGGAGGGGGGGGAGCGCATATGACAAATCGGTCATCTCTCAGGCATCGGTTGTGTTATCCGATGGTTTATCAAATCCTGACTGTGTTTTCACACAGTTTCAGACGTCATAAGTGCCTTAAAACGCTTGAAAGCGTATAGGGAAGAGCTGGTCTTTTGACCTCGCCTCCCTCCCGCCAGATTCACTTTCGAATTCTGGCAATATCAAAAGTATTAGGGAGGTAAGTATACTCTTGATGTGAAATAAACGAAATCTAGGATTTCTTTTTTCACGAGAGAGTTGATACTTACCTCCCTAGATACTGACCCGGCCTCTCCGCCCCACAGAGGCTCGGTCTTCAGGCTCTTGGTAGTTGCATGTGTTAGCCAATAAATGAGCCAGAGGAAGTAGTAGTCGGCGCATGCGCGGTGGTGGGGCGAGCATCCGCCGGACTACCTCTGACTCCCTGCCCAGTAGGGGCACCTAACTGTTTTTAATCTGAGTGTTTTATTGAGTGAAAGCCGATATTTAGCAATATCAAAAGTATTAGGGAGGTAAGTATCAACTCTCTCGTGAAAAAAGAAATCCTAGATTTCGTTTAATTTCATCTAAGCCAAGGATTGAAACAAGTTTGTTCGAGAGTACCTGTCTGGTTGACTTTTCTGGAAGCCATCTTGTATTAGTTTTGGCAAAAATGACTGAGAAATATGATCAGAGACTAATGACCATTTTAAGTTTGATACATAAAAGATGGCCACTGTGCATCAATCAAAATGTAGCATTTGGTGGCCATATTGAATTTTTCGTCTGATGGATTTTAACGGCAAAGAAATTGGTGTGTGTGTGTATATATATATATATATATATATATATATATATATATATATATATATATATATATATATTTATTGGTATGGCGATGTCAAATTTTATGCATGTGTCATTTAAGCAGATCTGCGGCTATCTTCAATTAATTTCCTGCCAAAACTTCTATCGTGGAAAAGAATGGAAAGCATCAAATAACTTCTCAAGAACTTCTGGGCAGATTTCATGTAGATCTGTCAGGACACATCCTTAGTCCACAGAGATCCAAGATTGTTCAAATGAAGTTGATTGGTCAATTTGATCACCAACCATCTTGAATTTTGCTGTATTTCAGAGTGATCAACCAGATTGTTCAAGTAAAGCTGAATAGTCATCTTGGTTGCTGGCCATCCCGATTTCCATGCCATTTCTAGAAACACATTTGAAGATCGCCAAATATATCCAAAGCTACTACTAATCAACATGAAACACGAGATACTTCATCTAGTACAAGAACTGAACCAAGTTTGATCAGGAACCCTTCATCCATCTGAAAGATTTTTTGCTGAACATTGCCAACACGTTTTTGCAACATCGTAGATTTATTTGAAACTGGTCAATCCAACCATATTTTGATAACCGCCATATTGAGATGTTTTGGCTCCTGATCATACTTGACTGTATCTCATTCTGCGAAGTGTGCAAAGTTGGTTTATGTTTGGTCATGTTCTGCAAATGCCATCTTGCCAGACGCCCCTGTACATAGAGCCTTGAAGTTCTACTTCGAATAATACTTACCAGATGTACTATTATGATAATGTCTATTATCTAGTCTAGCTCAAAATAAACAATTAAAACTCCGCACTCTCCTGGTCCTGCCCATACTGTGTCCGGGAATACCATAGCCGCAGGTACCGAGTCAATTCCCAATCACAGTCAGATTCGTCTATTTTGCGCTTGTTTCAAGTCGCATGTGTTTAGAGTGTCATTTAATTGATAAATTAAGCAGTTTTAGCGCGTGTTTGTGAAAACCATCGCTGGACTAATGGAGGAACTAGGGAAATCATCACAGGGGCAGGTTGTATCAATCTAGAATTTATACATTCGTGCCATAATGACTGTTTGAAATTTCCTTAAATTGGCACATTGTTTTATAATGTTAGCCATTGTTGGAGTCGCTTCTGTACCCGTTAACTTTTAGTTTTAATTCGGGTACTCGGTTAATTTCTCTTGCGACTCGGTTCCTCTAAGATGGATGCGCCCTTAGCCAAGATGGCGGCGCCCATGTAATATGTCGTTATTGGCTTGGTGTATCCAGGCACTCTGTTATCGCCGATTTTAGCTCTCGCTTCATTGTCAAGGGTGTTTGTAGTGATCGGCGAGGTTTTCTTGGTTATTTAACGTTAGTTAAAGGCTGAGTTGTGTTTTGTAAAAAATTTTCACTCAAAAAAGTTTCAAATATTTCCTGCCTAAGACTTGTTATCATTAATTTAAGAGAAAGTTAATGTGTTTAAGAAATCTTAACTATCAAGTCTATTGTGCGTATTGCTCGTCATCACTTGTCATGTGCAGCGTTTTAATTCTTCTCTGTGTTCGCAGAAACCGAAGAACCCGGACACGTTGTGCCAGAAGTGCAACAGGTTCATGAAACGGAAGTATCTTGGTCATCACTGTGTGGCGTGTGCGAAGTGTAAGGTCGGAAGCCCTTGTGATGTGTGCGTCAAGTGGTCGTCGGCAATGGTGGCTGAGTTTGACAGGGATCGACGGGCGAGGCTGGAGCGTATAGAGAAGGACAAGGCAGTGAAGCGGCAGCAAGCGTCGTTGGTTGGACTGGAAGGTCGGCTGAATGAGAGGATGGATTCAGCACTGGGCGTATGGGCGGCCCAGTTCAAGGCCATGTTTGATTCATTACAGTCCACGGTCCCGGTGAGGCAAGCTGGTGCAGGGCAACCATTAGGTGGTCCTGCTAGTTCTGCTGAGGGTCATGCACCTGACCCTTCTCTGTCCTCGGCTCAAGAGCCGTCGGTAGAGGAGGAAGATTTGCTGTTGATGGAAGACTCCGGCATGCCGGATCTTTCAATGTCGGCGATGCCTAGTACGTCCCAGGGGTCTCCCTCGGGATTTGTACGGGTTTGCCAGGCGGATGGTGATGTCGACGTTCCGTCGGGCATTTTTCATCCGTTATTTGTGCAACCGGATATGCCGGCGGAGCCGTGGTTTGCGGTTCCGACGGCTATCCCGGCGGCGTTAGGCGCGGCTCCTATCGGAGTGACAGTGCCAGCCGTGATTGAGGCGGTCGTAGTCCCGGATCCCGTGTTGGAGCCGATGGACTGCGGAGAATCCGTATCCGGCGATTCGTTGGATACTGGTACCGCTGGTAGTCGCGCTATGGATGCGCTCTGTCCTGGCAGAGACGTATATCGTAGCATTCAGCAAGGATCGTCGGTGGCCCTCTCATCTAAGGGAGAGAGGGAGGATGAAAACGGGAGTTCTTTAATGGACGATTCCGCTTTCTGCACCGAAGCTGAATGGGTGCAGGTCCTTGGATGGATGACCAATCGTCTCGGGTTGGCATCGGATCTAGGATCTCAGCGCGATCCGGCGATGGAGCGGATGTCAGAGCGTGCGGCTAGCGCTCTGTCCAGTGGCTCTTCGGCCATGCCTACACTCCCCTTGGACACGCAGACTTCTGACATGTTGGAAGTTGCGGCATATCGTCTGGTTCAGCCAGACTATGCGTTGCCCAAGGCCCCGAAGGGGATAAGGAGTAGGGTCCGTTTTCCGGAGCAGGCTTATCATCAGTACGCCAGGGTTCCACGGCTTTCCGTTGCGGAACGTGAGGCGCTGAATAGGCCATTGGCTGGGAAGGCCAAGGGGCGGTCACGTCCCTTGGTTTCTCAGACCAACAAAGACCCGTTTAATGAGCTCACGCTCATTGAGGATGCGGCTAGGGCAGCCATGGCTGCGCTGTCGCACGGGTGTACCGTCTTGCAGGGTATGCTGGACTGCACGGCGGAAGGCGGACAGGTGCCAGAGGCTGCTCCCGGAGTTGTTCGGGACACCATGCGCCTGTCTCAGGATTGCCTGGCCAGGGTGATCACAAGAACTTTAGCAGAGCGACGGAGAATGGTTCTCGATTGTGTGGAACCAGGACCGGAGATGAGGGCAGCGTTATCTTCTGCGCCTTTCATAGGTCCAGGCTTGTTCGGCGGCTCGGCACGACAAGCGCTTTCTAAAGTTGCATCGATGGTGGCGGAGCAAGAGGTGGTCGGCAAGTCCTGGAAGTCGACCAAGAGGACTCAGCCGCAACAGTCCTACCGTCAACACAGGCAGGAGCAGCAGAGGCAGCGTCCTAGATCGCCCTTCCGTCCTGCCCGTGATGCCCATAGGCCATCCGGAGCACAAGGGCCTGGCCGTTCGTCCGCATACAAGCCCTCTAGTAAGAGGCCGTATGAGGACGACAGGAAGGGTGGCGGTTCGGGCCGTGGCGGCTACCGTAAGGATAGTCGTGGCGGCGGTTCCGGACCGTCATACCACAAGAAGCCGCGGGGCGGCCGTGGGGCTCGTTCCTGACGGGTTTCCGGCGGAATCAATACCGGCGGCTTTGGAAACAAATGGAGTCGAGAATCTTCACCCAAGCGATGTAGCGTCTTGTCGGCTAATCTCGACCGACAACTGTGTGCAGATTCCTTCCATCGGAGGCAGACTTCAGCTATTCCTAAGCCAATGGGAACAGGTCGTGCGCGACTATTTAGTCTGTCAGTGGATAAGAAACGGCTACGATCCGGACTGGCTCATCCATCAATCGTTAGTTCCGTTAACCTCGACTCCAATATGGACTCCTATTCCAAGGGAATTAGACCGTCTAGTTGCCATTCAGTCAGAGATAGAATCGCTTCGTCAGAAGAAGGCGATTCACCTGGTCGCCGATCAGTCATCACTGGGCTTCTATTCGATTATGTTCCTAGTTCCGAAGCGTACCGGAGGGTGGAGACCAATTCTCAATCTCAAACCGTTGAACAAATTTATTCTTTCTCCCAGATTTCAGATGGAGACGGTAGCAGCGGTGATGACAGGGCTCAGGAAAGGCATGTGGGCGGTATCAATAGATCTGAAGGATGCTTATTTTCATATTCCAATGTCAATTCCCTTTCAGAAGTACCTGCGATTTGCATTCCAAGACAATGTTTGGGAATTCAATGCTCTTCCATTCGGCCTGACCACCGCTCCGAGGGTCTTCACCAACGTGGTTCTCGCCATGACTTCTTTACTTCGCAGGAGAAACATAGCTGTTCACACTTACATAGACGACTGGCTGCTAAAGGCGGGGAATCCAGTCACTCTGCGCAGCAATCTGAAGGTAGTCCTAGACTTATTAAAGAAGCTAGGATGGATTGTGAATCTAGAGAAATCAGAACTGACTCCATCCCAGGAGTTTGTTTATCTGGGAATTTTTTTCAATCTCAGGGACGGCGTAGCTTTTCCGGCGGAGAGCAGAGTCAGAAGCCTGATTGCAGTATTGGAGTCAGTTTCTCTAGGAGCCTATCTGACGGCGCGTCAATTTCTCAGAATACTCGGTTTACTAGTATCTCTGGAGATGGTGGTGCCATATGCGGCGCTCAGGCGCAGGCCGATTCAGATGTATTTGATGTCGTTCTGGTCACAGAGAACAGATCCGTTATCTCTGAGAATACCAGTAAAAGAACCATTGATATTCCACCTTCAGTGGTGGTTGTCGGAACAGAGTCTCCTGCGAGGTGTTCCTCTACAACCTCCTCAACCTCAGATGTCCATATTCACGGATGCATCGTTGACAGGTTGGGGAGCGGTATTGGACAATCAGTCAGTGTCAGGGGAATGGGATCGGACCAATGCGCAGACACATATCAATGTGCTCGAGCTATTAGCGGTGGTATTAGCACTGCAGAAGTTCGAGAGTCTAGTTCAAGACAAAATTGTCCTAGTAAGGACAGACAACTCAACAGTGGTGTCTTATTTGAACCGCCAAGGCGGGACAAGATCACCGGAGTTGTGTATGATGGTTTGGAACCTTCTGCTGTGGTGCCAAGAGAGGAATATTATTCTTCGGGCAGCACACATTCCAGGAAGATTGAACATCTTAGCGGATGCTCTCGGTCGAAGGACGGTTTGTCGTCCGACGGAATGGCAGCTCAACCAAGTGGTAGCGGAGGTTCTATTCAAACAATGGGGCAAGCCAAATGTCGACCTATTTGCAATGAAGAAAAACGCAAAGATGGTCACGTACGTGTCACCGATCCCGGACCCGTTAGCTCTAGCAGTAGACGCACTGGCGATAAGTTGGAAGGGAATGTACGCGTATGCGTATCCTCCAACAATTCTCATCCCGAAAGTTCTGGCAAAGATAAGAGAGGGGATGTGCCAAGTACTACTGATCGCTCCTTATTGGCCAGGCCGATCATGGTTTACGGATCTGCTGGACCTTCTGGTCTGCAGTCCAATCCCTCTTCCAGACACAAGAGATGTAATCTCTCAGAACAAGGGTCTGTACCTTCACGACAGACCAGAAATGTTCAAATTGACTGCATGGATGTTGTCAAGCAGCGTGCAATTGAGGGTGGCTTTTCTGAGCAAGCAGCGAAGTTTGTTGCTTCGGCCAGAAGAGTTTCGACCACAAAAACATATAATTATAGAATCAACAAATTTGCACAGTGGTGTGAGAGAAGAGATATTGATCCCTTTTCTGCATCTGTTCAACACGTAGCAGATTTTATCTGTCATTTATACGAAGTTGACAAACTTGTACCTTCTACCCTAGCAGCATATAAGTCTGCATTAGCTTCTGTCATTCCTAGTCTCACCATTGGGGGAGTGGAGAATGACACCTTGAATGAAGTTATCAAAGGAATGAGCAATCTGCGACCTAGACAGCCAATTCCTATCCCATCATGGAATCTATCTCTTGTTCTACAGGTTTTAGGGCATGCTCCCTTTGAACCGATTAGATCTATTGACATTAAACTGTTAACTATTAAATCAGTTTTCTTGGTTGCAGCAGCGTCGGCGAGAAGGAGAAGCGAGATTCATGCGCTTTCTGCCGAACAAGACCGTTTTGTCGTCACGGGTGAAGGTTTAAGATTACTTCCACGTCTTTGTTTCCTGGCAAAGAATCAGTCACTTAAATATCCAGGACAGCCGATCAATTTGCCAAGTTTAACTAGACATGACCCAAATTCTTGTGCTTGGTGTCCTGTCAGATGTCTAAAGATGTATAAGAAACGTACTTCTGAGTGGAGAGACGACCCGAAATCTCTGTGGTTATGTCTCAAAGCTCCCCATTTACGTGCTTCGAAAGATACTATTTCTCGTTGGATAGTTGACGCTATTCAGCTGTCGCACAAGATCGCTACAGGAAAGCAGATTGATCGTGCGAATGCCCATGAGGTCCGAGCACTAGCAGCATCATCGGCCCTTTATAAGGGTGTCTCTTTAGAGCAGGTGATGTCTGTAGCACAATGGCATGCCGAGTCGTCATTCACTGATTTCTACCTTCGAGACATCTCCAGCACACTTAATCCAGTAGCCGTCGCCAATCTGTCGAACCTAAACTAAGCCACGTCCGACCACTACTTCGCACACATCACAAAAGTCTTCCGCCTACACTGACCAAGCGCTATGCACATGACTGAGTACGACCGTGGATTGGGCCTAGCTCCTGTGATGATCAAGAACAAGATCAAACACTCAAAATGGTGAGTGTTTACATTAATTAAGTGACTATAAATATGTTTACTTACAGTCGAAATACCAGACTGAGTAAGTGAATAGTCTGGTACAAGAGTATACTTATCCTCTCATACAGACATAAGACTCATTCCAATTTGAAAATCTAATCGATATACTGATAGTTTTTTCAAAGATTTGAAGTTGTAGTAGCTTCTTTGCACTCTACTGGACTGCCCTAGCTGAGACTTGGGGCTGACACGGGTCTGGTGGGTGTTGCATCCCCATGACATCCCTCTGGTTTTGTGCGGACAAAAGAGGGGGGGGGGGGGGGGAGCGCGGTCTAGACCATAGAAGTTTAGCACTCTATGAGTCAGATAGCAGAACCCAAGTGTATGCCAGGGTTTTAGTCTCTTCACAACCTTCTCTGTTGGATGGTTGATGAGTGCTGGTTCGAGCCTCACCTCCTCCCACCGGCATTTCCTGGCTGTCGAAATCCGGAGTTTATCATAATAGTACATCTGGTAAGTATTATTCGAAGTAGAATCAAAAAAGCATCCGCTTTTGTTTCTACGAGAATTCTTAATACTTACCAGATGTACTATGGCCCTTCCTCAGCCGCCCCGCTGAGGTGAGGCTGAGCTGCTTTCGCAGTTTGCCAAGGCAAATATAAGACGAATCTGACTGTGATTGGGAATTGACTCAGTACCTGCGGCTATGGTATTCCCGGACACAGTATGGGCAGGACCAGGAGAGTGCGGAGTTTTAATTGTTTATTTTGAGCTAGACTAGATAATAGACATTATCATAATAGTACATCTGGTAAGTATTAAGAATTCTCGTAGAAACAAAAGCGGATGCTTTTTTGATTCGCCGTACCTGATGCTAATGCCTATACAGTTCATAGAGGACGCCACTGTTTGTTTGGTAAATATGTTACCTACCGCATTGAAAGAAGCAGGATTGTGTACACTGATGACCAAGAAAAACCTGCAGGAGCTAAGGACTGGCGGAGGACAAGAAGAAGTGGCCAAAGAAGGACTAATATTATTCGCACGATGATGTCATACCACAACAATCATTCACATGATCACGCCACCTTGTGATTCCCATGTTGAAATTTATTATTTAACCCTTAGCACTCTGATGTCAGTATTCTATCTTTTACTGTGTTAATTGAAGAGAAACTGGTGGATATTTTTCAACAATGACTGCAACATCTTCCACTAAATTTGTTGAAAAATGAACACCAGTTAATCTCTTAAATTTAATTTAAAAACTTAAATTTTGACATCAGAGTGGTAAGGGTTAAGGGATCTTTATTTCAATGCCATATTTGTTGTTTTTAATCAGGTTTGTTAGAGCAGTTCAACCAATGGCTCTCGTCACATCGTGACCACATTCCTACACATCTAATACGCTTCATGGCTCATCTGATGTTATACCTGAGATCTATTAGCAATGATGTTGAGGTATGGCTACACATGTGGGCATTCTGTAAAGTAACCAATATTCGTATTTATATATGTATTAGCTGACAGTAAATTAACCTTTTGTTTGGATGCCGTATACATTTATTCACTGAAATCCTGGTATATAAATTTTCAAGTACATACAGTTTATTGTTGCAGATTCTGAATCTAACTTGACTGGAAGCTGTTGCTGTCATATGCAGCAACAGCTTCCAATCAAATTAGTTTCAGAATATCCAACTGAATAATCCCTACAAAAATCACTTTGCCCATATGCTCAGTAGTGGTGTAAGAGTTAACTTCTTAAAAGAGTTGTTGAATCAATGTTCATAGTCAGCTTCGTCCAGAAAGTTCTTTTTTAGATTTTTCCATTTTTTAATGCATTTCATAATTGCCTTTCAATCTTTATCTTCTGATTGGCTGACAATATGTGAAACAATATTACAATGGACTGATATTCAGAAATTGTTTTCTGACAGTGTTTTGAGTCCAGCCAGTTTCATATGTAAAATTATTAATGTCCAACTATGAGCAAAGTTTAGTTGATATCATTTTGAATGGGTGTATTGTTAGTTATCTTTATAAATACACAAACTTGATCTAACATAAACATACCTAACCCTGGCACAGACTGCGCTATAGCCCTAGTTTCCTGCCGTGAAACATGTTGTTTGAAGAGCTGTTTGCTTGATTCTCAGGTGAACTCGTGCAATGCTGTGTTAGAGGTGTATGTTGAGGAGCTGATACGTGATCAGCGCAGAGATCTTGTGGCTGCTTATGTCGCCACTCTCCCACAGGCATCTCAGATCTACTGGTATGCAAAGTTTCTTGAAGGTAATTGTGCACCTATTCATCCCTTCAACACTGAGCTCTCAGAATATATTGAATATTCACGCACACACCGATGCATTTTGTAGATGCATCCATCCCTGTATATGCGCATCTATTTCTTTGTTACCCTCACCCTGTAAGGGGAAGTGATTACGCAAGAGCCCTGCAGGGACCAGTTTTGACGGGCTTGAGTATTAAAGAATTAATGTTTTAATGGGTGTATATTATTGAAACCTGGTTATCCTCATCTACTGTGGAACAATCCATGTGTCTCTGAGATACTAGTCCATACATATGTACTGCCTTTCATACAGTACAACTCAGAAATAACAACAAAATATATCCTAGGCAAAATAAAACGTACTGTTGAATATTTTGACCATAATTGAATTGGAAAACATTGGACATTGCTGCTTTAGTCTTCCAATCCAATTATGGTCAAAATATTCAACAGAACATTTCTTACATCATATTGATAATTGTCCTAACTAACATGTTTCTGTTTTGGAAACATGTTGACTTATTTGTGAGCTGTACTGTATGTTTGTGAACTAATCTACCAGGACTGTGTATGAAAGGGTTGATACACAGGTTGATCATGGGTATAGTAAGCCTATTACATTTGAGGTTAAAGGTCAAGTCACTGCTAAAAGTATAATTTTTGTATTAATTTTGATATTTTTTTGGTGTATGATGTCTTGACCAGAAAAACCATCCAGGTTTATTGTGAAATAATATATAGCTTTGACTTAGGGTTGCACGATTTTTCGATTATTCGATTGATCATGATTATATAATTCAAAATGATCATGGACGATTATAAAACTAAATATTCGTATAATCGCCATGTTGAAGTTTTTGTCAAGACACTTTTACGCTTGTGAAACAAACATCCGGCGATCGGCCGAATGTGTGAATGATTAAATAAACTAAATAAATAACTGATTTGTTTGTATTGACTCATGCTTAGTTTTAGATGAATAAAGATTGTTCACTTGTTCGCTATATGTCATTGTTGTTGTAATCACACACGCTTATCCCGCATTCCCCATTCTCTAAATAGTTATGCGCTAACTTTGTCAGAGCTTTGGCAGTTATAGTCAGTTTCAAAATGTAAGGTCGGCTACCGTATTTGATCCAGGCATAATAATAAATTAATGTCAAAACATTCGACAGTGAAACGGTTAACCATTAGTGGTTTATTCATGTGCACCGTTTGACATATCAACATACATACTGCCCACCAAGAACAAAAAATTCCGATCGTGTTACACATCTGCATTCGTGTTGTATTAGTAATAAGGGAAGTTACTCTGTATGGTTTATTGCGCTAACAGAGTTGTTTCCCTTATAAATGTGCAAGACGAATGGAGGTGTATGAAATAACTGAAATTTGATTTTGTTTTTTTGTTTTGTATTTTCTTGCTTATAATCCTTATATCATATTGCGTATGGTAGTGTGTAAATGGAACTGGTCTGAAGGCGTAGTGTAAATAAAAATAGTGATCAAGATCGATATTTCAAACCGAGTTCTGTTGATTTTTGTCTGCAATTTGAAAGCAACTATCGACTGCGCAGCCTGCACATGCTCATTCACTATACCTACCTTTACGGCTAGAAAAATCTTGGTATATTCCTCTGTTTGCAATCAGCAACTGGCGTATTCTGTCCTCCTCTAAGCAGCATTGACTTAGTTAATATAGTTCATGATTAATCGTATGATCGCGATTATTTTTTTTTAACTGATCGCGATTATGAAAAGTGAATTAATCGTGCAACCCTACTTTGGCTGAGTGTTGTGACTAATACTATGGTGTGTTTACATCTAGCTTAACGAGAGTGGTGCGTCCTGTCTTAGTTTAGAATAACATTGATGCAGTGATATATTTGTTTATGACATCAGATACTTGATTGATGGATCAGATCCTTCCATTGTATTGTTTATGTCTGCTTTAGGCAGTTTCTGTTCTTTAACCATTACCACTCGGATGTCACAATTTTATATTTTGAAATTACATTAGAGGATGAACTGGTGGAAGGTGGTGCTATCGTAGACAGCAACATCACTACCAAAATTGTTGGAAAATGTGCAAGATTGACATCAGAGTGGTAATGGGGGTAATTTCAACATGTCTTTATGCATTCTGTCTAAATACAGGAATAGAAGAGACAAATGAGAGACAACAGTGTTTATCACTGGCCGAGCAAGCAGGGCTAGATGTCCCCCGTATCACAAAAGCTGTAGTGGAGAATATTAGGAACCGTGCCGTCAGTGACAGAGCTACGGGCACTCCACAGACAGGACTGGAAGCGGAGATCACTGATGTAGGTTGACAAATAATTGTCCATGGTTTTTTTTATATTCATTAATTCATATATTATAGTGTGAACATTTAGAAATTATGTTTCATTGTGTTTTTATGGAAAATATGAGTTAGAAAATAACCTTGACATCAATGCTTCAAACAGCGGGTTCGATGACTTAATCTGTATAATGTAGTTAAATGACATTTCAGGTACTTATACAATAGCGGGATCCAATCTGTCACTCAAGTATAGGTATTTGATGTTGTAATCAATTATGTCACACGTAGGCTGACGTTCCAATCATAATGACATATTATAACTCCACCATGAAGTTCAGAAAATGTGTGAAATGTAAGAATTGTGTGTCTTTGATGGATTTGCAAATTAATAAACATTCTGTTGAATATTTTAAAACTAATTTGACTGGGTGTTATTGCTGCCGGTAACAACAACAGCACTCAGTAAAATTTGTTCCAAAATATTCACTAGCTTACGAGACATGTATAGTTATCTTGAAATTTGGATTCTCATAATTCAGGGTTCAAAGTATATAAAGTGATTTCAATACAAGTACAAAGTGGGCGGATTTTAGCTAGAAATGGGCGGGGCAATGTTATGGATAGACCCACCAGTATAGGATTATCAGGAGCGGGTGTTGTGTGATATGATTATCTATGTACTTATTATCACGCCTTCTTAACCATTTAATGTCATTCCGGTCAAAACTGGCCATTGTTATGGTCTTGTGGAATGGCCATTTACAGGCCAACAGAATGCAATTTTTGAAAATTTACCACAGGGATGACTCAATAAGCGAGCCAGTCATTCCAGTGGCAAATTTTCAAAAATAGTTATCTTGGTCTTCAAATGGACATTTTCTCTGAGACTGTTAAAGGCTTGAGCAGCCACCACAGGAATCAGCAGTAGGTAGTCACTGAGAACAATCAGTTATGTATTGTCATACAGATCAGACAATTGTTTGCAGGGAGGGCTCCATAAGGCACTGGCTATCTATTTTTGACAAGCATGTTTTAACCCTTTCATGACAAAGCTGGCAAAAACCGGCCTCTGTAGTGGTGTTTGGGATAACCGAGCCAGTCATTCCAGTGGTTAATTTTCAAAAATAGTCTTCTTGACCTGCAAATGGACATTTTATAGCTAAATATTTTAATTCGTTGAACAAATTTATCAATTAAAGGGAGCACTTTCCACCCCATCATCATTTGTGTGATATTCTTATGATGTAATATACCTAGATGATAGATGGCATTGCCTCGTGTGTAACGATTATGAGCTAATATGCGTATACTGATCCACATCTGAAAAATGCCTAAAAATCACAAGATCAGTGATTAATGTCTAACTCTACATCATTAACCAATCAAATAACAGCATTTGATCACATGTCTGATGGATAATGATAGATGTGTTTGTGTTTTTCTTGCAGGAGGACCGTCAGAAGATTGACGCTATAGACTGGCTCGTGTTTAATCCATCTCAGAGAACAGAGGCCATGAGACAGGCGAATGCGGTTATGCGCACATTTATAGGTAACAGATTTATACTGTGCATTTGACAAACAATCCATGCAGTTAATCTCTCACTTAAGCATCAGTTTCAATGGACCTTAACATCAACAGACATCATGAGAGCTGAAGAAATGAGTAGAATATATCTGCATAACAAAGATCTGATAAGCAATTTGAATCGTATGCTTTATTAATGTATTTCTTGTATTTTTGTGAGGAAATAAAACATTTCATAGGTAATTAGTTTGGCCACGAATTGTCAGGAGACTTATAATACTTACTGTCTGTCTCCATCCGGTCGGCCACCCGCCTGCCTGCCTGCCATATCTAATAGGTTGGCTTGGTTATCGAGTCAGTCATTCCAGTGGTAAAATTTCAAAATAGTCTATCTTGGTGTACAAATGGACAATGCTCAAGCCCTGCTACAGTGTTAAAGGGTATAAGTGCAACCTGCTTATTGATTTTACTATGCATCAAAATAATTAGCCTGACCAACCAGACACAACAAATTCTTGACAAAGTAAGAAATACGTGGTTGGATATCTTTAAATCTGTAGTTAATCTGACTAAAAGCCATTTCTGCAATATAATATGCAGCAAAAAACAGATTCCAGGCAACTTTTAAATAGCAGAGGCCGATCTAGAGGGGGATTAGTGAAGTACTGCATTCCACCCGCCCTCCAGCTGAGGTCCCTGCGAGGAGACATACTATTGACCCACATCTATTGCCAGAGTAGGTGCCCTTATTCCCCTCTGTCTCCTGTATGCTTGCCTTGAAATACAGAAACTGAAATTTCAATGTAGAAATGATTAATATCCAAGACCAATAATATGCTGATGAGAAAGGGCAGAACTTGTACATATCTTGTTTCTGAGGAAATTATTTCTGTTTGATGTTTCCACATTAATATGGTGCTTTTTGTCTTGCAGCCTTGCGCAAGGACTGTGGTGCTAAGGAAGTGATGGACAAAGTTCCTGTGGAGTCTATAGCTATTATACATCAAAACTGGAAATTACAGGTAGCCATAATCTGAATGGTGCTACACATAAATGCTGCATTTAGCTCACACGGTCAAGATTATTGTAGCCTTGTTACTCTATTCTTTAGGGAACTAAACTTGGACACATGGTTGCCAAGGAGATTCATTGATTTTTATGGTTAAGATGATGGGTCGAATGTCAAGATTATCGTGTCTGTTGCGGGAATTAGATTCTGATCTATATCTGAAGTCCCTTCCCTGAAACCTTGATGCTTCAGCATATAAACTGATGTTTCGTAACAGGATATATAATTTATTTATTAACATGCAACAAATTCTATACACAATATGATGCGGAAACCAAATGGAACATCCAAATACGCAATAACCCGTTGACACTCATCAGCAAAAAACGGCTTCTGCAGTGCTCTTGAGAAATGTCCATTTGCAGAGCAAGAAGACTTGAAAATTTAGCACTGGAATGACTGGCTTGATAACTGAGCCAGTCAGTCATTCCAGTGGTAAATTTTTAAAAATAGCAAATGGACACTTTCTATGAAAAAATTTAAATTCTTAATGGGCACATGATGGACATAATAAATGGGAAAGATACACGAGTTGATAGCTATTTCAATTCACCCATCCACAGCCCCTCCTATGAGTTACAGGTTTATCGAATTACTCCGCCATGACCCTGAACAGCATGGAAGCCACCACTCCCAACAAGGACCGTAAGACACTTTGGAATCCACTAACTACATTGCATGGTTCCAATCAGGATTAATCACGCTGATTGGTAACCCGTTTATAAGCTACCTCTGCTAGTAAAAGTAATATATCTCAAGTTCTATGTGCATATTTGCTATGAAACCGCATTTCTTTTTTTTATTTAGTAGTCAAAGGTCAAGATCATTCTGAACTTTATACAATAATACATATTAGCATCTTGTTTTATATTGGATCATCACCATAACATATTACAGCCAAACTAAATCTTCTATTTATTCTACCTATTGATGTTGATGTTTATCATCAATGAGACGGGACATGATATTTAATTCTTGTTATTTACCACAGTCAATTGGCTCCAAAATGTACAATGTCATGCTTTCTTGAGTGGTTTGAACGGCTTGTTAATAGAGCTCCATGTAGTGGACTATCATATGGCACCACCATAGACCCCTTAAAATCCATGTATGTATACAAATTGACAATTCTCATATCGTGCTCACTACCACCGTATCTCTATAATGGACCTTTCCCTTTTTAGCTATGCCCCGCCCATCACTAGCTAAGCTCCACCCACACCTCGCCGTGTTTGAATTGATCGATCCCCGAATGCCCTAGCTATCAATTTCCTGA
Organism: Chaetoderma sp. LZ-2023a; assembly: GCA_034401795.1. Taxonomy (NCBI): domain Eukaryota; kingdom Metazoa; phylum Mollusca; class Caudofoveata; order Chaetodermatida; family Chaetodermatidae; genus Chaetoderma; species Chaetoderma sp. LZ-2023a. Next base: position 46,274,496 of record CM067369.1, on the reverse strand, counting down.
AAACTATACAGGGAAGCTGTTGAATATTTTGTAACTAATTTGACTGGATGCTGTTGCTGCCTATGGCAGCAACAGCGCCTAGTCAAATTAGTTTCAAAATATTCAACAGAATATTTATTAAATAGTAAAAGCAAACAATTTGTACAACAAGGCGTAGACCGTCTTCAAATATGCGTTCGTGACGTACTTATCGACATCATTCATGACGTCATCCATTATGATGTCATTCTACACACCGCGTAGATGATTATGACGTCATATGATGGGTACATACTCTGGAAAGGTGAATTGGCACACATGTTGAAAAAAATGTGTCAGGTATTGCAAGCGCCTCCATTCGTTCTACTGGCCAGCTGGCTCTCTCTCTTCTGAAAACATTTGGTGAAATTCAGTCAAATTTGTTATGTGAGTTACCCATATGATTGAGGATTGTGAAACAACATTTACTTTAGTCTCCATCCCCACTGTGGGGGTGGGGTTTTTGTAGTGGTTTGCACTCACTCGCCCAACCCCCGGATGGTGAAGGTATTGTGAGGGGTGTGTGTGCTTGTGCAGAAAGTCAAAGTTCACGAGAGCATGGGAACTTGGGATAAAGCACCATCGACTACATGTTTTAGTTTTCCTTTAATATAATGTCTTTTTAGCATAGTTGCTATGAACTAGTAAACTTAGTCATTTGGAAGTCAAGATTTGCCAAGAAAGTCTGCTTAGTGAACGACTCCTTACCAACCATGAGATGGGTATTTAAAACAATTATCACCAGAATGGCTGGCCATTACTGTGGTAATTTTGTAAAAATTCTCTTGTTGTGGACTACAAATTGACATTTCTACAGACGACCGTAGAATGCTTTGGCCTGTTTGACCATTAGAGGGTTAATAATCACTAAATTTGTACTCATTGCTTTTGTGGTGGCAGAGATGTAGCATGCGTGTCTGTATGTGTGTGGTGGCAGAGGCACGGCATGCGTGTCTATGTGTGCGGTGGCAGAGATGCAGCATGCGTGTCTGTATGCGTGTGGTGACATCACGGCATGCGTGTCTGTATGCATGTGGTGCCAGAGCCGCTGCATGCGTGTCTGTATGCGTGTGGTGGCAGAGATGTGGCATGCTTGTTTTCACATCAAGAGTATACTTACCTCCCTAATACTTTTGATATTGCTAAATATCGGCTTTCACTCAATAAAACACTCAGATTAAAAACAGTTAGGTGCCCCTACTGGGCAGGGAGTCAGAGGTAGTCCGGCGGATGCTCGCCCCACCACCGCGCATGCGCCGACTACTACTTCCTCTTTGCTCATTTATTGGCAAAGGGTTACATGCGGTTTTGTGTTCTTCATACTTTTCTGCGCGTTGCCTTGTTTTTTGCTCACGTTTGACGATTATTTTTTGGTGGAAGCATGTCGGAAAGGGAGGATTCGCCTTTAGAAGGAGCGGGATCGCTTTATCAGGTGAATTCTTTGATATGCTAGCGTGTTTTGTCCCGGTTTAATGTGTTTCCGGGACTCGCGCTTACCGTGATTAGCGCCTGATTATGTTGGTTTTTTACAACATGGTGCTTCATATGTCTCATTTCTCTTTGTGTTTTGTCCACAGGTATCGCATAGACGCTTTGATGGACTTCTCGGCACAAGAGGATATGTTTTCTCTCCACCACGGTTCCATTTCCTACTAATACTGTTAGGTTATCTAACCAAAAGATCTATGTTCAGTGAGTTGGAGGCCTGTTATAAAGGTCTTCTCACTTTGCCCTCTTGCTCCAATTCCTTCCCCTGAGGTGGAGAGAATGTAGAGGCGTACTATGGTGGAGTTCTCCGGTTCATCACGTTGGATGGTTTGTCTATACAAGGATCAGGTATCTAATTATAATGTAAACAAAAGGGGAGATAATTTCCCTTTTTGCCAATGCTAGAATTGGAAGGAGTTATCTCTGTATATCTGATTGTTGTGTACTCGAAATGCCAATTCAACGGAAATGTTCCGTTTACTTATACAATTCGTTCTTGCTCTTGGTGCTTGTTGCGGATCGATTAATTTGGTCACGAGAGTGATGACGTCATAATCGGCCTTGGCCTTTTTATTAACAATTAACGTTTTGTCCATGGCTGGTTCTTCTTGATTTCTGATCTTGATGATCCTGTCCTCTCTTTTTAGTTGGTTTTGAGTTCGCTAACCTTAACTATCTTGCTCATTGTCCCTGTCCTTTGTCCTGTTTCAGAGACCTGGTTGCCCGTCCTGCGGGAGGTTTCTTAAAAGCCGCTTCGTCCCGCACTTGTGCTTCAGCTGCAGTCCCTGTGGACCGTTGCTGAAGTGCGACGTATGTAAGCTGTGGGGGGGCGAATTAATGTCTGATTTTCTCGCATTGCAGGCAAGGGAGAAGGTAATGGAGGAAGAGAGGAAGAAGAAGGAGAAAGTGTGTAAGAAGGGTAAGAAGAAGGCCTCATCCGCGGTGGATATGGAGGCCTTCAGGTCCGAAATGTTGCAAGAGATGCAGAGGACAATAAAGGATCTGGTCCCAGAGTTGCTTCGTGGCATGCTCCCTGGGCCAGCTCCTTTGTTGTCCTCGGCATCTGCTTACGAGCAGGTGATCCCCGCCTCTGAATCCGGTCTCTTTAGGTCCGGTCCGGTTGTGGATTCAGAGGTGGCCCCTTTGTTGGGGGCAGTCCAAGGCCCTGGCAGCAGGCATGGCGCCGCGCCGAGGGGCCGTGGACAACGGTTGTTGCTGGGACCCGCGGTCTGCTCATCAGACCCCGGGTATCCGCGCGCCGAAGGTGCCAAACCCTCCTATGGCACCTTTCCTGGCCAGTCCGGGTTAGCTCTCTTTGCTGACCCGGAGTCTAATCTTTCTGGCCAGGAAGAAGAGGATCTCCTGCTGGGGTCGCCTTCTGAGGACGTGGCCATGGAATACGACGTCTGTGCACCCCTCGCGGGGAATGCAGGCGACGTGTTCCATGGTTCTACTCACGCAGGAGTAGATTTCACGGTCCAGAGGGTGTCCCCGGGCGGTGCTGTTGACCACCGATACCGCATACCTCGGCTTGCCGATGGTATGGCTGGTGCTGGTCAGACCCGTGGTAGAGCGGTGTTTACCCCGTGCTCTGCCACGGCGCCTGCTCCTGGTCAAGCCGCGGATTTTAGCATGCCTGCTCTCTCGGGCCCGCATGCTTTTCCAGGCTTGCCAGGGGTATCAGCTTACCCGCCGTCGACATCAACTGCGAGTGCTCTGGAGGAAGACGAAGGCCCTCGTCTAGTAGAGCGCTCGCAGTTAGCCACGGAGGAGGATTGGTCGGACGCTTGCCAGTGGCTGGTAAGTGTGCGGCCAGATCTACCCGTGGAGCTGCCGGCTAGCCAGCGTGACCATCGGCCGTGGTTAGCTGGTAGGCCGGCGGCTACCGCTATGCCATCTCTGCCGCTTGCTGAGCATGTCGTGGACATGTTCGAAGCGGCAGAGGCGTCCATTAAGGTGAATGGACGTCTCGCGAAGGCCCCTCGCGAGGTGGCGAAGCGGTGCCGCATCGTGCCCCTGGATTACCAGCGGTACGGTGTGGTGCCGAAGCCGAGCGTTGATGATCGCGCGGCTTTGGGCGAAGATGCGCGGCCGGGCTCCCGTTCTGACACGGGAGTCTTGTGCTCGAACGCGTTGCGTTCGGCAAATGCCGCGCTGCGGGATGCGGAGGAGAGTGGGAGAGCGTCGATTGCCGCTCTGTCCCACGTTTCCCAGCTGCTACAAGGGGTGGTAGCGGCTTCCGCATCACGCCAACCAAGCCCGGTGACAGTCCAGAGAGCCATTCAGGATGGTATCAACCTGGCTTTGGACTGTTTGACGCGGGCGGTAACCAGAAGTGTCCGGGCGAGGCGCACGTTTGCGCTTGACAATCTGTGCCCGTCCCAGGACCTGTATAATAGGCTGCTGCGGACGCCTATGACAGGTCCTGGTCTCTTTGGAGGTGAGGGATGCAGGCACCTCCAGGAGACGGTCACTCTGGTTAATAACCAGAGGGCGCTGCGGGAACAATTTGAGGTGCTCCGGCGGGAGCGTGTTCGCGCGGCACCCCCTGCGTATCGTCCTCTGCAGGCTCGAGGTGGTGCTGGCCAGGTCAGGGGCCAGCCACCGTCGCAACGTAGGCCTAGGCCACGGGCGATTCGGCCAGCAGTGAGGGGGGCGCAGGCTCCCCAGCCGCACCCAGCCAGACAGCCGCCCGCGCACCGTGGTGCGCGCGGCGCTGGGCGGGGCGCGCGGGGATCTGGTCGCGGTAATCGGGCCTGATGGCCTGGTTACCGCGGTGGGAACCACTCCGGTGTTTCAGGTCGAGAGAACAGTGCCACTCTGGCCCTCCTTATGTCCACCTCTATCCCTAGGTGGACCGGTGGGCGGCCGTTTGGCCGCCCGCTTGCCAGAGTGGAAGCGGTTGACTCAGGACCGTTTAGTCTTGCGATGGCTTTCGGTCGGGTATCGTCCCGACTGGGTGACAGGCCCGCCATCGCGACTGTCTCTCGCGCCGATCTGGACTCCCATTCCACGGGATCCGGATCAGAGGTTGTGTATAGAGGAGGAAATAAATTCCCTCATACTAAAAGAAGCCATTCAGCCGGCACAGAGGTGCCCGGGCTTCTATTCAACCCTGTTCTTAGTAACAAAAAACACCGGAGGGTGGAGGCCGATTCTCAACCTCAAGCCGTTGAACAAGTTCATCGAGACACCCAGTTTCAAGATGGAGACTGTGCGCTCGGTGTTGGCGGGGTTAGAGCGAGGGATGTGGACAGCGTCGATAGATTTGAAGGATGCTTATTTCCACATTCCCATAGAGAGGAGTTTCCGTCGCTTCCTGAGATTTGCATTTCAGGGCCGGCGGTGGGAATTCAGGGTGTTACCCTTCGGAATTTCCACGGCTCCTCGGGTCTTCACCCGTGTGGTTCTCGCGATCACTGCATACCTCCGCAGGAGAAGCATAGCAGTCCACACGTACATAGACGACTGGCTATTGAAAGCACACACCCGGGAATCGTTGTCAGCCAATCTGGAGATTGTTTTGAAAACTCTCTCGGACTTGGGCTGGATGATCAATTTCCCGAAATCAGAGCTAACTCCATCCCAGAAGTTTGTTTACCTGGGCATGTTCTTCGATCTGGAGACGGGGTATGTGTACCCCACTCAGGAGAGGGTTCAAGTACTCATCTCGGTAATTCAGTCGGTGTGCGACAGTCGTCATGTCCTGGCACGGGTTTACTTGAGAATGCTGGGCTTGATGGTTTCTTTGGAACCAGTCATTCCACAGGCCGCCTTGCGCAGGCGTCCGATCCAGTTGTTTCTCATGACACAGTGGACCCAGAGTTCAGGTTCGCTGGACTCGAACGTGTCGGTGTTGGCGCCTCTGATTCACCACCTGCAATGGTGGTTGAATACAGAGAATCTCTTGCTGGGGGTTTTGCTAACCCCTCCCCACCCTCAGGTGACTGTGTATACAGATGCATCGATGGAGGGGTGGGGAGCTTGTCTGGAAGAGTCCACAGTATCAGGGCTTTGGGATCTGGATCAGTCCAAGGAACATATCAATCTACTAGAGCTAAGAGCAGTAGTCCTGGGCCTGGAACATTTCTTACAGAAAGTTCAGGGCAAGATTGTTCTAATTCGTTCAGACAACTCAACAGTAGTGACTTACATAAACCGCCAGGGCGGAACGAAGTCGCCCAGTCTCTGTATGATGACATGGGGACTGCTTTGTTGGTGCCTGGATCATGGGATCACCTTGAAAGCAGTTCATATTCCGGGGAGGTTAAATCTGCTAGCAGACTCATTGAGCCGAAGGATGAGTGTTTTACCCACGGAATGGCAACTAAATCAATGTGTGGCGGATCGTCTGTTCGACCATTGGGGGAAACCCAACATAGATTTGTTCGCGATGAAGAAGAATGCGAAGATGACGACGTACGTCTCTCCGATTCCAGACCCAAGCGCTTTCGCAACAGATGCGTTAGCTATCAGCTGGGAGGGAATGTATGCATACGCATTCCCCCCAGCAATCCTGATTCCAAAGGTGCTTCAGAAAATCAGGCAGCAGGAGTGCCAAGTGCTTCTGATCGCCCCGGATTGGCCAAGCCGATCGTGGTATACGGATCTGCTGGACCTTCTGGTCTGCAATCCGGTTCCGCTGCCTCTGATGGACAACCTTATCTTCCAGGGCAAGGCCCTTCACGACAATCCGTCAATGTTCCGATTGACTGCGTGGATGTTGTCAAGGAATCTAGAATTAAGGAGGGCTTTTCTGAGCAAGCGGCCATGTTTATGGCCAAAGCCAGGAGGGGGTCAACCTCCAGAGCATATAATTATAAAATCAACAGATTTGCAGAATGGTGCTCAAAAAGATGTATTGATCCAATGGAATCATCTATTCAGGTAGTGGCTGATTTCCTCTGTCACCTATATGATGCCTATAGCCTCAAGCCTAACTCTATTGCTGGTTATAAGTCAGCTTTAATGACTGTTATTCCTTGCTTGGCTAATAGGGGGAGTGATGAAGTAAGTACATTAAATGTATTAATTAAAGGCATGGGCAATCTAAGACCAAGGAATCCTCCACTGATTCCGTCTTGGAGTTTATCACTGGTGCTCCAGGTACTAGGTGATAAGCCTTTTGAACCACTTAGTTCCATTTCTATGAAAATGTTAACTCTTAAAACTGTATTTTTAATTGCTGCGGCCTCGGCAAGGCGTAGGAGTGAAATTCACGCCTTATCAGCCGAGGTTGACCGTTTTGTGGTTACAGGGGAAGGCCTTAAGCTTCTACCTAGGATTAATTTCTTGTCTAAAAATCAGTCATTGAAATATCCAGGTCAACCTATTTTTTTGCCATCTTTAACTAGATATGATCCTAATTCTAAAGTATGGTGCCCCGTACGGGCGCTGCTCCGGTACAAACAGCGTACTTCGGAGTGGCGTACCGACCAGTCAGCGTTATGGTTGTCATATATTGAACCCCATGGTAGGGCGTCTAAGGACACCATTTCTAGGTGGATTGTGGAATGTATTCAATTTTGTCACAAATCCGCCACCGGGCGACAGGTTGACGTGGCCAAGGCTCACAGTGTCCGCGGTGTCGTGACATCCACTGCCCTTTTTAATGGGGTCCCTGTGGATGATATTATGTCAGTGGCTCAGTGGCACTGTGAGTCTAGTTTTACAGACCATTACCTCCGTGACACCTCTAACCCTCTCGCCTTGTCGATTTTGAAACAATAACCGCTTTATGTTTGTGAAGAGTGCCTCCGCATTGCTTATATACTTCGCCATTCAGCGACGGTGACAACCACTTGTCGGGACTGTATCATCCTTCTCTACTGGATTCATGATGACAGCTTCCTAGGACAACAAGGTCAGTCTTGTTCATGTGTTGTTCATTGTTTGTATTGTCACGTTACCCAGTGTTATTAATATGGTGATGGTTTATGTGGGTTGTGGTTCTTTAGAGAGAGTATACGAAAATGGAGCCTTTTCGTCTCTGTCCTATAGTACTTAGCACTAGTACGAAGAGAGCGTGTAGGACATTGAGGTCATTTAATCTTCCTCCCAAGGGAGGGGGGGGAGCGCATATGACAAATCGGTCATCTCTCAGGCATCGGTTGTGTTATCCGATGGTTTATCAAATCCTGACTGTGTTTTCACACAGTTTCAGACGTCATAAGTGCCTTAAACGCTTGAAAGCGTATAGGGAAGAGCTGGTCTTTTGACCTCGCCTCCCTCCCGCCAGATTCACTTTCGAATTCTGGCAATATCAAAAGTATTAGGGAGGTAAGTATACTCTTGATGTGAAATAAACGAAATCTAGGATTTCTTTTTTCACGAGAGAGTTGATACTTACCTCCCTAGATACTGACCCGGCCTCTCCGCCCCACAGAGGCTCGGTCTTCAGGCTCTTGGTAGTTGCATGTGTTAGCCAATAAATGAGCCAGAGGAAGTAGTAGTCGGCGCATGCGCGGTGGTGGGGCGAGCATCCGCCGGACTACCTCTGACTCCCTGCCCAGTAGGGGCACCTAACTGTTTTTAATCTGAGTGTTTTATTGAGTGAAAGCCGATATTTAGCAATATCAAAAGTATTAGGGAGGTAAGTATCAACTCTCTCGTGAAAAAAGAAATCCTAGATTTCGTTTAGTGTATGTCTGGTGGCAGAGTCACGGCATGCATGTCTGTATGTGTGTGGTAGCAGAGATGTGGTAGAGTGTCCGTATGTGTGTGGTGGCAGAGTCACGGCATGCGTGTCTGTATGTGTGTGGTGGCAGAATCACGGCATGCGTGTCTGTATATGTGTGTGGTGGCAGAGTCACGGCATGCGTGTCTGTATGTGTGTGGTGGCAGAGTCACGGCATGCGTGTCTGTATGTGTGTGGTGGCAGAGTCACGGCATGCATGTCTGTATGTGTGTGGTAGCAGAGATGTGGTAGAGTGTCCGTATGTGTGTGGTGGCAGAGTCACGGCATGCGTGTCTGTATGTGTGTGGTGGCAGAATCACGGCATGTGTCTATGTGTGTGGTCGCAGAGTCACGGCATGCATGTCTGTATGTGTGTGGTGGCAGAGATGCAGCATCTATGTCTGTATGTGTGTGGCGGCGGAGTCACGGCATGCGTGTCTGTATGTGTGTGGTGGCAGAATCACGGCATGTGTGTCCATGTGTGTGGTGGCAGAGTCACGGCATGCGTGTCTGTATGTGTGTGGTGGCAGAGATGCGGCATGCATGTCTGTATGTGTGTGGTGGCAGAGATGTGGCATGCATGTCTGTATGTGTGTGGTGGCAGAGTCACGGCATGCGTGTCTGTATGTGTGTGGTGGCAGAGATGTGGCATGCATGTCTGTATGTGTGTGGTGGCAGAGTCACGGCATGCGTGTCTGTATGTGTGTGGTGGCAGAGTCACGGCATGCGTGTCTGTATGCGTTTGTGTGCGCTCATGTAATATTTTGTGAACACCTGATAATATTGAATCTTATATACTTATAATGACACTGGATAGTGTAGTGGCTATGTGTTTGTTTTGTTAGACTGGCTCTGATGACCTTCCTCTGGATGATGATAACTCTATACGAGAGTACATGTGCATCAAAGCTTTCTTGGTAAGGGATAATCTGATGATGCTATTGTTGAAGTCAAACAAGTTTTCAATTCTTATACAATTTATTGCACAATGTAGTAAACCTGATCCTTAGCTCACCTAGGTGTGCGTTTGTGCGCGCTCATGTAATATTTTGTGAACACCTGATAATATTGTATAAAATACTAATGGTGACAAAAAATTTCAGTTCATGTAAGGATTTTTTTAAATAAACTTACCTTTAAATAGGTTTATATAAGGATTATTCATTTAGGTATCTAAAATGGAATAACATTGTTTACTGTAAATTTTCAAACCAGACCTTTTATCAGAAATCTGGTCTTGTCAAGAAGTATCAAAGCATTACAAAAGCTGGTTGGTATAATAAGGAAGGTAGTGTATCGCTATTAGGGTTTTGAACAAAAGGTATGATGGGCTCTGGATTGGAGTGAATGTGCTTGGGAAGTAGTACTTAATATTCAATTTAATTGAGCAAATCAAAACTAGATGGATTATCTAATTGTATCTAAAGTGTAAGCTGCAGCAAGAAAAGTATTTGTTTCAAAATATACAAAATTTACCCTATGGCTTATGGTCTACATTGAAATTTAGACACCATGATTTCAGCAATTATGAGTAATCCCCATAAGTCAGTATACATGTATACTTTATTCTTCAGGATTCAATGGATGCATTCAATGATTGGTTCAAACACTTCCATCACGGTAAACCAACAGAGCCAGAGGTGGCTAACCAAGCCAGTTTCACTGAACGTGTTGCATATGAACACCGTGTCAAACAGTATGAGGCAGATTTAGCACGATGGAAGCATCAGCTAGGGGAACTTACACAGGTAAATGAACTGTTTATTGAGACATTCAGGTAAACCTGTACATAAACACTGGACTATTGATCGCACAATTCATATTTATATACAGATGGATAAATAATATATAATATATGGCATTTTGAGGCATCATTGCAGTGGGTGTTATATATGAGAGTGTATCTATGCATAGGTTGCCCTACAGTATTACAAATTAAAGACAAGAGATTTTCTGATGAAATGTGTAAAATGTTTATTAAATATTTTGCAATTAATTTTACTAGACGCCATTGATGCATAAGGTAAAACAATTTCAGCATTATTTCTGCCTTGACATACTGATAGTGATTGCATATTTGTGTTTTTCTCCATCTCTTATGTACTATACCAAAACCCCACATCACCCCTAGTGATTGAAAGAGTATTTCATTTAGGTCTGTTTGTTTGTCTATCAGTGGGTTTGTCTGTTTGCAGATGTTACTTAGAAACTACGATATAGATTAAATTGTAGCACAAGAAAGATGTCTGGTATTGATATGAAAGAAAGTGACCGCCAATCGTTCTCCCCTCTTCCACGCCGCTTAGCCCTTTAACCCTATTATTAAGGAAAAGCGGCGTTGGCAGTGGTCTTGAGAAATGTCCATTTGCAGACCAAAATAAGACTATTTTTGAACATTTACCACTGAAAAGACTGGCTCGATAACTGATATCTCTGATCGCACTTGATCTTATTCTTGAATTTGCAAAATGTTTTATAAAGTGTGATTCTGTATGTATTTTCAGGCAACAAGTGACCGTATATACAATGTGCTTCTATTTCCGGGCGGATGGTTGGTTGACATGCATCAGGTGAATTGATTGATTGAGTACAAACTTATTGTCTGTTCCAGAACTCATTGTCTATCGTTTAATTTCACGCTTTATTTCATAAAATATTAATGACCAGCTCTTTGTAACCAGAAAAACTGGCTGGAATATAAAGACGTCACATGATCACATCAAGTTATATGGGGACGTATTCACGAAGGGTTCTTAAGTACTGCTTAAGTCCCCAAAATGCCTAATTCTGTATTCACCTACATTAGATGAATATTTAGTCACCTCTTCATGAATATGGCGTAGTTGGATCTTCTAAATAGCTGCAGGCAGGATAGGTGGAAGTAAAAGTTAGACACTCTTCATGAATACGGCCCCAGATAACTGATTCCTGTATATGCTTCCTTTTCCTAGTCTCAAGAAGAGATGTCTGATGAGAGTCGTGTCCACCAGATGGAGCTGTTAAAGCAGTTATGTATCCCACAGCTGTGCTTCCTGTTACATAGTGTCTTACACAGTACTGAGCTCTACAATGAAGCATTCCTTCTGTCTGATTTCATAGCCGCTGATGACAGACAGCTGTATAAGGTTTGTATTCATATTATTTGCTGCTTCTGCTTACCTTCGCCGTGTAAACTGCTGGTCTGATTTCGCTCACATTTAAGCAAAAAATCAGTAACACCAAAGTCCTTCCAGCCAAGTTTGGCTCAAATCATCCCAGAAGTTAAGGAACTTCCTAGAAAATTAGGACGTTTCAAGATGGCCACATGTGTGCATCCCTTTCATGATCAAGTCATCCAAAAATGTCTTCTACTTCAATATACTTACCTACTGGACCACTCTATGATATGTTTCCTAACATGTCTACCCTTCCAAATAAATCCCAATTTAAACAACACACGTCAGGGACCCGTACCTAGACGTGTCTGGAATCTCCTATGCCGGTCACACTGACCAGCTCCGAGTCCAGACCATCCATTCCACAAAATATTTGCTTGAAACATGCAGTTTTTTGTTGTGTCTACTTAAAATTCCAGTTTTAGTGTTATTTGAGCTTATTTTCCCTGCTATTCGTCAGTGATGTCTGGCTCAGAGCTATCCTCATCTGCAAAGGTGATATTGTTCCATAATTATGTTGCTTTGGCCATAAATATACTGTTGGATGTTTGTCAATCTGTTATATTTTTCAAATTGCCGGGTATTTTTAGTTATTTATTCACAAGGACTCGTTTGCTACTATGAGGACACATTTGATTCTGCGTCCGTAAATGACCAGGATTCGTCATTCAAGATGGATGCTGGAGCGGAAATTGGTTTGTTTTGACAGCTGATTTGGGTAATTTTGTCATTTATCACACTGTCTTTTGTGTTTTTATGACCTACTTCGTATTAATCGCTTTGGTTTGTATCTTTTGGGTTCTCTGGTGAGGCGAGTGCCTCAATTTAACCGGGGAGTGAGCAAAACCTGTTGTAAATCACGGTTTTTAGTGGCGGTAGATGCTCTTATGTTCGATGGTACGTATTTTATTAGATTTGGTAAGATTTCTCAATTGCCTAGGCTCATATCACATTGGTACATCACTTTGATGCGTTATGAATAAAACTTTTATTTGATTCTACTTCACAATAATCATGTTTTTTATGAACAGTAATAATAAATTGTTGAAGTCTGGAATAATTATTTTTTATTCATTGGACTGTCATTAAATGATTTTCACACGTAATCATGGTGCTCAATGAAACAATGAATTTTTCGATGGTCCTATATTATTGTTCATGCCCAAAAACCAGACTGCTCTGCTTCTGGTGTGTTTATTTCGTTCCATGCACCCCAATATGGTAACGTTTTTGTTATTGAGGTGTGTTTAAAAAAACTAATACTTTTGTTCTTCCCCTTGTACTTTTCAGAAAAAGAAGAATTCACGGTGCAGTAATGGAAAGTGCAATAAATACTTGAGCTCAATCTTTGAGGGTCACGAGTACGCTAAGTGTTCTGCCTGTGACAAGGATCAGAGGTGTGATGTGTGCCTGGCCTGGTCAGAATCGACATGGAAAGCCTTCCAGAGATCACGACAGGAGCAGTCGGGTAAAGCCTCGGTGTCTAAAAAAGACCTGGACGCAGCATTAGCCTCTGTTAGGGCTGAGATGGCTGGGTCATTTCAGTCGATGCTAGATGAATCATTGGGATGGTTCATGATTCAGATGGCATCGACTGCAGTGGCTCCACCATTGGTCCAGCAGGGGATGGACCCGTCGCTTGGCATCCATCCTGCGATGGCTGGACCTAGTGGTATCCATAAAAGCGGCACCCATGAGGGTCCATCAATGGTTGGCTCTGCTCCATCTGCTTCTGCCTCTCACCCCAATCCGCGGTTTGCTCAGCAGGCTAATTCTTCTGGTCAGGGGAAGAAGTGTGCCCGGGGTAAAGCGGGATTCCAGACTCAATTGTCGGCGTCCAAGGATGCCAAGGTTGATGGCTATGGAAGAGGAGGTGGCAGTGATTCCAGGCCCAGCCAGCGTGGTGGGCAGGGCGGAGCTGCTGACTCATCCGAGAGGCCATGGGGCTGGTAAGGGGTCTTACTGGGCCTGATGGCCTTTCATTTTGAACCGCTCAGGTGTTTCCAGGAACAGTGGGTCATGTAGCGTTGACGTCCATTGGCCCTGTCTTAGAAAATATTGAATGAACAGCGTGTCAACTTCTTCAGCCACTCCAAGTGTTAAGTTAGGAGGCAGGCTGCTGTTGTTTTCACATCAATGGACAGACGTGGTACGGGATTCTGTGGTTATTCATTAGATAACCTACGGGTATTCTCCGGAATGCGCCCAAAGTGGACTGCTTCCACATCTTGCTATGGACCCCATTTGGACTCCAGTACCAATGGTTTCCAATTGGCTTTTAGCTATTCAAGAGGAGATAAATGCTCTTTGCGAAAAAGGCGCTGTGCAATCAGTGCAAGATCAGCACAGCCCAGGATTTTATTCGATCATGTTCCTGGTAGCCAAGCACACCGGTGGGTGGAGACCAGTGCTAAACCTGAAGCCATTGAATCAATTTGTCCAGTCTCCAAAATTCAAAATGGAAACAAGGACTGTAATGGCGGGATTAGTGAAAGGTATGTGGACAGTGTCAATAGACCTGAAAGATGCCTACTTCCACATTCCAATAAAAGAGGAGTTTCGCAAATATCTATAGTTTGCGTTCCAGGGCCACATATGGCAAGGCAAAGTCTTGCTTTTCGGTCTCACCACCGCTCCTCAGCTCTTCATGCGAGTGATTCTTGCTATGACAACGCAGCTCCGCAAGAGGGGAGTGGCTCTTCATACGTACATAGACGATTGGTTGATCAAGGCCAACGATCCCTGTGTACTTCAAGGCAGCCTTCGAGTAGTGACAGACATGCTCAGCTCTCTGGGCTGGGTGATCAATTTCGAAAAATCAGATCTTGTTCCATCTCAGAAATTTGTATACCTGGGCATGTTCTTCGATCTTCAATCAGGCATGGTCTATCCTTCCGAAAGCCAGGTGGACTCCATGATGACATTGTTGAAGACGCTGGAAAGGAGCCAATGGATTCCAGCCAGCACATTCTTGAAATCGCTGGGCTTAATGGTGTCAATGGAGTATGTGGTACCTTACTCAGCGTTAATGCAGAGACCTCCAATTGTACCTGATGTCCATTTGGTTTCAGAGGAGGGACAGCCTTTTCAAGCCAATTCAGTTATTGGAACCGTCAATGGTGGCTCAATCGATAGAATCTCTTGCTAGGAGTTCCGTTGTCTCCTCCATCTCCTCAAGTGAAAATTTTCACAGATGCGTCACAGGAGGGGTGGGGGGACCTTGTCTGGAAGATCAGAAAGTGTCAGGGGTGTGGAATCGGTTGAATGTTTTGAAACATATCAATATTCTGGAGATGTTGGCAGTGCAGTTTGCACTGGAGCATTTTCTGTATCAGGTCAAGAACAAAATAGTGCTGATCAGATCGGACAATTCAACAGTGGTGTGTTATCTGAACCGCCAAAGCGGGACACAGTCACCAGAATTGGGCATGATTACTTGGAAGTTCCTGTGTTTGTGCAAGGAGATGAAAATCATCTTGAGAGCGGCACACATTCCGGGAAGGTTGAACATCCTGGCGGACTCATTGAGTCGGCGATTGGTTTGTCGACCAACGGAATGGCAGCTGAACCTTCCAGTAGCCAAGAAACTGTTCAGTCATTGGGGAAAACCCAACATAGATCTGTTTGTAGCAAAAGAGAACACAAAGATGGTTACGTATGTGTCTCCGATTCCAGATCCACAAGCCTTCATAGTGGATGCGCTGGTGTTGAGTTGGGCAGGGATGTCTGCATACACCTTTCTTCCAACAATCCTGATTCCAAAGGTTCTGCAGAAAATCAAACAGGAGGAATGCAAAGTGCTTCTGAGTGCTCCAGACTGACCGAGCCGATCATGGTATTCGGATCGGCTGGACCTTCTGGTCTGCAGACATGTTCTCTTTCCGCAGTTAACGAATCTGATCTTCCAGAACAGAGGACATCATTACCACGATCGTCTGGAAATGTTCCAATTGACTGCATGGCAGTTATCTCGGAACGTTCAGTTAAGGAAGGATTTTCTGAGCAGGCAGCGAAATTATTCACCTCTTCCAGAAAGGGATCAACCTCCGCGACATAATTATAGAATCAATAGATTCGCAGAATGGTGCTCGGATCGAAATACAGATCCCTTTCGAGCAAATTTTCTCTGTGAGCTATTCCACTCACACGGTTTAGCGCCATAAAATTTGGCAGCATACAAGTCAGCCTTAGCGGCTGTCATTCCTAACCTATCTGCTGGGGATGAAGAGAATTGCTTGCTTAATGAGATGATTAGAGGAATGGGGAATGAGCACCCAAGACAACCGTTAGCGCTCCCACCTTGGAGTTTTCCCTTGCATTACAGGTGTTGGGAGCTCATCCTTTTTAACCAATCAGAAGTATTGATTTGAAGCTTCTCACATGGAAGACGGTGTTCTTGGTTGCCGCTGCTTCTGCTAGACGTAGGAGTGAGATTCACGCCTTGTCAGCAGAGCATGACCGCTTTGTAATTACTGGAGAAGGTGTGCGTTTATTACCTAGACAGAATTTTATGTCTAAAACCCAATCATTAAAGTTTCCAAGTAAGCCTATCATTTTATCCAGTCTAATCCCACATCATCCTTCCACAGCGGAATGGTGTCCAGGTAGATCTCTTAAGATGCATCTCAAAAGAACGTCTGCATGGAGATCAGATCCAAAATCGTTATGGTTATGCTATAAGAAACCACATGGTAGGGCATCTAGGGACACCATTTCGAGGTGGACTGTAGAAACTATTAAATGTACACATACAATATCTACAGGTATTCAGATTGATAGGGCTAGGGCTCATGATGTCAGAGGGCTTGCTGCTTCCACAGCCTTATACAATGGTGTTTCATTGGAAGATGTAATGTCTTTTGCACGATGGCATCGTGAGTCCTCCTTTACTGATTATTATATGCGTGATCTCTCAGGTACATCGAACCCACTTGCAATTGCTAATCTGGCTAATCGGTCGTACAGGTAAGGGCACATCGCACCTCTGTCATCATTGGGCTGTCAGTGACACTGCATGTTTTTGGTGGTCTCATTGATAGATGTCCTGAGTTCTTGAGCTGTGACCATGGTTGCTTTGACTCTTCTAAGATGGTGAGTACTAGTATCTTGTTTGTAACTCACTGTCTCATCTATATTGTCTCATTCCTCGAATCAAAACTTTGTAAGTTATCCCCATATCATTTTTGATTCCCGAATTCTAGAAAGTAGAAGCAGCTTTCTTACTATCTGAATATTCTTGACATGACTGAAGAATTGACACGGTTTAGATAGTAATTCTTTCCCTCTCTTTTTCTGACCCTTCTTTGGTGGTTAATTAGGTTTGTGGGACCAGTGGGATCACCCAGGTCAAAACATTGATCCAGTTCTAGTGTTCTCTAGTTACTGTCAGTCTTCTCCCTTGTGGAGTTAATGAGTTCTCATTGGGGGGAAATAAGCTCTTGGGCCTGACCTCAACCCCTCCCACCAATTTTATTTGACTGTCAAATTCTGGTGTTTATCATAGAGTGGTCCAGTAGGTAAGTATATTGAAGTAGAATCTATAATGCTTCCGCATTGGTTTCTACGAAATAGTATACTTACCTACTGGACCACGACCCAGCCTCAACCACCCCCTCGTGGTTGGGTGAGCTGCACGTTAGCTATTTCGCAAATATTTTGGGAATGGCTGGTCTGGACTTGGAGCTGGTCAGTGTGACTAAGTGAGTCATTCCAGTGGTCAGATTTAAAAAGTAAAGTTCTTAAAAGTTTCTTGAAAGATAACAATGACACCATTTCATAATGCAGAAATCCAGTTTCTCAATCAATCATGATGTCATAATCAACTACATCACATGTAGGCGGACATCGTACTCCAGTACGTCATGAATGGCACAATTTAGTCCTTAAATGCTTAAAAGTCTGTTGAATTGTATGTCTTTACTATTTAATAAACATTCTGTTGCATATTTTGAAACTATAGGCAGCAGCAGAACTCAGTCAAATTAGTTTCAAAATATTGAACAGCTTACCTGTATAGTTTACTGGAAATTGAGATTCGGAGAGTGCAGGGATCGATTGATTCCAATTGCACCAAAGCGTGGGTGGAGTTTAGCTACGGATAGGCGAGGCATAGCTATAACTGGATTCCTCTATTTACTAAGTCCAGGTGGACAAACACACCAGTATTGACTTTATCCTTTAACCCTCAAATTTATTCAAGAAAATTTCAATTTTCTCATAGAAAATGTCCATTTGCAGACCAAGAGAAGACTATTTTTTTTAATTTACCACTGGAATGACTGGCTCGATAACCGAGCCAGTCATTCCCGTGGTAAATTTAAAAAAATAGTCTCTTGGTCTGGAGATAGACATTTCTCAAGACCACTGCAGAAGCTTTTTTTGGCTGATATGAGTGTTAAAGCGTTAAATGTGTCATGTTTATTCACTAATGTTCCCGCTAGAACCTGAGTAGTTCTTGTCCATTGACACCTGTTTTTCTCTATCCACAGATGTTCCGCAAAGATGAACTACAGAAGTTGCTCTCGCTTCTTCGTGACTCATCCATTTCTTTATTAGACCAGAACAAAGATCCACTTGGATATGATATTAGCTAAACCACAATGTCATGAACTGATTACCGTGCTATATATGGCAGCGTCCTGAGATGACCACGCTATCTATGGAAGCAGCAGTGTCCTAGTCTGATGACCATTGTATGTATATGGAATGTTCTTCAGCTAGGTCGATGCTGGGGTGTTAGCTGCAGTTTATACTTAAGCAAGTCGAGTTCAGCGTTATCATGTACTCGGCAGTGGCAATGCTGAAGAACAGAGCAGCTCACTGCACTCTTTGACCTCATTTTCTAGCAATTGATGTTCTTCAAAACAGTTTTTAACCCTTGAAATACCAGTGTTTAAATTTCAAGAATCATTACTGGAAAGTTGTTGAATATCTTGAAACTAATTTGACTGGAAATTGTTGCTGCAAACAGGTCTAATTAGTTTCAAAATGCTCAACAGGATATTACTTACATCATAAAAGAATTTGTTCTGTAGTCTGTTAAGTGTAAACGGTTAACCCATTGAAATCTTTATTGCCAGTGTCACAATTCTACAGAAGCCATACAGGTATGCTGCTACATATTTTGAAAATGACTTAACTGTAAGCATTCCATAGCAGCTTCCACTAGAATTAATTTCACACTATTTACCAGGATAAATACATCTTATATTATAGTGAATTTATCATATCTGTGGTTGATCTCATAAAGGTGCATAAGTTACCCCATGTCGTAAAGTAGAAATCAGAATGCCGCATCTGACATGTACACCATAGTTAAGTAGCCAAGTGTACTTAAGTACCCATTGTGAAACTGGCCCCAGGTCTGTAGGCTTTGACAGGATTGATAAGCATGCTTAACCATTTAATCTCAGGATTAGATAAGAAAATCTAAACTTTTACTCAGTGCTTTCCAATTTACAAGCCAAGAGTAACTATTTTTTTAAAGTTTACCACTGTAATCACTAGCTTGCTTATTGAGGCAGTCATTCCAGTGGTAAATTTTCAAAAGTTTCCTCTTGGCCCTGAAGTGAGCCAATATATCTTCTCCAGTCATCTTGAGGATGAACACTCCTCAAGATGACAGGAGAAGATATATTGGCTCACTTCATGATTAAATGGTTCAATTCATGAATCTAAAGCTCAATTAGTCCTCCAAATGGATGATAAGCAATGGATGAATCCAGTTATGGCTATGCCCCGCCCATCTCTAGCTAAACTCCACCCACACTTTGCCCATGTTCGAATCGGTTGAACCCTGAACTCCCTGAATCTCAAGTACCACAAAACTATACAAGTAAGCTGTTGAATAGTGTGAAACTAATTTGACTGGATTGGCAGCAACAGCACCCAGTCAAAGTAGTTTCAAAATATTCAACAGACTGTTTTTTAAATGGTAAAGACATACAATATGTACAACTTGACAAACTATTAAGTGTTTGTGACAGACTAAATTGTGTCATTCCTGACAATTGATTATGATGTCAGCCTACATGTGATGTTGATTATGATATCAATTGTTATAAGAAGTCTTCCGGAAAGCTGCTCGGAGTGACCATACATTATCAAGCTTACAGAGCCTGAAGACTTGAGACTGTCTATGCTGTAGACTATTTGTTATACCTAGTAATGAAACTCATGATTATGTGTATTCAAATGGACACAATTTTCAATAAATATTTTGTATAAGATTTATTTCATTTTCCTAGTTTTATCTATACTAAAAGATGTTACATAAGCATATGTGGTAGCCCACATCTGCCACATTTGTTCCATAATACACTGCAATGGATCCCTGTATTTCTTTCTCAAAGTTCTACCCATGGATGGTCAGTATTTTGACATGCTCTTTGAATGTCGGAGAATATGCCTGCTCAGAAAGCTTTAGATTTCAGAACTTGGTTCTACCAAATATAAGGCACACACGAAGCCATAACACTAACTTGTTAAGTGTTTTGTGATCAGACCTACAAAAATCCAATCTAGGACAACTAAAGACAAAAAAGATAGAAAAGATCTTAGGATGCTCGCCAAAGACAAGACACAGTGGTTGCAGTTGAAAGAAGTTTCCACTCCTTCCAGCTGCGGAAAACAGTTACTCATCATCATTATCATCATTGGTAACCTAACAAAAGGAAGGATATTATGAATCTCTATTCAGTTGAACGACACAATTTCAACAAGACGTCCTTGACACCCAGTTGCCTAACATGTAAAGCTCTTGGCCCTATATGACATGCACTTAATGCCAAATGTGATTTCAACATATTTAGTCTAAATAGCTGAAAATAATACAAGTAACTGGCTGAATGTTATTTTTGTTTCTACTCAGAAAACAAGGGCAGTATGAGATACTATGATGTATGTTGATCCTCTAGCTTGATGTAGAGAGGTACAACCCTTGAGTCATTATATTAGATGACAATATGAACATTTTGACCAGCTGTGGTATCAATCTGTACTGTCCAGAAATACAGAAATAATAAAATTAGCCACCATTGTTTATGCCGGACAGATAGACTGGCAGGCAGACAGAGATAGGCCGGCAGACAGACAAATGGATGGGTGTTGATCGTGAGAGCTCAGTTGCCTGACAAGTCATCTAAGTTTAAAAAATGTGTGCTTTAGACTTAGCATACAGAGCCCACTGTACTCACACCAACCAATGGCCACTGGCTGTTTAACCTGAATATGACTGAATTTTGTCAAGAAAAATAAAACATTTGCTTATTGAATGTCAATTTGCAGGCCAAAAGATTATTTTTGAAAATTTACCACTAGAATGACTGGTTATCGAGCCAGTCATTCCATATTTTTTTAATTTAACACTTTACCACTATCATGGTAAATTTTCAACAATAGTCTTCTCTTGGCCTGCCAATGGACATTCAATTTACCAGCAAGCAATATTCTGCTTTTTCTGATCAATCTTGACCATTAACTGTCTGACTGCTGAGTTTTTGCAGACAACATTCCAAGGGTTATATCTCTGGACATGCTAAATATTTTGAAAACAATTTGACTGAAAGTTATTGGTGGCTAGGCCACCAACAACTTTCAGTCAAATTGTTTTCAAAATATTCAGCAAGTCACGAGTTTTTGCTCATTGAAATTATTGTCTGTTGGCATGTAGCAGCGAAATATTTCAGTGATGAAAGTCTTAATGCATGCCTATGCGCTGTTATTGTCAGAATGAATTGCGTGTGAGAGAAATGTGCATGCTTGTTTATTTCATACCCGGAACATTGATCATGATATTCTATGTGGAGCCAAAACAAGGCTGAATATGAAGTAAAGTTATCTTGAAAGTTAACGCTTAGTAACATAGCAATACTAAAAACAGTCCATTGTCATTTAATGCATAAACGTAAATGAAGCTGATGCCGTTGGTGACGATAATGAGGATGATGATGATCATCAATTATTATCATCAACACCACACATTTGTCATCAACAAAGGATCATCATCATCAGCACGCATTTGTCATCAACGTCATTTAGGCACTATTGTCTTCATTATCATTATCACCACAAATTATCATAAACAACAACACCAGCAGCAGCAGGAACATCATCACCACCACCATTAGCAGCATAAGAAACATCATCATTGCCATCATCAACATTGTCGTTGTCATCGTTGTTGTCATCAACAACAGCAGCAGCTTCATCAGCATCAGTAATAGCTGCATCAATTTGTCGCCATGGTCATCATTGCTTATTGGAAAACAATAAAGTCATCTTCATCATACATAATCAACTCTATCTATAAAACTGTGGCCTCTTCGATTAATCCGTGTAACCACACTCGGATTACAAATATCTCGCAATTCTTAACATTCATGACTAGCATTGTGACTTGATATAAACACAGTCCTAAACTACCCCCTACTTGGTTTAAATTCTTGCAATATTTATTACCTGGTTTCTGTCTTAAACCACTTTACGACAATTGGTTTAGCTTGTTAACTAGTTTATTACCTGTTTTTTAGCTGGTTTAAATTTTGATAAAGGCTTTCACAGAATTAATTTGTGTCCATACGTTTAGAAAGATAGCATTTTCCTTGGTGTTAAATCACTTTTATATTGGACTAGTATTTTAAGACTGTCTAAATGCAGTTTTAAACCTAACAATAGTTAGACTGGTTTAGCTAAACTGCCTTATTGAATTTCACCCTAAAAGATTAATAACATATTACAATTCCTTTCAATTCAAGGGAGTGCACTCTATGAATCTCGCCACTGGTCTTTTTTAGCTCATCTGACCTGAAAGGCTAAGTGCGCTTATGCCATGGCAGCTGTCCGTCAAATTGCGTCTTCTCCTTAATGTTTTGACCGATTTCAACCAAATTTGGCTGGAATGATTCTAAGCTGGTACCCTCCAGACGGTTTTTTTCAGAATTTTTATTGATCAATTTTTTGGGTGAAAATCTTAGATTTTATGAAAAGTCTACCGAAAGTCATCAAAATGCTACTCCTCAGCTACTTGATATATTTCAACCAAATTTGACTAGATGCATTCTATGGTTGTAGGCTCTAGAACACATTTTCAAAATTTTGATTTATCAATTTTTTGGGTGAAAATCTGAGATTTTATGAAAAATCTACTGAAAATGGTCAAAATGCTGCTCCTCCTTAGCCACTTGACATATTTCACCCAAATTTGACTAGATGCATTCTATAGTGGTAGGCTGTAGAACTTTTCAGAATTTTGATTTATCAATTTTTGGGGTGAAAATCTAGATTTAATTGAAAAATCTACCGGAAATGGTAAAAATGCTGCTCCTCCTTAGCTGCTTGTTATAAGTTATTTCCCCTATTACACTCATGTATCCACACATAACAGGAGATTGGAGGTGGCCAGATTGATGCTGGACTGAACCTCTGAATAAACTTCAGAGGAACCTCAGGTCAATACATAAACACAAACTAACTAATGTTTTTAAAATATATATAAATAAGACTTAAAATGATCTAAATAATTTGAAAGTAATCTTGTGAAAATCAGGGGAGATAATTGCGATGAATATTAATAATCTTTGCATTAACACGGTTATGCTCCGGTCATGAATTTGGGCAGGGCCTAATTCTATTGTCCACAAGTTGAATATATGTGAAATCTAATAGTCAGTTGGCCAACATCAAACCCCCCCCCCCCTCCCCTCCCACCCAAATAAAGAATTGTTGATGGTATTTTTGTTGCAAGCATGTATCCATGCTAGAAGCTATCACAATAGATCAATTCTTCAGATCAGGATGGGTACTACTCTGGATTTTGACTTTGACCTTGAAGGTTAAAAAAATAGGACAAATTAACATTTTTGCACGAGGTATAATATTAATAAGAAAAAGCTTGTACAAGCTAAGATCCAAATTGGCCCCATTCTGAAATAAATATTGACCGCTTGAATACCTCTATCTCTCTTTCTCTCTCTCATTTTAGCAAGATCAGTTTGTTAATAATGGAGAGGTATTGATTTAAAAATATAAGTTTTGGCCACCCTTCTAAAACCCAACTAGGTACCGAATCAAAAATTGACCTCCACTCTGATGTCGAGACTGACCAATAGAATACCATTCTAAGTTTGATCAATATCCATTCATCTATAAGGGAGTAGCGATTTAAAAATTTACGGTGGGCCACCTGTCTAAAACCAAGCAGGGTAGTAAGTAAAAAATCAGGCTCTGGAATGACGTAGAGGGAGGCTCATAAAATACCATTCACAGGTTTCATCGAGATCTGTTCATTAATAGCGGAGTAGTGATTATAAAATTTATGGGTTGGCGCCCTACTGAAATCTAGCCCAGCAGTGAATTGAAAATCTGTTTCCGTAAAGATGTCAAGAGTTACCCATAGAATATTCCTCGCTCCGGTCATTGATAATGGAGGAGTAGCGATTTTAAAATTTACGGGTGGGGCATTCTACTAAAACCAAGGTCAGTGAATCGAAAATCTGGCTCCGTATCGATCTCAAGAGTTGTTCATCAGTAATGGAGGAGTAGTGACTTTAAAATTTACGTGTGGGGTGTCCAACTAAAAGCCAGTAGGTCAGTGAATCGAAAATGAGGCTCCGTTCTGATGTCAAGTTACCCATAGAATATCCCTATCCGAACATGCATTTTCCTGAACTAAAGTCACCGGAGGTTGGGACAACGCGTTCCATAGTGACGGTATGCACATCTCCCTTATTAGATTTCTACGGGTCTAGCCATAGAGGTAGTGATGCGCATTCCCTCACTTTCATCTTGGGCTGGCAATCTGTTAACAGCTATCAGTCAATCGTGACGCATCAGTCAATCGTGACGCATCAGTCAATCATGACGCATCAGTCAATCGTGACGTTTCTCAGTATTCTCATTATTTTGCCCGGTCCAACCACCACAGTCTAATACAGAGCGAGCATACATAATGACGTCTAATTTTGCCCGGTCCAACCACCAGTCTAATACAGAGCGAGCATACATAATGACGTCTAATTTTGTTCAGCAATCAGAAGAGAGACCAAACATAAATGTTTCTAACGTTACCGTGCTCTCTCAACAGTAGCATAATGGCTACTAATTAGCAAGCACAAGCAAACACTCATGACCTGAATTTATAGTTGTTATAGTAAATAAAATCTTGTTGGATGTATTAATTTGGCATTTTACTTGACTAGGAAATGGAATTTGCAACAAGAATAAGATTTTGTTAGTAATATGATATTCTCACATAAATGAAACGGACGAGAAAATACTGAACTCTGAAATGTCGCTTTTGAGAGGGGCATGAGCGATCTACGCTTTTTAGATCTATGGTCCTAGCCATTCTACACTTATTAGATTTCTATGGTGTGGAGGGACCCTTGCATCTGTGATTGTTAACCTTTTCAACGAAAAATCCCTGAAAAAGTATAATCCTAGCTTATTCTGTTTAAAGATGCATAATCACGTCAAAATGCTTTAACGCTTAGCACTCTGTCAACATTTTTAAATTTCAAATAAAATTAAAAGATGAACTGATGTTCATTTTTCAACAAATTTGGTGGAAGATGGTGCTGTTGTAGACAACAACATCGTCCACCAAAATTATTGAAAAATGTGCACCAGTTTCTTTGCTATTGACCCATTAAAAGATAGAATATTGACATCAGAGGTGTAAGGGTTAAAATAAAATTGTTAAAATTGTATACTTTTAGAGGCTAAAATTGTGTAGCTATATGTAATGAACTGAAATAAATCTTAACAACATGGTGGTTTCATTTGCATAAATTAATATAATTGTTTTAGTGGTGAATTTGAATGAGGGCCTTGTGTCTCTAATTCAATTTCACAACGTAAAAAATTATATTAATTTATACGAAATGAAATGATCATATGTTAAGATTGATTTCGTTTCCCTACATCAATGCACATAATTTAACCCTCTAAAAGTATGAAATCTTAACACTTATTTTGAAGCATTTGGGTGAGCATTTGGCACCTTTGATATTTTGAAATTAATTTAACTGAAAGCCGTTATTTCCAGTAAAACTAATTTCAAAATATTCAAGTTTTTCTGTATGGTATCGTTAAAATGAGATATAGGGAGTTGATCTGTGATTATTAAATGTCACGTGTCCTGTTACTCTAATAGAATCTGTTTCCTTTTGGTCATTTAGCTCATGTCTATGTAATGGACTCCAAGCAGTGTCTGTAACTATTTCCGCCACATACATGATTTCTCACTATTGATTTTACCCCCAGTCACAGGCATGTCGCTAGTTCACAAGTACTAGAGATACTATGCCACTACAACTCGCTCTAACTGGCATGCAAGAAACTTGAATATTTTGAAACTAATGTGACTGCAAATTGTTGCTGCGACTTACTGGTCAAGGCAGTATCAGCTTCAAGAGAAATCCTTTATCTAGGGAATATTTTGCTGACTATTTGTGTGTGTCCAGCATTTTAATTCCAGTTCCAATGGATGGGTCTTGTGCAAGTAGTTTGGGCGGAAGATTGACTTTAAACCTTTGAATTTGTTCAAGACAATTTTAATTTTCTCATAGAAAATGTCCATTTGCAGACCAAGGGAACTTATTTTTGAAAGTTTACCACTGGAATGACTGACTCAGTTATTGAGCCAGTCATTCCAGTGGTAAATTATCAAAAATATTCTTCTCTTGGCCTGCAAATGGACATTTCTCAAGACCACTGCATAGACCACTTTTGGCTGATATGAGTGTTAAAGGGTTAAGTCCCAAAGCACTATTTATTTTGAGGTAAAAAAAGTATGTTGCGGTGTACTAACAAAAGTTCTACTAGAACAGTCTTCATCAAACTTGGGTGCTCTTCACCTCTTGAAGAAGCATCTTGGAAAAGGTCAAGGGTCAAGATCATCAGATGCGCGGGTTTACAAGACTTCTCATTATTAGCTCGCCTGGCCTGAAAGGCCAAATGAGCTTATGTCATGGTGGCCGTCCATAGTCCATCCGTCTGTCCATCAAATCGCGTCTTCTTAACGGTTTGACGGAAAGATCCTGAGCTGCTACCCTCCGGACGTTTTTTTTTTAGAATTTTGATTAATCAATTTTTTGGGTGAAAATCTTATGAAAAATCTACCGGAAATGGTCAAAATTCTACTCCTTAGTTGCTTGATATAATTCAACCAAATTTGTATAGATGCATTCTGTGGTGGTAGGCTCAACTTCTTTTCAGAATTTTGATTCATTAATTTTTTGGGTGAAAATCTGAGATATTTTTTTTAATCTACCGGAAATGGTCAAAATGCTACTCCTCCTTAGCTGCTCGACATATTTCAACCAAATTTAACTAGATGCATTCCATGATGAGCTTATGCTCTAGAACTTCTTTTCAGAATTTTGATTGATCCATTTTTTGGGTGAAAATCTGAGATTTTTTTAACAAGAGGCCCAAGGGGCCTGTGTCGCATTATGCATTTTTGTCCCAATTGTTGGTGGGTGGTTTAGGAGTAGTCTTCTAAATGAATTTGTGGACATTTTTGCAGGTCCAATATGGCCGCCAAACACTACATTTTGATTGGTCCACTGCAGCCATGTTTCTGACGTAGCGTCTTCCTTTGAAAAAACTTTAATGGCACTCAGTGCCTAACCATATCTCCCAAATTTCGGCCCAATCCGCTCTGGTTGTGGAGTTATTTTGGCAAAAATTAGGTTATCCAAGATGGCCACCAAACCATTTGGCATTTGAACTGATCCCCCAAGCGGTTTTGGAGATTTTTAAAGACATTTTAAAGCGCCCAGTTTTTTTGACGGATCAACTTCTCTTGAAGAAACTTTAATGGCCCTAATAGTCCTTAATCATATATCATAAACTTTGGCCTGATTGCTTCAGCGGTTCTGGGGAAGAAACGAAGTCATCCAAGATGGCCGCTGAACCATTTAGTCAATCAAGTTCCCTTTAACAAACCTGGCTCAGCTCTTACCATAGATCATATTTCATGAGGTCTGAATTGATCCCTCAAACGGTTTTGGAGATTTTTAAAGCGATTCTAAAAATTGGCCAAAATCCAAGATGGGCGTCGACCAAATTGGCCGATCAGGTTCGTTTGGACAAACTTGAATCTCTATACTTTAAGGATGCTTCCTGCCAAATATAATTGAAATCGGCCCAGTAGTTCTCGAAAAGAAATTTCCCATTGTTTTAGTATGGGAGCTTTTGGCGGGAAAATGATCCAAGATGGCTGCCAAACCATTTGTCTGACAGTTTCGAAAATTGCAAATTTCAAATCAGAATACCCAAAAACCTATATAAAACAATTTCAGCCTCAAAGTCCATTAAATAAAAGAATCCAATATGGCCGCCAAACATGCAATATTTTGATTGGCCCACGGCGGCCATGTTTTTTGATGGATCAACTTCTCTTGAACAAACTTTACTGGCCCTTAGTCCCTAATCATATCAGCCAAATTTTGGCCTAATCCCTTCAGCGGTTCTGGAGGTCATTTTCGCTAAAACTAGGTCAACCAAGATGGCCACCGAACCATTTGACCAATCAACTCTTGCACTGGATCATATTTCATGAGGTTTCCTTCAATCCCTCAAGCGGTTTCGGAGATTTTTATAGACATTTCTAAAAATCGGCCAAAATCCAAGATGGCCACCGGCCAAACTGGCCGATCGGCTTCGTTTGAACAAACTTGGATCCCTATGTCCTAAGGATGCTTCCTGCCAAATATAATTGAAATCGTCCCAGCGGTTCTTGAGAAGTCGTTTTAATGGAAAAGTTGATGGACAGATGGACGGACAGTCGCCACGACATAAGCTCACTTGGCCTCGCTAAAGATCTACCGGAAATGGTCAAAATGCTACTCCTCAGCTGCTTGACATATTTCAACCAAATTTAACTAGATGCATTCTATGGTGGTAGGCTCTATCTAGAATCTCTTCAGAATTTTGATTGATCAGTTTTTTTGGGTGAAAATCTGAGATTTTATGAAAAATCTACCGGAAATGGTCAAAATACTACTTAGCTGCTTGACATATTTCAACCAAATTTGACTAGATGCATTCTATGTTGGTAGGCTTTAGAACATCTTTTCAGAATTTTGATTGATCAATTTTTTGGGTGAAAATCTTACATTTTATGAACAAGAGGCCCAAGGGCCTGTGACGCTCGCCTGGACGATTAGCATTTGAAACATTTGCATTTAAAGATACATGTTTCTTTACATTAAACAAGGTGGCGACTGGAAAAATTGACCAATCAAAATTCTGAATGGAAGTTCTGGAGCCTACCATTATAGTTATTCCAAACAAATTTGGTGGAAATCCATGAAGCGGTTAAAAGGATGATATGCGTTTTGACAATTTCCGGTAAATTTTTCATAAAATTAAGAATTTCACACAAAAGAATTGATCAATCAAAATTCTGAATAGAAAATTTAGAGCCTACCACCATAGACCGTATAGACATTTTTACAATTTCCCGTTGATTTTTCATAAAATCTAAGATTTTCCCCCCAAGACTTGATCAATCAAAATTCTGAAAAGAAGATATAGACCCTACCACCATAGAATCGATCAAATTAAATTTGGTTGAAATATGTCAAGCAGCCTAAGGAGTAGCATTTTTACCATTTCCGGTAGATTTTTCAAAAGATCTCCGATTTTCACCCAAAAAATTGATAAATCAAAATTCTGAAAAGATGTTCTAGAGCCTACCGCCATAGAATGCATCTAGACAAATTTGGTTGAAATATGTCAAGCAGCTAAAGAGGAGTGGCATTTTGACCATTTCTGGTAGATCTTTCATAAAATCTAAGATTTTCGACCAAAAAATTGATAAATCAAAATTCTGAAAAGATGTTCTATAGCCGCATCTAGTCAAATTTGGTTGAAATATGTCAAGTAACTGAGGAGTAGCATTTTGACCATTTCCCATAGATTTTTAATAAAATCTAAGATTTTCATCCAAAAAATTGATCAATCAATTTTCTGGGAAAAAAATGTCAGATGGACGACCGCCATGGCATAAGCTCACTTGACCTCTCAGGCCAGGTGAGCAAAAAAAGTCAACCGGAAATGGTCAAAATGCTACTCTTCCATAGCTGCTTGACATATTTCAACCAAATTTGACTAGATGCATTCTATGAACATCAAGTACATCTTTTCAGAATTTTGATTTATCAATTTTTTGGTCCAATATCCGAGATTTTATGAAAAATCTACTGGAAATCGTCAAAATGCTACTCCTCCTTAGCTGCTTTAAATATTTCAACCAAATTTGACTAGATGGATCCTATGGTCATAAGCTCTAGATCTTCTTTTCAGAATTTTGATTGATCAATTTTTTGGGTGAAAATCTTCTGGAAATGGTCAAAATGCTACTCCTCCTTAGCTGCTGGACATATTTCAAACAAATTGGACTAGATGCATTGTATGATGGGTAGGCTCTAGAACCTATATTCAGATTTTTGATTGATCAATTTTTTGGGTGAAAATCTTTGATTTTATGAAAAGTTTACCACAAATTGTCAAAACGCATCTCCTTAACCGCTTCAAGGTTTTCAACAAAATTGTGCTGGAATGATTCTATGTGAATAGGCTCCAGATGCTGCATTCAGAATTTTGATTGTTCAATCTTTTGGGTGAATATCATTTTTTTAATGAAATAATATACTGGAAATTGTCAAAACACATCTCTTTGATAATCCTACAGTGCTAGACTCTGGACTTTCTATTTAGAATTTTGATTGGTCGATTTGTTTAATGTAAAGATTCATGTATATTTAATTGCAAATGTTTCAAATGCTAATGGTCCAGGTGACAGGTCACAGGCCTTTGGGCCTCTTGTTATCCAGAATGCGTGTTTCTGAATGTATGTAAAACTGTAAATTGGATGCCCATTTTGAAAATGGTGTCGCTGACTTTTTGCCTAAAATAGAAATTACGTACACATTATCAACATTGTACATTGTTTAATTGAGTTAGGGTTACCATGGTTATAGTTATGTCATAAGCATCCAGTCCCCGTTAACAAGCATCTGCACTAGATGTGCTAATGGGTTTTTCACATCTCCCATCCAGTGTGTTAATCGCTTAACGATAGCTTTATGAATATACGTATGACTGGCCAAGCTTAGAAAACTGAAATTAGATTGATCATACTTGTCTTCTTCATAGAATCATGCTTTAGTCTTTACAGGTGGTCAGTGTTACTGTATAATATCGGTGGTAGGTCTGCATCAGAGGACAAATGGGCAGCTGTACAGGAAATTCTTGAGCATGCAATCATTATCAGTCTCTTACCGGAAAAAGCAGGAGGGGACTACAATAGGTGTACTCTCCTATTGTCTGTCCGTCCGTCATATTGGGTTTGTCACCCCCCCCCCCCCAAGATATTCAACTGAACATTGTTACTTTGCTTTATTAGCTCACCTGGCCTGAAAGGGCTTGATAACCGAGCCAGTCATTCCAGTAATAAATTTTCAAAAATTGTATTCTCCTGGCCTGTAAATGGACATTCAATAGGCAGATAATTAATTTTTCTTGACCAGATTTGAGCATTAAAGGATTAATTACCTGTCTAAATCATCCAGCACTTGTATATTAGATAACAATAAAGGAAATTTTTTAAAGTTTTTTTATTCATTTTTTATCAATCTCTTTCAACAAATGTGTATTTTTTTTTCAATATTCAACACAAAATTGATAAGTCCCGGAATGTACTATACAGTATATATATATATATATGTACAGTGAGTGAGTAGTAGTAGGACAATAACAACTGCTGTTTACAAGATAAGTCATGATATTAACAGTTTAATATTCAAGCTGGCCAAAAACGGTGTTTGGCATTGTCTTTACATTTGCTGGCCAGGAGAAAACTATTTTTGAAAAGTTACCACTGGAATTACCGGCTCAATAACAGCCAGTCATTCCAGTAGTAAATTGTTTTTAATAGTTCTCTCCCGGTCTGCAAATGGACATTTTCTGAGAAAATTGAGATTTTCTTGAACCAATTTGAGAGTTAATAATCACAAACAAGTACATCATTGACTGACTTACTACGCTCTATATACAATATGTATACTTTGTATACAGTTAGCATGTAAACACACGCTCTCTATACTCCCTACACAGACATTATATAGGTATCAGCTAGGTAGCATAGAGAATATATATATATACATGTAATACACTTTTTACAATAGCAATATGTTTAAAAATTCTTATGTTAAGTAATATAAATGATATATATTCATTATTATTCGGATTTTCAGTTTTGCTAGTGAATCACCTCTGATTGATGACTATTGCGCAATTTTCAATAGAGTAATCAGGTTAAATGTGGCAGTGACTGGAAATCAATTACTTTCCATTACCACAACCGACATGTACTTCAATAAATTTTTGGGGACATATAAATCCATATTAATAATCAATTTATTGTTTCAGTGACAGAGAAACAGTGCCTCCAATGCAACTGGTAACCAGATTTTAATCCCAATGGTCAAGATTGGTCCATTTGCAGGCCAAAAGACTTATTTATAAATTTCCACTGGAATAGCTGGCTTTGTTATCAAGCCACGCTTTCCATTTACAGTAAATTTTCAATCTTGTCATGGGCTGCAAATAAACATTTCTCAAGACCATTGTAAATTTAGCCCTTTAATATTCAAACCGACCAAATATGGCTTGTGCAGTCAGCGCTAGAAAAATGTCCAAATACCACTTTTGAAAATTTACTACTTGAATGACTGGCTCAATAACTGAGCGAGTCATTACACTAGTAAATTTTCAAAAATAATTTCTTGGTCTGCAAATGGGCATTTTCGATAAGAAAATTAAAATCTTCCTGAATAAATTTGGGTGTTAACCCTTTAAACCTTGAATTGTTCAAGAAAATTTAAATTTTCTCACAGAAAATGTCCATTTTTGCAGACCAAGTGAAGACTATTTAATAAAATGTACCACTGGAATGACTGGCTCAGTTATCGAGCCAATCATTCCAGAGATAAATTTTCAAAAATAGTCTTCTCTTGGTCTACAAATGGACATTTCTCAACCATTTTTGGCTGATATGAGTATTAAACGGTTAATGGTGTCGATGATCAGAAAGAACATCGCCAGTAGTCTTGAGAAATGCTCATTTGCAGAATCACTGACTAACCGAGCCAGTCATTCCAACGCTATGTTTTCCAATAGTATAGAGCGAACAATTTCTAGCCATGCCCCGTCTATTCTTGGAAAGACTGCATACTTTTTAGCATTTACGTGTGTTGGAATTGATTTGAAACTTTGAAAACTGAGTCCCCAGAATCAGGGAATAATACAGCTATACATATCTTGAACATGCCAGAAAAAGCTTCCAGTCAGGTTTCAAAATATTCAACAGACTGTTTATTAAATTGTAAATTCACGAGTCATAATTTGATAAAATCGGAATGCTTTCATGACAGACGTTTCCAGTTTTGTGATGGACACGTCGGCTTGATTGTAACATCAGTTAACACGAGACATTGTAATTATGACATCAGATATATGAGTGACAGAGCTCATCCCTCTATTCGTCTGCAAATGGACACCTGTGTTGATATAATTTCGACCATAAAAGGAGTTACGCTAGGAGCGATTGTTTCAAATACAGACAGTTCAATCAGTGTACAGATAATAAGTCGTCAAAATAATTACAATGTGCCAGAGTATCCATCTATCATATGACATCATCAAATATTCTAATCAGCATTGTCTTTAACGTTTAATAGTCCGTCCGACATGTACGAATTGTATGTCTCTACTATTTACTAAACATGCTGTTGAATATTTTGAAACTAATTTGACTGCACCCAGTCAAATTAGTTTCAAAATATTCAACAGCTTACATGTATAGTTTTCTGGAAATTGATAGTCAGAGTTCAGAGATCGATCGATCCCAACACGAGCGAGGTGTTGGCAGAGCTTAGCCAGAGATGGGCGGGGCATAGCTAAACTGGTTTCCTCCATTATAATGTGTCAACTTCATTATCCTCAACTTTTCACCATCATAATTAGTTGTTATCAGATGCAAAATAATACCAAACCATTACCATAATTAATAAACAAATAAATGTTAAAAAGCCAACTGCAGAATAAACCAACATATAATCAGGTTCGATAATTCATCAAAGAACATTATTAATTGTAACAAATTTTTTTCTCAAAATCTAACTTTGTTTGAAATTCTTGAAAACTCAACATTTGTACATGCTTTAAAATTGTCTGAAAAAAGTTGTTATTATATCAAATATGTGGCATATTTGAAAGTTTACCACTGGAATGACTAGCTCGATCGAGCCGAGCCAGTCATTCCAGTGGTAAATTTTCAAAAATATAGCAAAAGACACTAAAATAAAATCAAACTTGCATAATGCAACCAGCCGCTTTATCTGTGGCAAAATGAGTGTGCTTCTTCAAGACCCTCACAGGTAAGTTATCTCTTAGAAAACCACAACATTCAGAAATATCTATTGCTATTAACACCAGTAATCAATAATATAAAATAGCTAACGTATGATGATGTATACTATAAATTAAACATTGATTACACGCATATTTTTAGGTTTCAGTTTTATTGATTTTTTTAACGATTTAATTTTGTCACTTTTTTAAATATCAAATGCGGTATGATAAGCAAATATATATTTATTTAACAATACAGGCGATATATTAACACTTCATCCATGAGTCTGATGCTAGGATTATCAAGCCTGCATGTACAAGCATGGTGAACACAGCATTAAGAGCCCCTCACCACCTTACCGTTCTCACTCTTGTCAAATTCCTAGTTTATACCCTGTTTCTCATATCTCTCTCTCTCCCTCTCCCTCTCCCTCTCTATGGGAGACACATGTATAAGACTTATGTCTTAGTGTGCTCCCAATGAACAAAATAAATTCTGTTTAAAAAACTATGTCTAGGAAGCATTTATCGGAAATCATAGCAGCCAAACACAGTCGTCTTGAGAAATATACACTTGCAGACCAAAAGAAAATTATTGAAAATTTATCACTGGAATGACTGGCTCGATAACCGAGCCAGTCATTCCAGTGGTAAATTTTCACAAATAGTCTTCTCTTGGTCTGCAAAATTGAAATTTTCTTGAATAAATTGGAGGGTTAAAGGGTTAAAACACAAACATATTTCTGTCAAGTTGATTCCTAAACATTAACACCACAATGGTCAGGAGCATCAACATCTTTCTCCGGCGAATATATAGTTCCAGACCTGCCAACGCTATTTTTGAGAATTTACCACTGAAATGGCTGGTTCAATAACCAAACCATTCATTCCAATAGGATCTATTGCAGGAAAGGGCCTTCCCATCAAAGGGTTAGGCAGGTCGACACTAGGATAATATCTATTGGATATCCTCTAACACAGATAGTGAAATATGCACATTGTTCATAAGCCTACGCTAAATGTCAGAGAGCGTATTCCTACAAAGATAACCCGTACATAGTTATGGCTTTAATGGTCAAGATTTGTCACGAAAATTGAAAATTGTGTTTAGTGAACATACCATTCGCAGAAGAGTATTTTTGAAAACGTACCACTGGAGGGACTGTCTCAGTTATCAAGCCAATCATACATGTAGTGAAATTTCAAAGACTGTCTTCTCTTGTCCTTAGAGCAAAGACATGGACCTTCCTCAAGACCACCGCAATGACTGAGAAGACATGTTGCCTGCAAGCTTTTAATGCCTGAGGCAGCAATGATTTTCGGTCGAACTGTCTTAAAATAGTCACCAGTTTTCATAATTTCTCTCCTGAAACCAGGACTTTGTGAGTCGAGATTTAGAGTGTTTCTTAATGTGCTTATTCTGTGATATAGCTGATCTAATCCTTTAACACTCATATCAGACAAAACCGCTTCTTCAGTGGGCATCAGAAAATGTACATTTGCAGGTCAAGAGGACTATTTTTTAAATTTTACCACTGGAACGACTGGCTCGACAACCGAGCCAGTCATTCCAGTGGTAGATTTTCAAAAATACTCCTCTTAGTCTGTAAATGGACAGTTGCTAGGAGAAAATTGAAACTTTCTGAAACAACTTTGATGGTTAAATGGTTAAAACATGAACACCATTACATCATAACATTCGTTTGACTGTTAACCCTTTAAATCATAGGCCGGGCGAAACCGGCTTGTGCAGTGGTAAAATGATTGTGCCATTAACCGAGCCAGTCATTCCAGTGGTAAATTCTCAAAAATAATCTCTTGCTCCGCAAATGGACAGTTACTATGAGAGAGTAGCTCATTTTTTTTCAACAGATTTGTGGTTTAATGGGTTAATTATACACCTAGCACATCTCATGCAAATGACTAATGTGGTACAAGCATTATTTAACCTTTAACACACCCATATCACCCCAAAAAAAACCTGCAGTGGTCTTGATAAATGTCCATTTGCAGACCAAGAAGCCTGTTTTTGAAAATTTACCACTGGAATAACTGGCTCGATAACCGAGCCAGTCATTCCAGTGGTAAATTTTCAAAAATATTCTTATCTTGGCCTGCAAATGGAGATTTTATACGAGAGGATTGAAATTTTCTTTGACACATTCGAGGGACAAAGGGTTAAATGTCGAATACATGTACAACCTCTAGACACATATCGCTATATCCATATTATATCATTGATAATATTATAATACGTCACTATGATCAATACAGTCTGTAACTGTCTCGCTGCTGCAAACCATCAAGCAATAATTTAAATCAGTAAACACTCTTGACTTGCTGAATATTTTGAAAACAATTTGACTAAGTTGTTGGTGGCTTAGCCACCAACAACTTTCAGTCAAATTGTTTTCAAAATATTTAGCGGGCCCAGAGATATAAACCCTGGTATATGGCATCTGCAAGAAAATTAGAACTCAGCAGTCAAACCGTTAACCTATCCAAGTCAGATTTCTCAGAGAACTTTTTTCACAGGAGCTAATTATCAAATCTGCCAGATATTTTTAAAAACAGTCTTACTGAAAACTATTACCACCATGTGAAATTATTTTGAAGATAATTAGCTGGGCTGAATGAGTGTTTAACATCTGTCTTCAATTCTCCTTTGTAAACCTTAATTTCTTTGTTAACTTTCTTAACCTCCAGTATTTATAAACAATAAATTTTATTGTATTAAAAAAAAATCATAAGAGCGCAATCATTGTGCTCCCAGTACTATAAATACTACTTGTTTCTTAATGCAATATAACACTTGCAAAAACAAACCGGTCCACTAAATATATATTTATCTTAGTTTTAAAAAATATGAGAAATCAACATTATTAAATGTGATATAAATAGAGTTTGTGAAAAGAATTAGAGATAATCTGTTTTTAACACGAGAATTGCCTTGGGGCTGACTATTGACCTTTATACTAAATTATACATACAATACAAATGCTTACTGTGCAGATATCATTTTCATTCAGAATTTCCAGAAACAAAACTTAGCTTCCTCAATCATTGCCTCATTGGTGCACTGGTTGATCGCTATGTCGAGGCCCACCCACCCACCCTAGCTTCACATAGGCGCGACAAAAAACAGCTTCTGGGCATTGAATACTTTCAAACTTACACCTATCAGTCACATTTGTTATAATAACAACAGATTATCTTTGCTGTTCTATTGAAAATGAAATACTAACATTTAGGGATATGGAAAGTTGATTCATTAGATCTTTATCCATAACAGATGTTATAATTCTAAGCATAGTCACAAAGAATAATTTCTCAAACCAATTTCCTGATCAGGTTAGAGAAGTGAAACAAATGTGTTAAACAGTGTAAAAGGAGACTTTAACCTTTAACATCCAAAATGGACAAAAACACCCTCTACATGGGTATTGAGGAATATCAATTTTCAGATGAAAAGATTATTTTTTAAGTCATTTCAGTGGTAAATTTCCAAAAATAGTCTTCTCTTTGTCTGAAAATTTATTGGCTAATATGAATTCTCTATGCATAACAACATAAATTTGACCACATATTACTTGCCCATTTTACAGATTTAATTGCAAATAACTATTTTTTTCATGTCTATAAACTGTTAATTGAATAACTAGGAGTTCCTTCCAAAAGTTATATTTGCCTGAAAGAATGTTGTTAATTGCAAAATATATTGTTGAGATTTAACACATTTGTCCACGAAAATCAAATATACATTTTTTTTAAATACTTTGAAAATAATTTGGCTTTTCACCGCTACTGCCTCGGGTAGTAACGACATCAAATTATTTTCAAAATAGTCAACAAAATATCTCTGACATGAGGCAGAAAAAGCATTACAGTAGTTTCAAACTATTCAACAATGTCGCTAGTATGAGGCGGAAACAACATCCAGTCAAATTAGTTTCAAAATATTACTCATGTCTAGCATGTAGGGGTTTCAGAATTAAAAGCCAGCCCATGTAAATTATTCATACTAATATACCTGTGAACCACCTTCCAGATTGTATATTTCAGCATGAATTATAAAAGACATATTAGACTGTCTACACTAAATTACTCAACCATATCAAATTCTTTTCTTTTAACCTTATCACGACGAAGCCGGCCAAGACCGGCCTCTGTAGCGGGTCTTGGGGAATGTCGATCTGCAGGCCGAGACTATTTTTGAAAATTTACCACTGGAATGACTGGCTCGATAACCGAGCCAGTCATTCCAGTGGTAAATTTTCAAAAATAGTCTCTTGGCCTGCAGATGGACATTCAATAAGTAAATATTTGAATTTTTTTTAAACAAATTTAGTCATTAGAGGGTTTAAGAAATTAACATTGCAAATTTACAATTAACATAATTACATACCTCGTTAAATTCGGTATTATAGATTAAATTAATGTCGATTTACAATTTGGACCATGTTTGTCAAAAAATTTACAAATTACAAAAGTTCATTAAATATGAAGTTATTAACTACTAGGGGTGTCACAATGTGCATCGTGATACTAAAGCTTGGAGATACAAGTATCGCATCAGTACATGCGTATCACAATACCGCCGTACACCATGGTTAGCCATTAGATTTCAAGATTAAATGCTGATATGACTGAATAGCATGCATTTTTGCATTATACCCATTTTATTTTAGCAAACGTTTAGGTTACAACAAAACATATTGGCGAATACAGGCAGATTAAGATTTTTGCTTGCCATTATCTTATCACACCGTTAAACACTCATAAGCCAAAAAAACGCTTCTGCAGTGGCATTTGCAGACCAAGACTATGTTTGAAAATTTACGACTGGAATGACTGCCTCGATAACCGAGCCAGTCATTCCATTGATAAATTTTCAAAAATTGACTTCTCTTGGTCATCAAATGGACATTTTCTATGAGAAATTTCGAATTTTTTAGAACAAATTTAAGGGTTAAATCTTAAAATTCCCTCTGCAGTGATATTGAGAAATGTCCGTTAGCAAGCCAATATGACTATTTTGGAAATTTTACCGCTGAAATGACTGGCTCTGTATTAACCGAGTCAGTCATTCCAGGGGTAAATTTTCCACGTCTCCTCTTGGCCTGCAAATGGACACTCAGTGAAATATTATTTCCTTTACCAATCATAAACATCAAGATAAGAAGTACTTATACATAGGTTTGCCCAATTTATATATAAAGAGACTATTCAAGATTAATCTGTCATTTTTAGCCTGGTTGATGGTTACCAATGGCAACTGTTGCTATGCATCAGTCAAAATCCTCAGAGATTATCTGTGCGCTTATATATCGGATCTGACTTTTATCGATCATGTTGATTGTATAAAGCCACATCAACACCGAAATCCATGTTTATTTCTATCCATTTCAAGAGTGTTACAGGAAAGTTGTTGAATGTTTTATAACTAATTTGACAGAAAAGCAATGTTGTCAACATCTCGTCAAATTATTTTAAAATAAGTTAGCTGAATATTACATACATTGTAAACAGGTTATGTAATCGATGGTTCTGAAATGCTTTTAATAAGGCTTGCAATTATTCAAAAAAAATTCCATTTTCTCATAGAAAATGCCCATTTGCAGACCAAGAATACTATTTTTTTAAATTGACCATTGGAATGACTGGCTCGGTTATTGAACTCCACTTGAATCCCAGTAGGATGGACATTTCGCAGGACCCCCTGCAGAAGCTGTTTTTGGCTGATATGACTGTTAAATGGTTGAACAGGACACTAATGCTTGTATTCCACCCCCACCCCCCTTACGCACACATAATGACTTGTGAATACCTGTTTACAGGTGAGGCATATGTCAATCCCTCTTATTACCCGTCTAATGTAAGAGCTTAAACCGTTACCATTCGAATTTGTTTTTGATTTTCTCATAGAAATTGTCCATTTGCAGACTATTGGAAGACTATTTCTAAAAAAAATTTACCATTGAAAAATGGTAAAAACCATTCCAGTTATACATTTTCAAAAATAGTCTTCTCTTGGTCCGCAAATGGACATTTCTCAAGCCCACTACAGAAGCTGTTTTTGGCTGATATGAGTGTTAAAGGGTTAAACTATAAATGAATAGGATGTGTAGGTGTTTTGGCCCAATTTTGAAATGAAAGCCATACAAGACTTGTCTTTAGTGAGGTAGATAAATGTAGACAAATTGAAGCTATATAGCAAATTATTTTACTTCCATGTTATTATTTTTTTATTTGACATTCAGCATACAAGAATGCAGAATCAATATATTCAGTAATTACTTAGACGTAATTTCATGTGCAATAATAGCAGGAGTGCAAACTATAACAAGATCAATTACAGATTGCGGACCCTCGCCTTCCTGTATGTCATTATAAAAAGTTTATGGATTTTCTAGATTTTTTGCCCCATTTTCCAAACTTTTGGATTTTCCAAATTTCTTTAGATCACATCCAAAGTTATGGAATCCTAGTGTATGGACGGACACCTTTTCTTATGTTAAAATCGAACCAGTAATTTTTCAGATATACATATATAGATATAGAATTTCATCTGAAACGTGTAATTTCTTTCCGTACCAATAAATTTCATTTAATTTCATTTCTGACCCGGATCCGGGTTCTGTTATCCAGATCACGGCCAGAATCTGGAAACACTCTTGCACACCGACCTCGGCGAGTTCCTTCCTTGTGTTAAAGTTTGAGCCAAATTGGAACACTAGGTTTTTAGATAGATGTGTGGCCAGACAGACAGAAGCAGTGTGTCCCAGACCCAATCACAATACCCTCTTCCTCTTAAGGGGCGAGGGTAATAAATCTCCAGAGGCAACCATTCTAAACATGTTAACCTTTACCACACTGATATTAGAATTTTAAATTTTCAAATTAAATTAAAAGATGAACTGGTGTACATTTTTCAACAAATTTGGTGGAAGATGGTACTGTCGTAGATGGTAACATCGTCCACCAAAATTGTTGAAAAATGTACACCAGTTTCTTTGCTGTTTACACAGTAAAAGATAGAATACCGACATCAGAGTGAAAAGGGTTACAGAAGATTTTTTGTTTGCTTTTCTAGTTTTTTCAACAGATGTGAGCTGATCATGGACATAGTTTGTTCAAATGAAATCTCAAGTGAAGCATTGTCACAAGGTACTGACATCCATACTGATGTATCAAGTTTGGACAGAATTCAGTGGTTAACCATATGCTTCACAAATATATCCCTATGCTACACATTGCTTAATTCTTATTTCAATCATTGTTGGCAGAGTGGTGGACCGTGTATGCATGACGGGGGTGATAATTACTGATGGAAGCAATCAGATTAGAAAATAACAGATCAAGTCACATGGCCCAGATCATTATATAACGTGACAACACAACTGTTGCCAGACTGAAATCACGCAATTTCTTATTAATTGTATTGCAATATGTTACCAGCAGAAACTGACTAGCAATGGTCTGGCATTATGACATTTACAGTCTTAACCGTTATACTGATCATTTTCACCACAAATCAAAATTTGAAGGGGATTTGTAAATAACAATTATCGCTTTTAGATGCTGTTGCTGTCGGAGATACCAACACATGTTAGCGACACTTAGCACCGTTTATTAATATGGTACGATGTGGATCATATTGTGGTAACTTAACATTCCACACCAAGACACATAATGGAGATATGAAAAAAGATGGACGTGAACTGCTTGGTCTGGCTATATCACATCCTGTTAACCCTCTAACACTTAAAACTAGTCAAGAAAATTCAAATTTTCTCATAGAAGTTGTGCATTTGCAGAGCAAGATTTTTATTTTACCCCATTAATCGTCGAGCCGGCCAAAATCAGCCTCTGCAGTGGTCTTGAGGAATGTCCATCTACACACCAAGATAAGACTATTTAAAAAAAATTTACCACTGGAATGACTGGCTCGATAATCGAGCCAGTCATTCCAGTGATAAATTTTCAAAGATTACCTTATCGTGGCATGCAAATGGACATACACTGAGGAAAAATGTATTTTTGTGAAACCTGCCCATGAAAGGGTTATATAATTTACCACTTGAATGACTGTCTGAAGATCAGTGCATGTGACATTTTTG
Source organism: Chaetoderma sp. LZ-2023a (assembly GCA_034401795.1). Lineage (NCBI taxonomy): Eukaryota > Metazoa > Mollusca > Caudofoveata > Chaetodermatida > Chaetodermatidae > Chaetoderma > Chaetoderma sp. LZ-2023a. The sequence goes on along the minus strand of CM067369.1, from coordinate 46,232,617 downwards.
GCTGGCTTATGCGTTAAACGGTTAATATGATAGAGAACTCAAATTTCCTGTTTACAATATGATCCTTAAAAATCAGGATGCAAATCAGACAGACACATTGTCATGTACCAATACAGAGCTGTATGAACTAGCTTATTACAAACATCAATCATCATCTCAGATGAGCTCTCGTCAAGATAATCTAAGCAGCAGTTCTCAAACAAAATCTAAAAATTTGCACTGATGGACGGACACATGGTCAGAAATACAGAAGGGTGGATAGATAGATGAATGGATGGAATGACTGACCTCCAAATTAATGTGCCCTTCCCTACAACCCTAGGCAACCTTCCCATGAAGTTTCATCATGATACTTCAACAAACATTAATGTTATCGAACAAAAACCTGTGTGATGCATGGATGGACATATGCGAAAAAATAATCCCATGATTTTTGCGAATGCGCTGTGATAGATCTTACAGACCGACCGACAGACACAAATCCTAGTTGCAAATCACAACTAAATAAAAAAACATAGACCAAAACAAAACAAAAAGGTAACAATCCTAAGATTTCATTTTTGTCTTGTTTATGCTTTGTTTCTCACCATTCTTTTGTCCCAGAACACGTCACATTTATTTTGAGCTGTACTGTACTAGTCCCATATGAGGTACAAAATTAGAGCACAATGTGTCTTGAAAATGGACATCCGATATTGGATTTATAGTCAAGCATGTCAATAGTTAGGCATCAATGGCAACCAGTCAAATCAATTTCAAAATATTCAACAGAATAAGTTTTATATCGTAGAATATACTTTTTCAGGGATTTGACAGTGAAAGGGTTAATGATTAATGGGTTAAGTAGGCATTTTTGATAACTTTCCACTGATATGGCTGGCTCATGACAGCACAACAGGCCCTATCAACCAATCCTATCAGTGACAATATTGCAAAATGACATCTCTTATTGTGCTATTTATAAATGATGAATTATCTCCCCTGCTATACAAATGTTAAAGTGGTACACTTCACTTACAGGCGCGGTGCTGTAAATCAATCCATATCACACCATATATCTAGCCATTACTTAATCAATACAGGTCGCCCACATGAACGTGACCTAGGCTATAGGGCGGTCTTTAACGTCCGCGTTAGTCACAATGACACCTGATATGTGAGTCATGGATCAAAATGGGTTCTTCACCTGTACTAGGCAGGTGAGAAGCAGTATACCTGCAGCAATTCATTACTCTTGGCCTAGAAAGCTGATGAAGCATTAGAACTCTCACACACCAGAAATGACAAATTCTTAATGATGTATCTAGGAATATTCTATTGAAATATTTTGAAACTAATTTGACTCGGACAACTGGAATTTTAAGGGTTACAGTTTGGTCCTCGCTTTAACTCTTAAGTGGACAAGCCAGCCACAAAATGGCTTTGACAGTAGTTTTGAGAAATGTCTATTTGTAGACCAAGAGGTTGAAAATTTATCACTGGCCATTTTGCATGGTTAGGGTGAGAGTTTATCTAGGTTAGGGTTATCAAGACTAAATTTTGTTAATCTCCTACTTAGTCTGCAAATGGACATTCACTAAGCAAAAATCTTCAGTTTCTTTACCAAAGGATTAATGTCACACATTAAATCAATTACTGACCTAGTCAGTCTGTATTGTTCAATTCCCTGATCATCTTGCTTTAGAACCCGTATTTTACAGACATTGCTAAAAGCTATCATTGGACAGTGGTCAACATATATTAGAGCTCTGTATGACTAACAACTTAACCCTTTAATGTCCATAAATTTACAGGCCAAGAGAATACAATTTTTGAAAATTTATCACTAGAACAACTGGCTCGGTTATCGAGCCACTCATTCCTGTGGTAAAATTTCAACAATTCTATTCTGTTGGCCCATAAATGGACATTCCAGAGGACCATAAGAGGCCAGTTTTGACCGGCTTGACCATTA
>CM067369.1:46205163-46230163 GCA_034401795.1 Chaetoderma sp. LZ-2023a | reverse complement strand
CTAAGGGTAGACATTATGATGTAACACATACCCGCTAATCTAAGGGTAGACATTATGATGTAACACATACCCGCTAATCTAAGGGTAGACATTATGATGTAATTCATACCCGCTAATCTAAGGGTAGACATTATGATGTAACACATACCCGCGAATCTAAGAGTAGACATTATGATGTAACACATACTCGCTAATCTAAGGGTAGACTTTATGATGTAACACATACCCGCTAATCTAAGGGTAGACATTATGATGTATACATACCCGCTAATCTAAGTGTAGGCATTATGATTTGACACATACCCGCTAATCTAAGGGTAGACATTATGATGTAACAGATACCCGCCAATCTAAGTGTAGACATTTTGATGTACACATACCCGCTAATCTAAGGGTAGACATTATGATGTAGCACATACCCGCTAATCTAAGGGTAGACATTATGATTTAACACATACCCGCGAATCTAAGAGAAGACATTATGATGTAACACATACCCGCAACCTAAGTGTAGGCATTATGATATGACACATACCCGCTAATCTAAGGGTAGACATTATGATGTAAAACATACCCGCTAATCTAAGGGTAGATATTATGATGTAACACATACCTGCCAATCTAAGGGTAGACATTATGATGTAACACATACAGGTTTATCTAAGGGTAGACATTATGATGTAACACATACGCGCTAATCTAAGGGTAGACATTATGATGTAACACATACCCGGTAATCTAAGGGTAGACATTATGATGTATACATACCCGCTAATCTAAGGGTAGACATTATGATGTATACATACCCGCTAATCTAAGGGTAGACATTATGATGTAACACATACCCGCTAATCTAAGGGTAGACATTATGATGTAACACATACCCGCTAACCTAAGGGTAGACATTATGATGTATACATACCCGCTAATCTAAGGGTAGACATTATGATGTAACACATACCCGCTAATCTAAGGGTAGACATTATGATGTAACACATAGGCGCTAATCTAAGGGTAGACATTATGATGTAACACATACCCGCTAATCTAAGGGTAGACATTATGATGTAACACATACCCGCTAATCTAAGGGTAGACATTATGATGTAACACATACCGGCTAATATAAGGGTAAACATTATGATGTAACACATACCCAGTAATCTAAGGGTAGACATTATGATGTAACACATACCCGATAATCTAAGGGTAGATTTTGTGATGTACACATACCCACTAATCTAAGGCTTGATATTGTGATGTACACATATCCACTAATCCAAGGGTAGACATTATGATGTACACATACCCGCTAATCTAAGGGTAGACATTATGATGTACAAAACACGCTAATCTAAGGGTAGACATTATGATGTACACATACCCGCTAATCTAAGGGTAGACATTATGATGTAACACATACCCGCTAATCTAAGGGTAGACATTATGATGTAACACATACCCGCTAATCTAAGGGTAGACATTATGATGTAACACATACCCGCTAATCTAATGGTAGACATTATGATGTAACACATACCCGCCAACCTAAGGGTAGACATTATGATGTATAGATACCCGCTAATCTAAGGGTAGACATTATGATGTAACACATTTCCGCTTATCTAAGGGGAGACATTATGATGTAACACATACCCGCTAATCTAAGCGTAGCCATTATGATGTAACACATACCCGCTAATCTAAGGATAGACATTATGATGTAACACATACCCGCTAATCTAAGGGTAGACATTATGATGTATACATACCCGCTAATCTAAGGGTAGACATTATGATGTAACACATACCCGCTAATCTAAGGGTAGACATTATGATGTAACACATACCCGCTAATCTAAGGGTAGACATTATGATGTAACACATACCCGCTAATCTAAGGGTAGACATTATGATGTAATTCATACCCGCTAATCTAAGGGTAGACATTATGATGTAACACATACCCGCGAATCTAAGAGTAGACATTATGATGTAACACATACTCGCTAATCTAAGGGTAGACTTTATGATGTAACACATACCCGCTAATCTAAGGGTAGACATTATGATGTATACATACCCGCTAATCTAAGTGTAGGCATTATGATTTGACACATACCCGCTAATCTAAGGGTAGACATTATGATGTAACAGATACCCGCCAATCTAAGTGTAGACATTTTGATGTACACATACCCGCTAATCTAAGGGTAGACATTATGATGTAGCACATACCCGCTAATCTAAGGGTAGACATTATGATTTAACACATACCCGCGAATCTAAGAGAAGACATTATGATGTAACACATACCCGCAACCTAAGTGTAGGCATTATGATATGACACATACCCGCTAATCTAAGGGTAGACATTATGATGTAACACATACCCGCTAATCTAAGGGTAGACATTATGATGTAACACATACCTGCCAATCTAAGGGTAGACATTATGATGTAACACATACACGTTTATCTAAGGGTAGACATTATGATGTAACACATACGCGCTAATCTAAGGGTAGACATTATGATGTAACACATACCCGGTAATCTAAGGGTAGACATTATGATGTATACATACCCGCTAATCTAAGGGTAGACATTATGATGTATACATACCCGCTAATCTAAGGGTAGACATTATGATGTAACACATACCCGCTACTCTAAGGGTAGACATTATGATGTAACACATACCCGCTAATCTAAGGGTAGACATTATGATGTAACACATACCCGCTAACCTAAGGGTAGACATTATGATGTATACATACCCGCTAATCTAAGGGTAGACATTATGATGTAACACATACCCGCTAATCTAAGGGTAGACATTATGATGTAACACATACCCGATAATCTAAGGGTAGATTTTGTGATGTACACATACCCACTAATCTAAGGCTAGATATTGTGATGTACACATATCCACTAATCCAAGGGTAGACATTATGATGTACACATACCCGCTAATCTAAGGGTAGACATTATGATGTACAAAACACGCTAATCTAAGGGTAGACATTATGATGTACACATACCCGCTAATCTAAGGGTAGACATTATGATGTAACACATACCCGCTAATCTAAGGGTAGACATTATGATGTAACACATACCCGCTAATCTAAGGGTAGACATTATGATGTAATTCATACCCGCTAATCTAAGGGTAGACATTATGATGTAACACATACCCGCGAATCTAAGAGTAGACATTATGATGTAACACATACTCGCTAATCTAAGGGTAGACTTTATGATGTAACACATACCCGCTAATCTAAGGGTAGACATTATGATGTATACATACCCGCTAATCTAAGTGTAGGCATTATGATTTGACACATACCCGCTAATCTAAGGGTAGACATTATGATGTAACAGATACCCGCCAATCTAAGTGTAGACATTTTGATGTACACATACCCGCTAATCTAAGGGTAGACATTATGATGTAGCACATACCCGCTAATCTAAGGGTAGACATTATGATTTAACACATACCCGCGAATCTAAGAGAAGACATTATGATGTAACACATACCCGCAACCTAAGTGTAGGCATTATGATATGACACATACCGCTAATCTAAGGGTAGACATTATGATGTAACACATACCCGCTAATCTAAGGGTAGATATTATGATGTAACACATACCTGCCAATCTAAGGGTAGACATTATGATGTAACACATACACGTTTATCTAAGGGTAGACATTATGATGTAACACATACCCGCAACCTAAGTGTAGGCATTATGATATGACACATACCCGCTAATCTAAGGGTAGACATTATGATGTAACACATACCCGCTAATCTAAGGGTAGACATTATGATGTAACACATACCTGCCAATCTAAGGGTAGACATTATGATGTAACACATACACGTTTATCTAAGGGTAGACATTATGATGTAACACATACGCGCTAATCTAAGGGTAGACATTATGATGTAACACATACCCGGTAATCTAAGGGTAGACATTATGATGTATACATACCCGCTAATCTAAGGGTAGACATTATGATGTATACATACCCGCTAATCTAAGGGTAGACATTATGATGTAACACATACCCGCTACTCTAAGGGTAGACATTATGATGTAACACATACCCGCTAATCTAAGGGTAGACATTATGATGTAACACATACCCGCTAACCTAAGGGTAGACATTATGATGTATACATACCCGCTAATCTAAGGGTAGACATTATGATGTAACACATACCCGCTAATCTAAGGGTAGACATTATGATGTAACACATACCCGATAATCTAAGGGTAGATTTTGTGATGTACACATACCCACTAATCTAAGGCTAGATATTGTGATGTACACATATCCACTAATCCAAGGGTAGACATTATGATGTACACATACCCGCTAATCTAAGGGTAGACATTATGATGTACAAAACACGCTAATCTAAGGGTAGACATTATGATGTACACATACCCGCTAATCTAAGGGTAGACATTATGATGTAACACATACCCGCTAATCTAAGGGTAGACATTATGATGTAACACATACCCGCTAATCTAAGGGTAGACATTATGATGTAATTCATACCCGCTAATCTAAGGGTAGACATTATGATGTAACACATACCCGCGAATCTAAGAGTAGACATTATGATGTAACACATACTCGCTAATCTAAGGGTAGACTTTATGATGTAACACATACCCGCTAATCTAAGGGTAGACATTATGATGTATACATACCCGCTAATCTAAGTGTAGGCATTATGATTTGACACATACCCGCTAATCTAAGGGTAGACATTATGATGTAACAGATACCCGCCAATCTAAGTGTAGACATTTTGATGTACACATACCCGCTAATCTAAGGGTAGACATTATGATGTAGCACATACCCGCTAATCTAAGGGTAGACATTATGATTTAACACATACCCGCGAATCTAAGAGAAGACATTATGATGTAACACATACCCGCAACCTAAGTGTAGGCATTATGATATGACACATACCGCTAATCTAAGGGTAGACATTATGATGTAACACATACCCGCTAATCTAAGGGTAGATATTATGATGTAACACATACCTGCCAATCTAAGGGTAGACATTATGATGTAACACATACACGTTTATCTAAGGGTAGACATTATGATGTAACACATACGCGCTAATCTAAGGGTAGACATTATGATGTAACACATACCCGGTAATCTAAGGGTAGACATTATGATGTATACATACCTGCTAATCTAAGGGTAGACATTATGATGTATACATACCCGCTAATCTAAGGGTAGACATTATGATGTAACACATACCCGCTAATCTAATGGTAGACATTATGATGTAACACATACCCGCTAACCTAAGGGTAGACATTATGATGTATAGATACCCGCTAATCTAAGGGTAGACATTATGATGTAACACATTTCCGCTTATCTAAGGGGAGACATTATGATGTAACACATACCCGCTAATCTAAGCGTAGCCATTATGATGTAACACATACCCGCTAATCTAAGGATAGACATTATGATGTAACACATACCCGCTAATCTAAGGGTAGACATTATGATGTATACATACCCGCTAATCTAAGGGTAGACATTATGATGTAACACATACCCGCTAATCTAAGGGTAGACATTATGATGTAACACATACCCGCTAATCTAAGGGTAGACATTATGATGTAACACATACCGGCTAATATAAGGGTAAATATTATGATGTAACACATACCCGCTAATCTAAGGGTAGACATTATGATGTAACACATACCGGCTAATATAAGGGTAAACATTATGATGTAACACATACCCAGTAATCTAAGGGTAGAAATTATGATGTAACACATACCCGATAATCTAAGGGTAGATTTTGTGATGTACACATACCCACTAATCTAATGGTAGATATTGTGATGTACACATATCCACTAATCCAAGGGTAGACATTATGATGTACACATACCGGGTAATCTAAGGGTAGACATTATGATGTACAAATACACGCTAATCTAAGGGTAGACATTATGATGTACACATACCCGCTAATCTAAGGGTAGACATTATGATGTAACACATACCCGCTAATCTAATGGTAGACATTATGATGTAACACATACCCGCTAACCTAAGGGTAGACATTTTGATGTACACATACCCGCTAATCTAAGGGTAGACATTATGATGTAGCACATACCCGCTAATCTAAGGGTAGACATTATGATGTACACATACCCGCTAATCTAAGGGTAGACATTATGATGTAACACATACCCGCTAATCTAATGGTAGACATTATGATGTAACACATACCCGCTAACCTAAGGGTAGACATTTTGATGTACACATACCCGCTAATCTAAGGGTAGACATTATGATGTAGCACATACCCGCTAATCTAAGGGTAGACATTATGATGTAACACATACCCGCGAATCTAAGAGAAGACATTATGATGTAACACATACCCGCAACCTAAGTGTAGGCATTATGATATGACACATACCCGCTAATCTAAGGGTAGACATTATGATGTAACACATACCCGCTAATCTAAGGGTAGACATTATGATGTAACACATACCTGCCAATCTAAGGGTAGACATTATGATGTAACACATACACGTTTATCTAAGGGTAGACATTATGATGTAACACATACGCGCTAATCTAAGGGTAGACATTATGATGTAACACATACCCGGTAATCTAAGGGTAGACATTATGATGTATACATACCCGCTAATCTAAGGGTAGACATTATGATGTATACATACCCGCTAATCTAAGGGTAGACATTATGATGTAACACATACCCGCTACTCTAAGGGTAGACATTATGATGTAACACATACCCGCTAATCTAAGGGTAGACATTATGATGTAACACATACCCGCTAACCTAAGGGTAGACATTATGATGTATACATACCCGCTAATCTAAGGGTAGACATTATGATGTAACACATACCCGCTAATCTAAGGGTAGACATTATGATGTAACACATAGGCGCTAATCTAAGGGTAGACATTATGATGTAACACATACCCGCTAATCTAAGGGTAGACATCATGATGTAACACATACCCGCTAATCTAAGGGTAGACATTATGATGTAACACATACCGGCTAATATAAGGGTAAATATTATGATGTAACACATACCCGCTAATCTAAGGGTAGACATTATGATGTAACACATACCGGCTAATATAAGGGTAAACATTATGATGTAACACATATCCAGTAATCTAAGGGTAGACATTATGATGTAACACATACCCGATAATCTAAGGGTAGATTTTGTGATGTACACATACCCACTAATCTAAGGCTAGATATTGTGATGTACACATATCCACTAATCCAAGGGTAGACATTATGATGTACACATACCCGCTAATCTAAGGGTAGACATTATGATGTACAAAACACGCTAATCTAAGGGTAGACATTATGATGTACACATAGCCGCTAATCTAAGGGTAGACATTATGATGTAACACATACCCGCTAATCTAAGGGTAGACATTATGATGTAACACATACCCGCTAATCTAAGGGTAGACATTATGATGTAATTCATACCCGCTAATCTAAGGGTAGACATTATGATGTAACACATACCCGCGAATCTAAGAGTAGACATTATGATGTAACACATACTCGCTAATCTAAGGGTAGACTTTATGATGTAACACATACCCGCTAATCTAAGGGTAGACATTATGATGTATACATACCCGCTAATCTAAGTGTAGGCATTATGATTTGACACATACCCGCTAATCTAAGGGTAGACATTATGATGTAACAGATACCCGCCAATCTAAGTGTAGACATTTTGATGTACACATACCCGCTAATCTAAGGGTAGACATTATGATGTAGCACATACCCGCTAATCTAAGGGTAGACATTATGATTTAACACATACCCGCGAATCTAAGAGAAGACATTATGATGTAACACATACCCGCAACCTAAGTGTAGGCATTATGATATGACACATACCCGCTAATCTAAGGGTAGACATTATGATGTAAAACATACCCGCTAATCTAAGGGTAGATATTATGATGTAACACATACCTGCCAATCTAAGGGTAGACATTATGATGTAACACATACAGGTTTATCTAAGGGTAGACATTATGATGTAACACATACGCGCTAATCTAAGGGTAGACATTATGATGTAACACATACCCGGTAATCTAAGGGTAGACATTATGATGTATACATACCCGCTAATCTAAGGGTAGACATTATGATGTATACATACCCGCTAATCTAAGGGTAGACATTATGATGTAACACATACCCGCTAATCTAAGGGTAGACATTATGATGTAACACATACCCGCTAACCTAAGGGTAGACATTATGATGTATACATACCCGCTAATCTAAGGGTAGACATTATGATGTAACACATACCCGCTAATCTAAGGGTAGACATTATGATGTAACACATAGGCGCTAATCTAAGGGTAGACATTATGATGTAACACATACCCGCTAATCTAAGGGTAGACATTATGATGTAACACATACCCGCTAATCTAAGGGTAGACATTATGATGTAACACATACCGGCTAATATAAGGGTAAACATTATGATGTAACACATACCCAGTAATCTAAGGGTAGACATTATGATGTAACACATACCCGATAATCTAAGGGTAGATTTTGTGATGTACACATACCCACTAATCTAAGGCTTGATATTGTGATGTACACATATCCACTAATCCAAGGGTAGACATTATGATGTACACATACCCGCTAATCTAAGGGTAGACATTATGATGTACAAAACACGCTAATCTAAGGGTAGACATTATGATGTACACATACCCGCTAATCTAAGGGTAGACATTATGATGTAACACATACCCGCTAATCTAAGGGTAGACATTATGATGTAACACATACCCGCTAATCTAAGGGTAGACATTATGATGTAACACATACCCGCTAATCTAATGGTAGACATTATGATGTAACACATACCCGCCAACCTAAGGGTAGACATTATGATGTATAGATACCCGCTAATCTAAGGGTAGACATTATGATGTAACACATTTCCGCTTATCTAAGGGGAGACATTATGATGTAACACATACCCGCTAATCTAAGCGTAGCCATTATGATGTAACACATACCCGCTAATCTAAGGATAGACATTATGATGTAACACATACCCGCTAATCTAAGGGTAGACATTATGATGTATACATACCCGCTAATCTAAGGGTAGACATTATGATGTAACACATACCCGCTAATCTAAGGGTAGACATTATGATGTAACACATACCCGCTAATCTAAGGGTAGACATTATGATGTAACACATACCCGCTAATCTAAGGGTAGACATTATGATGTAATTCATACCCGCTAATCTAAGGGTAGACATTATGATGTAACACATACCCGCGAATCTAAGAGTAGACATTAAGATGTAACACATACTCGCTAATCTAAGGGTAGACTTTATGATGTAACACATACCCGCTAATCTAAGGGTAGACATTATGATGTATACATACCCGCTAATCTAAGTGTAGGCATTATGATTTGACACATACCCGCTAATCTAAGGGTAGACATTATGATGTAACAGATACCCGCCAATCTAAGTGTAGACATTTTGATGTACACATACCCGCTAATCTAAGGGTAGACATTATGATGTAGCACATACCCGCTAATCTAAGGGTAGACATTATGATTTAACACATACCCGCGAATCTAAGAGAAGACATTATGATGTAACACATACCCGCAACCTAAGTGTAGGCATTATGATATGACACATACCCGCTAATCTAAGGGTAGACATTATGATGTAAAACATACCCGCTAATCTAAGGGTAGATATTATGATGTAACACATACCTGCCAATCTAAGGGTAGACATTATGATGTAACACATACAGGTTTATCTAAGGGTAGACATTATGATGTAACACATACGCGCTAATCTAAGGGTAGACATTATGATGTAACACATACCCGGTAATCTAAGGGTAGACATTATGATGTATACATACCCGCTAATCTAAGGGTAGACATTATGATGTATACATACCCGCTAATCTAAGGGTAGACATTATGATGTAACACATACCCGCTAATCTAAGGGTAGACATTATGATGTAACACATACCCGCTAACCTAAGGGTAGACATTATGATGTATACATACCCGCTAATCTAAGGGTAGACATTATGATGTAACACATACCCGCTAATCTAAGGGTAGACATTATGATGTAACACATAGGCGCTAATCTAAGGGTAGACATTATGATGTAACACATACCCGCTAATCTAAGGGTAGACATTATGATGTAACACATACCCGCTAATCTAAGGGTAGACATTATGATGTAACACATACCGGCTAATATAAGGGTAAACATTATGATGTAACACATACCCAGTAATCTAAGGGTAGACATTATGATGTAACACATACCCGATAATCTAAGGGTAGATTTTGTGATGTACACATACCCACTAATCTAAGGCTTGATATTGTGATGTACACATATCCACTAATCCAAGGGTAGACATTATGATGTACACATACCCGCTAATCTAAGGGTAGACATTATGATGTACAAAACACGCTAATCTAAGGGTAGACATTATGATGTACACATACCCGCTAATCTAAGGGTAGACATTATGATGTAACACATACCCGCTAATCTAAGGGTAGACATTATGATGTAACACATACCCGCTAATCTAAGGGTAGACATTATGATGTAACACATACCCGCTAATCTAATGGTAGACATTATGATGTAACACATACCCGCCAACCTAAGGGTAGACATTATGATGTATAGATACCCGCTAATCTAAGGGTAGACATTATGATGTAACACATTTCCGCTTATCTAAGGGGAGACATTATGATGTAACACATACCCGCTAATCTAAGCGTAGCCATTATGATGTAACACATACCCGCTAATCTAAGGATAGACATTATGATGTAACACATACCCGCTAATCTAAGGGTAGACATTATGATGTATACATACCCGCTAATCTAAGGGTAGACATTATGATGTAACACATACCCGCTAATCTAAGGGTAGACATTATGATGTAACACATACCCGCTAATCTAAGGGTAGACATTATGATGTAACACATACCGGCTAATATAAGGGTAAATATTATGATGTAACACATACCCGCTAATCTAAGGGTAGACATTATGATGTAACACATACCGGCTAATATAAGGGGAAACATTATGATGTAACACATACCCAGTAATCTAAGGGTAGAAATTATGATGTAACACATACCCGATAATCTAAGGGTAGATTTTGTGATGTACACATACCCACTAATCTAAGGGTAGATATTGTGATGTACACATATCCACTAATCCAAGGGTAGACATTATGATGTACACATACCGGGTAATCTAAGGGTGGACATTATGATGTACACATACACGCTAATCTAAGGGTAGACATTATGATGTACAAATACACGCTAATCTAAGGGTAGACATTATGATGTACACATACCCGCTAATCTAAGGGTAGACATTATGATGTAACACATACCCGCTAATCTAATGGTAGACATTATGATGTAACACATACCCGCTAACCTAAGGGTAGACATTTTGATGTACACATACCCGCTAATCTAAGGGTAGACATTATGATGTAGCACATACCCGCTAATCTAAGGGTAGACATTATGATTTAACACATACCCGCGAATCTAAGAGAAGACATTATGATGTAACACATACCCGCAACCTAAGTGTAGGCATTATGATATGACACATACCCGCTAATCTAAGGGTAGACATTATGATGTAACACATACCCGCTAATCTAAGGGTAGACATTATGATGTAACACATACCTGCCAATCTAAGGGTAGACATTATGATGTAACACATACACGTTTATCTAAGGGTAGACATTATGATGTAACACATACGCGCTAATCTAAGGGTAGACATTATGATGTAACACATACCCGGTAATCTAAGGGTAGACATTATGATGTATACATACCCGCTAATCTAAGGGTAGACATTATGATGTATACATACCCGCTAATCTAAGGGTAGACATTATGATGTAACACATACCCGCTACTGTAAGGGGAGACATTATGATGTAACACATACCCGCTAATCTAAGGGTAGACATTATGATGTAACACATACCCGCTAACCTAAGGGTAGACATTATGATGTATACATACCCGCTAATCTAAGGGTAGACATTATGATGTAACACATACCCGCTAATCTAAGGGTAGACATTATGATGTAACACATAGGCGCTAATCTAAGGGTAGACATTATGATGTAACACATACCCGCTAATCTAAGGGTAGACATTATGATGTAACACATACCCGCTAATCTAAGGGTAGACATTATGATGTAACACATACCGGCTAATATAAGGGTAAATATTATGATGTAACACATACCCGCTAATCTAAGGGTAGACATTATGATGTAACACATACCGGCTAATATAAGGGTAAACATTATGATGTAACACATACCCAGTAATCTAAGGGTAGACATTATGATGTAACACATACCCGATAATCTAAGGGTAGATTTTGTGATGTACACATACCCACTAATCTAAGGCTAGATATTGTGATGTACACATATCCACTAATCCAAGGGTAGACATTATGATGTACACATACCCGCTAATCTAAGGGTAGACATTATGATGTACAAAACACGCTAATCTAAGGGTAGACATTATGATGTACACATACCCGCTAATCTAAGGGTAGACATTTTGATGTAACACATACCCGCTAATCTAAGGGTAGACATTATGATGTAACACATACCCGCTAATCTAAGGGTAGACATTATGATGTAACACATACCCGCTAATCTAATGGTAGACATTATGATGTAACACATACCCGCTAACCTAAGGGTAGACATTATGATGTATAGATACCCGCTAATCTAAGGGTAGACATTATGATGTAACACATTTCCGCTTCTCTAAGGGTAGACATTATGATGTAACACATACCCGCTAATCTAATGGTAGACATTATGATGTAACACATACCCGCTAACCTAAGGGTAGACATTATGATGTATAGATACCCGCTAATCTAAGGGTAGACATTATGATGTAACACATTTCCGCTTCTCTAAGGGGAGACATTATGATGTAACACATACCCGCTAATCTAAGCGTAGCCATTATGATGTAACACATACCCGCTAATCTAAGGATAGACATTATGATGTAACACATACCCGCTAATCTAAGGGTAGACATTATGATGTAACACATACCCGCAACCTAAGTGTAGGCATTATGATATGACACATACCCGCTAATCTAAGGGTAGACATTATGATGTAAAACATACCCGCTAATCTAAGGGTAGACATTATGATGTAACACATACCTGCCAATCTAAGGGTAGACATTATGATGTAACACATACAGGTTTATCTAAGGGTAGACATTATTATGTATACATACCCGCTAATCTAAGGGTAGACATTATGATGTATACATACCCGCTAATCTAAGGGTAGACATTATGATGTAACACATACCCGCTAATCTAAGGGTAGACATTATGATGTAACACATACCCGCTAACCTAAGGGTAGACATTATGATGTATACATACCCGCTAATCTAAGGGTAGACATTATGATGTAACACATACCCGCTAATCTAAGGGTAGACATTATGATGTAACACATAGGCGCTAATCTAAGGGTAGACATTATGATGTAACACATACCCGCTAATCTAAGGGTAGACATTATGATGTAACACATACCCGCTAATCTAAGGGTAGACATTATGATGTAACACATACCGGCTAATATAAGGGTAAACATTATGATGTAACACATACCCAGTAATCTAAGGGTAGACATTATGATGTAACACATACCCGATAATCTAAGGGTAGATTTTGTGATGTACACATACCCACTAATCTAAGGCTTGATATTGTGATGTACACATATCCACTAATCCAAGGGTAGACATTATGATGTACACATACCCGCTAATCTAAGGGTAGACATTATGATGTACAAAACACGCTAATCTAAGGGTAGACATTATGATGTACACATACCCGCTAATCTAAGGGTAGACATTATGATGTAACACATACCCGCTAATCTAAGGGTAGACATTATGATGTAACACATACCCGCTAATCTAAGGGTAGACATTATGATGTAACACATACCCGCTAATCTAATGGTAGACATTATGATGTAACACATACCCGCCAACCTAAGGGTAGACATTATGATGTATAGATACCCGCTAATCTAAGGGTAGACATTATGATGTAACACATTTCCGCTTATCTAAGGGGAGACATTATGATGTAACACATACCCGCTAATCTAAGCGTAGCCATTATGATGTAACACATACCCGCTAATCTAAGGATAGACATTATGATGTAACACATACCCGCTAATCTAAGGGTAGACATTATGATGTATACATACCCGCTAATCTAAGGGTAGACATTATGATGTAACACATACCCGCTAATCTAAGGGTAGACATTATGATGTAACACATACCCGCTAATCTAAGGGTAGACATTATGATGTAACACATACCCGCTAATCTAAGGGTAGACATTATGATGTAATTCATACCCGCTAATCTAAGGGTAGACATTATGATGTAACACATACCCGCGAATCTAAGAGTAGACATTATGATGTAACACATACTCGCTAATCTAAGGGTAGACTTTATGATGTAACACATACCCGCTAATCTAAGGGTAGACATTATGATGTATACATACCCGCTAATCTAAGTGTAGGCATTATGATTTGACACATACCCGCTAATCTAAGGGTAGACATTATGATGTAACAGATACCCGCCAATCTAAGTGTAGACATTTTGATGTACACATACCCGCTAATCTAAGGGTAGACATTATGATGTAGCACATACCCGCTAATCTAAGGGTAGACATTATGATTTAACACATACCCGCGAATCTAAGAGAAGACATTATGATGTAACACATACCCGCAACCTAAGTGTAGGCATTATGATATGACACATACCCGCTAATCTAAGGGTAGACATTATGATGTAAAACATACCCGCTAATCTAAGGGTAGATATTATGATGTAACACATACCTGCCAATCTAAGGGTAGACATTATGATGTAACACATACAGGTTTATCTAAGGGTAGACATTATGATGTAACACATACGCGCTAATCTAAGGGTAGACATTATGATGTAACACATACCCGGTAATCTAAGGGTAGACATTATGATGTATACATACCCGCTAATCTAAGGGTAGACATTATGATGTATACATACCCGCTAATCTAAGGGTAGACATTATGATGTAACACATACCCGCTAATCTAAGGGTAGACATTATGATGTAACACATACCCGCTAACCTAAGGGTAGACATTATGATGTATACATACCCGCTAATCTAAGGGTAGACATTATGATGTAACACATACCCGCTAATCTAAGGGTAGACATTATGATGTAACACATAGGCGCTAATCTAAGGGTAGACATTATGATGTAACACATACCCGCTAATCTAAGGGTAGACATTATGATGTAACACATACCCGCTAATCTAAGGGTAGACATTATGATGTAACACATACCGGCTAATATAAGGGTAAACATTATGATGTAACACATACCCAGTAATCTAAGGGTAGACATTATGATGTAACACATACCCGATAATCTAAGGGTAGATTTTGTGATGTACACATACCCACTAATCTAAGGCTTGATATTGTGATGTACACATATCCACTAATCCAAGGGTAGACATTATGATGTACACATACCCGCTAATCTAAGGGTAGACATTATGATGTACAAAACACGCTAATCTAAGGGTAGACATTATGATGTACACATACCCGCTAATCTAAGGGTAGACATTATGATGTAACACATACCCGCTAATCTAAGGGTAGACATTATGATGTAACACATACCCGCTAATCTAAGGGTAGACATTATGATGTAACACATACCCGCTAATCTAATGGTAGACATTATGATGTAACACATACCCGCCAACCTAAGGGTAGACATTATGATGTATAGATACCCGCTAATCTAAGGGTAGACATTATGATGTAACACATTTCCGCTTATCTAAGGGGAGACATTATGATGTAACACATACCCGCTAATCTAAGCGTAGCCATTATGATGTAACACATACCCGCTAATCTAAGGATAGACATTATGATGTAACACATACCCGCTAATCTAAGGGTAGACATTATGATGTATACATACCCGCTAATCTAAGGGTAGACATTATGATGTAACACATACCCGCTAATCTAAGGGTAGACATTATGATGTAACACATACCCGCTAATCTAAGGGTAGACATTATGATGTAACACATACCGGCTAATATAAGGGTAAATATTATGATGTAACACATACCCGCTAATCTAAGGGTAGACATTATGATGTAACACATACCGGCTAATATAAGGGGAAACATTATGATGTAACACATACCCAGTAATCTAAGGGTAGAAATTATGATGTAACACATACCCGATAATCTAAGGGTAGATTTTGTGATGTACACATACCCACTAATCTAAGGGTAGATATTGTGATGTACACATATCCACTAATCCAAGGGTAGACATTATGATGTACACATACCGGGTAATCTAAGGGTGGACATTATGATGTACACATACACGCTAATCTAAGGGTAGACATTATGATGTACAAATACACGCTAATCTAAGGGTAGACATTATGATGTACACATACCCGCTAATCTAAGGGTAGACATTATGATGTAACACATACCCGCTAATCTAATGGTAGACATTATGATGTAACACATACCCGCTAACCTAAGGGTAGACATTTTGATGTACACATACCCGCTAATCTAAGGGTAGACATTATGATGTAGCACATACCCGCTAATCTAAGGGTAGACATTATGATTTAACACATACCCGCGAATCTAAGAGAAGACATTATGATGTAACACATACCCGCAACCTAAGTGTAGGCATTATGATATGACACATACCCGCTAATCTAAGGGTAGACATTATGATGTAACACATACCCGCTAATCTAAGGGTAGACATTATGATGTAACACATACCTGCCAATCTAAGGGTAGACATTATGATGTAACACATACACGTTTATCTAAGGGTAGACATTATGATGTAACACATACGCGCTAATCTAAGGGTAGACATTATGATGTAACACATACCCGGTAATCTAAGGGTAGACATTATGATGTATACATACCCGCTAATCTAAGGGTAGACATTATGATGTATACATACCCGCTAATCTAAGGGTAGACATTATGATGTAACACATACCCGCTACTGTAAGGGGAGACATTATGATGTAACACATACCCGCTAATCTAAGGGTAGACATTATGATGTAACACATACCCGCTAACCTAAGGGTAGACATTATGATGTATACATACCCGCTAATCTAAGGGTAGACATTATGATGTAACACATACCCGCTAATCTAAGGGTAGACATTATGATGTAACACATAGGCGCTAATCTAAGGGTAGACATTATGATGTAACACATACCCGCTAATCTAAGGGTAGACATTATGATGTAACACATACCCGCTAATCTAAGGGTAGACATTATGATGTAACACATACCGGCTAATATAAGGGTAAATATTATGATGTAACACATACCCGCTAATCTAAGGGTAGACATTATGATGTAACACATACCGGCTAATATAAGGGTAAACATTATGATGTAACACATACCCAGTAATCTAAGGGTAGACATTATGATGTAACACATACCCGATAATCTAAGGGTAGATTTTGTGATGTACACATACCCACTAATCTAAGGCTAGATATTGTGATGTACACATATCCACTAATCCAAGGGTAGACATTATGATGTACACATACCCGCTAATCTAAGGGTAGACATTATGATGTACAAAACACGCTAATCTAAGGGTAGACATTATGATGTACACATACCCGCTAATCTAAGGGTAGACATTTTGATGTAACACATACCCGCTAATCTAAGGGTAGACATTATGATGTAACACATACCCGCTAATCTAAGGGTAGACATTATGATGTAACACATACCCGCTAATCTAATGGTAGACATTATGATGTAACACATACCCGCTAACCTAAGGGTAGACATTATGATGTATAGATACCCGCTAATCTAAGGGTAGACATTATGATGTAACACATTTCCGCTTCTCTAAGGGGAGACATTATGATGTAACACATACCCGCTAATCTAAGCGTAGCCATTATGATGTAACACATACCCGCTAATCTAAGGATAGACATTATGATGTAACACATACCCGCTAATCTAAGGGTAGACATTATGATGTATACATACCCGCTAATCTAAGGGTAGATATATATGATGTACACATACCCGCTAACCTAAGGGTAGACATTATGATGTAACACATACCCGCTAACCTAAGGGTAGACATTATGATGTATACATACCCATTAATCTAAGGGTAGACATTATGATGTAACACATACCCGCTAATCTAAGGGTAGACGTTATGATGTAACACATACCCGCTAATCTAAGGGTAGACATTATGATGTAACACATACCCGCTAATCTAAGGGTAGACATTATGATGTAACACATACCCGCTAATCTAAGGGTAGACATTATGATGTAACACATACCCGCTAATATAAGGGTAAATATTATGATGTAACACATACCCGCTAATCTAAGGGTAGACATTATGATGTAACACATACCGGCTAATATAAGGGTAAACATTATGATGTAACACATACCCAGTAATCTAAGGGTAGAAATTATGATGTAACACATACCCAGTAATCTAAGGGTAGAAATTATGATGTAACACATACCCGATAATCTAAGGGTAGATTTTGTGATGTACACATACCCACTAATGTAAGGGTAGATATTGTGATGTACACATATCCAGTAATCCAAGGGTAGACATTATGATGTACACATACCGGGTAATCTAAGGGTGGACATTATGATGTACACATACACGCTAATCTAAGGGTAGACATTATGATGTACAAATACACACTAATCTAAGGGTAGACATTATGATGTACACATACCCGCTAATCTAAGGGTAGACATTATGATGTAACACATACCATCTAATCTAATGGTAGACATTATGATGTAACACATACCCGCTAACCTAAGGGTAGACATTATGATGTATAGATACCCGTTAATCTAAGGGTAGACATTATGATGTAACACATTTCCGCTTCTCTAAGGGGAGACATTATGATGTAACACATACCCGCTAATCTAAGCGTAGCCATTATGATGTAACACATACCCGCTAATCTAAGGATAGACATTATGATGTAACACATACCCGCTAATCTAAGGGTAGACATTATGATGTATACATACCCGCTAATCTAAGGGTAGATATTATGATGTACACATACCCGCTAACCTAACGGTAGACATTATGATGTAACACATTCCCGCTAATCTAAGGGTAGACATTATGATGTAACACAGACCCGCTAATCTAAGGGTAGCCATTATGATGTAACACATACCGCGAATCTAAGAGTAGACATTATGATGTAACACATACTCGCTAATCTAAGGGTAGACATTATGATGTAACACATACCCGCTAATCTAAGGGTAGACATTATGATGTAACACATACCCGCTAATCTAAGTGTAGGCATTATGATGTAACACATACCCGCCAATCTAAGTGTAGACATTATGATGTACACATACCCGCTAATCTAAGGGTAGACATTATGATGTAACACATACCCGCTAATCTAAGGGTAGACATTATGATTTAACATATACCCGCGAATCTAAGAAAAGACATTATGATGTAACACATACCCGCCAATCTAAGTGTAGACATTATGATGTACACATACCCGCTAATCTAAGGGTAGACATTATGATGTAAAACATACCCGCTAATCTATGGGTAAACATTATGATTTAACACATACCCGCGAATCTAAGAGAAGACATTATGATGTAACACATACCCGCAACCTAAGTGTAGGCATTATGATATGACACATACCCGCTAATCTAAGGGTAGACATTATGATGTAACACATACCCGCTAATCTAAGGGTAGACATTATGATGTAACACATACCTGCCAATCTAAGGGTAGACATTATGATGTAACACATACGCGCTAATCTAAGGGTAGACATTATGATGTAACACATACGCGCTAATCTAAGGGTAGACATTATGATGTAACACATACCCGGTAATCTAAGGGTAGACATTATGATGTACACATACCCGCTAATCTAAGGGTAGACAGTATGATGTACACATACACGCTAACCTAAAGGTAGACATTATGATGTATACATACCCGCTAATCTAAGGGTAGACATTATGATGTAACACATACCCGCTACTCTAAGGGTAGACATTATGATGTAACACATACCCGCTACTCTAAGGGGAGACATTATGATGTAACACATACCCGCTAATCTAAGGGTCGACATTATGATGTAACACATACCCGCTAATCTAATGGGAGACATTATGATGTAACACATACCCGCTAATCTAAGGGTAGACATTATGATGTAACACATAGGCCCTAATCTAAGGGTAGACATTATGATGTAACACATACCCGCTAATCTAAGGGTAGACATAATGATGTAACACATACCCGCTAATCTAAGGGTAGACATTATGATGTAACACATACCGGCCAATATAAGGGTAAACATTATGATGTAACACATACCCAGTAATCTAAGGGTAGACATTATGATGTAACACATACCCGATAATCTAAGGGTAGATTTTGTGATGTACACATACCCACTAATCTAAGGGTAGATATTGTGATGTACACATATCCACTAATCCAAGGGTAGACATTATGATGTACACATACCCGGTAATCTAAGGGTGGACATTATGATGTACACATACCCGCTAATCTAAGGGTAGACATTATGATGTACAAATACACGCTAATCTAAGGGTAGACATTATGATGTACACATACCCGCTAATCTAAGGGTAGACATTATGATGTAACACATACGCGCTAATCTAAGGGTAGACATTATGATGTAACACATACCCGCTAATCTAACGGTAGACATTATGATGTAACACATACCCGCTAATCTAATCGTAGACATTATGATGTAACACATACCCGCTAACCTGAGGGTAGACATTATGATGTATAGATACCCGCTAATCTAAGGGTAGACATTATGATGTAACACATATCCGCTTCTCTAAGGGGAGACATTATGATGTAACACATACCCGCTAATCTAAGCGTAGCCATTATGATGTAACACATCGCTAATCTAAGGATAGACATTATGATGTAACACATACCCGCTAATCTAAGGGTAGACATTATGATGTATACATACCCGCTAATCTAAGGGCAGATATTATGATGTACACATATCCGCTAACCTAAGGGTAGACATTATGATGTAACACATTCCCACTAATCTAAGGGTAGACATTATAATGTAACACAGACCCGCTAATCTAAGGGTAGCCATTATGATGTAACACATACCGCGAATCTAAGAGTAGACATTATGATGTAACACATACTCGCTAATCTAAGGGTAGACATTATGATGTAACACATACCCGCTAATCTAAGGGTAGACATTATGATGTAACACATACCCGCTAATCTAAGTGTAGGCATTATGATGTAACACATACCCACTAATCTAGGGGTAGACATTATGATGTATACATACCCGCTAATCTAAGGGTAGACATTATGATGTACACATACCCGCTAACCTAAGGGTAGACATTATGATGTAACACATACCCGCTAATCTAAGGGTAGACATTATGATGTAACACATACCCGCTAATCTAAGGGTAGACATTATGATGTAACACATACCCGCCAATCTAAGGGTAGACATTATGATGTACACATACCCGCTAATCTAAGGGTAGACATTATGATGTAACACATACCCGCGAATCTAAGGGTAGACATTATGATGTAACACATACCCGCTATTCTAAGGGTAGACATTATGATGTAATTCATACCCGCTAATCTAAGGGTAGACATTATGATGTAACACAGACCCGCTAATCTAAGGGTAGCCATTATGATGTAACATATACCCGCGAATCTAAGAGTAGACATTATGATTTAACACATACCCGCGAATCTAAGAGAAGACATTATGATGTAACACATACCCGCTAACCTAAGTGTAGGCATTATGATATGACACATACCCGCTAATCTAAGGGTAGACATTATGATGTAACACATACCCGCTAATCTAAGGGTAGACATTATGATGTAACACATACCTGCCAATCTAAGGGTAGACATTATGATGTAACACCTACGCGCTAATCTAAGGGTAGACATTATGATGTAACACATATGCGCTAATCTAAGGGTAGACATTATGATGTAACACATATGCGCTAATCTAAGGGTAGACATTATGATGTAACACATACCCGCTAATCTAAGGGTAGACACTATGATGTAACACATACCCGCTAATCTAAGGGTAGACATTATGATGTAACACATACCCGCTAATCTAAGGGTAGACATTATGATGTAACACTTACCCGCTAATCTAAGGGTAGACATTATGATGTAACACATACCGGGTAATATAAGCGTAAACATTATGATGTAACACATACCCAGTATTCTAAGGGTAGACATTATGATGTAACACATACCCGATAATCTAAGGGTAGATATTGTGATGTACACATACCCACTAATCTAAGGCTAGATATTGTGATGTACACATACCCACTAATCCAAGGGTAGACATTATGATGTACCCATACCCGGTAATCTAAGGGTAGACATTATGATGTACACATACCCGCTAATCTAAGGGTAGACATTATGATGTACACATACACGCTAATCTAAGGGTAGACATTATGATGTACACATACCCGCTAATCTAAGGGTAGACATTATGATGTAACACATACCCGCTAATCTAAGGGTAGACATTATGATGTAACACATACCGGCCAATATAAGGGTAAACATTATGATGTAACACATACCCAGTAATCTAAGGGTAGACATTATGATGTAACACATACCCGATAATCTAAGGGTAGATTTTGTGATGTACACATACCCACTAATCTAAGGGTAGATATTGTGATGTACACATATCCACTAATCCAAGGGTAGACATTATGATGTACACATACCCGGTAATCTAAGGGTGGACATTATGATGTACACATACCCGCTAATCTAAGGGTAGACATTATGATGTACAAATACACGCTAATCTAAGGGTAGACATTATGATGTACACATACCCGCTAATCTAAGGGTAGACATTATGATGTAACACATACGCGCTAATCTAAGGGTAGACATTATGATGTAACACATACCCGCTAATCTAAGGGTAGACATTATGATGTAACACATACCCGCTAATCTAATGGTAGACATTATGATGTAACACATACCCGCTAACCTAAGGGTAGACATTATGATGTATAGATACCCGCTAATCTAAGGGTAGACATTATGATGTAACACATATCCGCTTCTCTAAGGGGAGACATTATGATGTAACACATACCCGCTAATCTAAGCGTAGCCATTATGATGTAACACATCGCTAATCTAAGGATAGACATTATGATGTAACACATACCCGCTAATCTAAGGGTAGACATTATGATGTATACATACCCGCTAATCTAAGGGCAGATATTATGATGTACACATACCCGCCAACCTACGGGTAGACATTATGATGTAACACATTCCCACTAATCTAAGGGTAGACATTATGATGTAACACAGACCCGCTAATCTAAGGGTAGCCATTATGATGTAACACATACCGCGAATCTAAGAGTAGACATTATGATGTAACACATACTCGCTAATCTAAGGGTAGACATTATGATGTAACACATACCCGCTAATCTAAGGGTAGACATTATGATGTAACACATACCCGCTAATCTAAGTGTAGGCATTATGATGTAACACATACCCACTAATCTAAGTGTAGACATTATGATGTATACATACCCGCTAATCTAAGGGTAGACATTATGATGTACACATACCCGCTAACCTAAGGGTAGACATTATGATGTAACACATACCCGCTAATCTAAGGGTAGACATTATGATGTACACATACCCGCTAATCTAAGGGTAGACATTATGATGTAACACATACCCGCGAATCTAAGGGTAGACATTATGATGTAACACCTACGCACTAATCTAAGGGTAGACATTATGATGTAACACATATGCGCTAATCTAAGGGTAGACATTATGATGTAACACATATGCGCTAATCTAAGGGTAGACATTATGATGTAACACATACCCGCTAATCTAAGGGTAGACACTATGATGTAACACATACCCGCTAATCTAAGGGTAGACATTATGATGTAACACATACCCGCTAATCTAAGGGTAGACATTATGATGTAACACTTACCCGCAAATCTAAGGGTAGACATTATGATGTAACACATACCGGCTAATATAAGCGTAAACATTATGATGTAACACATACCCAGTAATCTAAGGGTAGACATTATGATGTAACACATACCCGATAATCTAAGGGTAGATATTGTGATGTACACATACCCACTAATCTAAGGGTAGATATTGTGATGTACACATACCCACTAATCCAAGGGTAGACATTATGATGTACCCATACCCGGTAATCTAAGGGTAGACATTATGATGTACACATACCCGCTAATCTAAGGGTAGACATTATGATGTACACATACACGCTAATCTAAGGGTAGACATTATGATGTAC
>CM067369.1:46196052-46203552 GCA_034401795.1 Chaetoderma sp. LZ-2023a | reverse complement strand
AATCAACAATGTGAGTTGCTTCCCTTCATAGCAAGTTGTCGCTGGGCAAGCTGGAATTCCACACACTCAGACTCAACAATCGAGATTTTAACGACGCCAAGTACGTTGCGACCAACTTCGGCCTCAATTGGGAAAACACCAAGCAATCCCAAACACAGCCACATTTGCCGCTCCCACGGTGCCTGCAACTGATGGTGCTCTGAAAGCTGAAACTGCTCCAACTTGGATAGTGACTGAATCCAACACCCATAATTCGGTGCCGTGCAGCGCCCTTGGTTGCGCAAAGCTATTAAGATTATTCTAGATAGGAATGGCATTTCTTGCATGAAGAGTAACCCCAACCAGTACATATAGTGTCACAGTGTCCATGTTAATATTTCGATTAACATGCTGAGTATTTAAATCTGACGAGCGGCTATTTGAGCATATAGCTATTTGCACCATATCAGTCTCTATATCTGAGGGAAATCTGCGCCACTCATGGACAATGAAACACTTTCTCCTGGTGACCCCATAAATATTACAGGTTGACATCTCAGCATTGCACGATCTCCTGTCTGTGGCAAGGTGACACGAGACCAGATTACGTATCACTTGGGCATCATCTGAATTAGTGCTAGCAGCAATTGCGATATCATCATCCACAGTTGGAACGCTATCCCATATAGTGCCTATTTCTGTTGCCCAGATGGTGGCTGGACACACACCGCAGTTACTGTCAACGTTAAACATATCTGGAGGCATGCCGCCCCACCCCTGCATCGTCCTCTGCAGAATACTAACACCGCGGGTAAAACTGGTATACCAGCCATACGTCAAGTTCCACATGGCTGGGTGTATGCCCACCAGAGGTCAGAGCTAGTTTTCGGAATAGAGAATCATGTCAAACGCGTTGGCTGCATCCGGGCCATATCAAGCTTTCCTTGTTTTCTGTATACTCTGCGATAGGTTGTGTCAGAATATGGTCTACAAATAGGAGGCACATTCTCCGTAAATCCACACTGGAGCTCTGACTGTGCCACACGAAACTTAGAGTTAAGCCACAGGAGCAACATATGCTCAATGGTGTTGCCCAGTATACAGATCAGCGTGACTCCATGATAGTGTGTATGAAGGTGGATAGATTTGTCTTTTCTTCAGGAAAGAATATGGCATGTTTTATTACAGACGAGACTATGCTCTGGATAACATAGCATTTTTACAATAGCACTAGAGTAGTGTGAGTGAGTCACATTGAGCATGGATGATATGTTCTGCTTATTATCTCCATCTCTTTGAATAACTCGATCTTTATTATCTGCATTGCCTTTTGGAGTCGCAAGCTAATAATAGTTCAAGCCCAACATCCCTTACTGCGTCTGGAGTGCCAAGCATCACATAATTAACCAGTAGTGTAACAGCACGATCAAACAAGGCCTTTATATTGACTAACTTCTCCAATAGCTTCTGATCACCGTAGTGTGAAGCCATTAATTCATCGTACAGTTCATGGCACTTTTCCATTACATTACTTCTTTATGCCTCATGAATCTGTCTTTTGTATTTTCTCAATTACTCCATTAGAGGATCATCAACGAATCGCTCAACACCTTTTCATTGACAGAAGCTTTCATTCCCCTTCCTCTCCAGAACAGCCAGTAATTGTGGCTGTGGATTCATACGGCTTTGTCTAGTGTTGGCCTTTCTACTGCTCCATCTCATCCTGACGTAGAACGCCTATAACAACCAAGGATAGGAATTCGATATTTAGGCAACTCGATTAATCTCTCAACTCTTCTTTCAGCAAATTGATGGCATTTGTTCTCTATAGTGCCAAATTGGCAGAATACCATCTCGGTCTACTAGAGAACTCCGGACCACTGGAACTGATCTTCATATGCATCAATGCATTCTTGTGACTGAACATCAGAGCTGGATGATCAGACAAGAACTTAGGGTCATCCACTACACTCACATTTTGTATCCTGTAATAATTAGTGTACCTTGAGAACACATTGTCAATCACTGATGTAGGTGCATCGGATGGAGGGAAAGTTGTCACATCTGGATAGTTGTAGACAGACAGTTATAACGATAGTTGGTTGCATAGTTCAACGATATGTGGCTTAAGCAGGTGCGTCTTTATGTGAAGGTTACGAGGAATAGAGACATTCATATCGCCACACATACTTACATTGTGAGAGCTATTTTTTTCAGTGATCACTGTAATCTCAAGAGACATATCTAGGTAGCCATTTACAGACATACTGACGCCATCACACGGCATGTACACTCCGATAAGACATATTGGTCTGATGTCTGTTGTGAGCCGAGCCCACATCATACAATTATTACCGTCCACTAACATTTCTACGGATCTTGATATGGTATGATGCCACAATACACCAATACCCGTCCGATTCCTTTTTCTGTAGGTCTGTGGGATGGGATCGTCGTAATCTATGCCCTTATATTAGCACAGATGATGTACTCAGACAGATCAGTTAGTAGAGCCTCAAGTTCGAAAAGAAGGCACCAGATGGCCAGTACATGGTAGTGAGGGAGAATGTACAGAACCTCATCCCACTTGTTCCTAAGACCTTGTATTATTGTAGCTGGCAATTATACTTTCATCATGGTTCCAATACTTGCACATCTGTATGGGTTCCTTCTTATGGAATGATGGACTCGGAAGATCGCATAGCGTGACTGGGTGGCTATAGAGGAGATCATACTATATACACCGTGAAACAATTTATTGGATCTTTTGACGGCCGAGCCTTCCATAAAAATAATCTTCAAAATAGTTAGAAGTATTCTTCATTTATTTAGCGGCAATAGACTCGCATGTATCAACCGTTTCTGTTTCTCTCACCGGGTGGTCTCAATCATGACTCACAACGCACAACAGGGGCAGAGTTATATGCTATGCCACAGATCTCATTCATCACAACATCAACTTGTTTGGACTGGCGATCATCAAAATGGCCAGAATCGTTCATCATCAGTGCTGTTGTAATAACATCATCTCTAGAAACCGTTTCTCTCACAGCAAGCCCTTCATTACCATCCGTCATATGCATTATAGGGACCAAGTTAGTTATCACATGATAGCTTTTGTCCATCAGACCATTAATGTGTCTAGATTGACAGTCATCAGAGCGGTCAGAATTATTCGTAATTTGTGTAGTGGTCAGAGCCTCACACGGCGCAGCCACTACTCTTACAAGATGCCCTCCACCAGCATCACTTATATTCTTAATCGATACATGGCCAGGTATCACACCACAGCTCTCGGTTAACGGAACATTAATGTATGTGGATTGGAGAGGGATAGTATGGATGTGTGAATCACTCTTGTATCACTGTACTATTTCCATTTCTGTTAAAGCTACTGCGATAGATTCCAACCCAGGACACATCACCCGTGTGTCAGGCCGTATCACCAGTTCGTCAATTGACACCGTCGATATATCAATTGAAGATACCATGGTCGAAACTTTAGCAGTCGAGATCAGTGATTTAACTGTATTGAGCCAGCAAGATCAATACCAATGTATAGCGAATTCAAAACGTCAGTTTGCGAGGTCAGAGATTGGGTAACTAAAGTAGACCGAATTATTACCACCCGCTAGTGGCACTGAGGATACACTTAATTAGTGTTTTTTCTCAGATATAAGTTTCGGTTGAGTAGCTTGGCCATTGTAGTTCTGTTCCTGGACAGACCTTTGCTGATGAAAGTCAAATTCTACACGAGTTGATAGACCCTTGGCATTACCTAAGTCAGGACGGAGATATTTCCCCTGTAGGGATCACGTCCTCTGAATCTTCCCAGGCACCACTCTGGGCAGTCATGTCTATGGAGTACATCATGGCCACTGGATGGATGGCCACAGATCCTCTTGTACAACTCGTCTTTTCTTCTCCTCTCCGGAATCTCATATTTATGTATATCATGCGTCGATGAGAACCTCTTGCCGTCTGTACATCATCCTTTCTGTGCCATTGTCTGTACATATCTCTCCGAGCCACATCATACTCTGTGCCTGGATGGAAACCTCTCGCCGTATGTACATCATCCTTTCTGTGCCATTGTCTGTACTTATCTCTCCGAGCCACATCATACTCTGTGCCTGGATGGAAACCTCTTGCCGTCTGTACATCATCCTTTCTGTGCCTTTCTCTGTACTTATCTCTCCGAGCCACATCATACTCTGTGCCTGGATGGAAACCTCTCGCTGTCTGTACATCATCCTTTCTGTGCCTTTCTCTGTACTTATCTTTCCGAGCCACATCATACTCTGTGCCTGGATGGAAACCTCTCGCTGTCTGTACATCATCCTTTCTGTGCCAATGTCTGTACTTATCTCTCCGAGCCACATCATACTCTGTGCCTCGATGGGAACCTCTTGCCGTCTGTACATCATCCTTTCTGTGCCTTTCTCTGGACTTATCTCTCCGAGCCACATCATACTCTGTGCCTCGATGGGAACCTCTTGCCGTCTGTACATCATCCTTTCTGTGCCTTTCTCTGGACTTATCTCTCCGAGCCACATCATACTCTGTGCCTGGATGGAAACCTTTCGCTGTCTGTACATCATCCTTTCTGTGCCTTTCTCTGGACTTATCTCTCTGAGCCACATCATACTCTGTGCCTGGATGGAAACCTTTCGCTGTCTGTACATCATCCTTTCTGTGCCTTTCTCTGGACTTATCTCTCCGAGCCACATCATACTTTGTGCCTGGATGGAAACCTTTCGCTGTCTGTACATCATCCTGTATGTGCCTTTCTCTGTACATATCTCTCAGAGCCACATCATACTCTGTGCCTGGATGGGAACCTCTTGCTGTCTGTACATCATCCTTTCTGTGCCTTTGTCTGTACTTATCTCTCCGAGCCACATCATACTCTGTGCCTGGATGGAAACCTTTCGCTGTTTGTACATCATCCTGTATGTGCCTTTCTCTGTACCTATCCCTCAGAGCCACATCATACTCTGTGCCTGGATGGAAGCCTCTTGCCGTCTGTACATCATCCTTTCTGTGCCTTTCCCTGTACTTATCTCTCCGAGCCACATCATACGCTGTGCCTGGATGGAAACCTTTCGCTGTCTGTGCATCATTCCTTTCTGTGCCTTTCTCGGTACGCATGTCTTATTTTCTCTTTAAAGCGAGACCGCTAAAAATGTGACCTGAAATCCCTTTGTCGTGTGACGTGCGTACTTGGACAAAATGTACTACGTCGATCATTGTTTTCGCGAGATTTTGTACGCCAACGGAAGCGAGATAGCTTCCTTGGCACTTAAATAGATATCTATTTGGGATCTCTGAAGCTTGGTCATCTTGTTGTTGTTGTTGTTGTTGTTGTTGTTGTTGTTGTTGTTGTTGTTGTTGTTGTTGTTGTCGTCGATGAAACTTGACACACCTATTCTAGGGATCATTACCGACATCATTAGGCTATTTAAGTTAAAATTCACTTTAGTTCTCCCAGGCTATTAAATACCATATGGGGTGGGGGTGGGGGGGGGGGGTCTAACAGTTATTAGCATATATATATACTATTTATGGCACTAGGGCGCCCACCCGTAATTTTTAATATCGCTATACTCCTCCGTCAATATATGCTGAATGTAACGTGCTAAGCGTTGAGTGGGATATTCTCGGGGTCGCTATCGACATCATTACGGAGCCCACTTTTCGATTAATCACCCTGGTGGGTTTCATAAGGGCACTCCACCCCCACCAACCCACCCCGCCCCTATATTTTTAAATCGCTACTCTTCCATTATTCATAAGCATATCTCCATAAACCTTGAGAGGGATATTCCATGGGTAACTCGTGACATCAGTACGGAACCCGATCTTCGAGTCACTGCTCTGTTGTGTTTTAGAAGGGTGGCCCACCCTTAGATTTTAAAATCTCTACTCATCCGTTATTGATGAACTGATCTTGATATAACATGAACACGGTATTCTAGTGGTATCTATTTACACTCACAACGGAGCCGACTTTCGATCCACGACATGATATGGTTCCCAAGGGCGTCCCGCACTTAAATTTTTAAATCTTCATATAAATTGTGGAACCCCATATTGTGATGCAGAATTACTAGATCACCCACGCCGACCTAAAATGTGTATCTTCGGAGGTCATTCAAACTAGAAGAAAGCTGGTACCAAATGTGTATCTTCGGAGGTCATTCAAACCAGAAAAAAGTTGGTACCAAATGTGTATCTTCGGAGGTCATTCAAATTAGAAGAAAGCTGATACCAAATGTGTATCTTCGGAGGTCATTCAAACTAGAAAAAAGCTAGTACCAAATGGTATCTTCGGAGGTCATTCAAACTAGAAAAAGGTTGGTACCAAATGTGTATCTTCGGAGGTCATTCAAATTAGAAGAAAGCTGATACCAAATGTGTATCTTCGGAGGTCATTCAAACCAGAAAAAAGCTAGTACCAAATGGTATCTTCGGAGGTCATTCAAACTAGAAAGAAGTTGGTACCAATTGTGTATCTTCGGAGGTCATTCAAACCAGAAAAACCCTGGTACCAAATGGTATCTTCGGAGGTCATTCAAACTAGAAGAAAGCTGGTAGCAAATGTGTATCTACGGAGGTCATTCAAACTAGAAGAAAGCTGGTAGCAAATGTGTATCTTCGGAGGTCATTCAAACTAGAAGAAAGCTGGTAGCAAATGTGTACCTTCGGAGGTCATTCAAACTAGAAGAAAGCTGGTACCAAATGGTATCTTCGGAGGTCATTCAAACTAGAAGAAAGCTAGTAGCAAATGTGTATCTTCGGAGGTCATTCAAACTAGAAGAAAGCTGGTAGCAAATGTGTATCTTCGGAGGTCATTCAAACTAGAAGAAAGCTGGTACCAAATGTGTATCTTCGGAGGTCATTCAAACTAGAAGAAAGCTGGTAGCAAATGTGTATCTTCGGAGGTCATTCAAACTAGAAGAAAGCTGGTAGCAAATGTGTATCTTCGGAGGTCATTCAAACTAGAAAAAAGTTGGTACCAAATTGGTATCTTCGGAGGTCATTCAAATCAGAAGAAAGCTGATACCAAATGGTATCTTCGGAGGTCATTCAAACTAGAAGAAAGCTGGTAGCAAATGTGTATCTTCGGAGGTGATTCAAACTAGAAGAAAGCTGGTACCAAATGTGTACCTTCGGAGGTCATTCAAACTAGAAAAAAGTTGGTACCATATGGGTATCTTCGGAGGCCATTCAAACTAGAAGAAAGCTGATACCAAATGTGTATCTTCGGAGGTCATTCAAACTAGAAGAAAGCTGGTAGCAAATGTGTATCTTCGGAGGTCATTCAAACCAGAAGAAAGCTGGTACCAAATGGTATCTTCTGAGGTCATTCAAACTAGAAGAAAGCTGGTAGCAAATGTGTATCTTCGGAGGTCATTTAAACTAGAAGAAAGCTGGTAGCAAATGTGTATCTTCGGAGGTCATTCAAACCAGAAGAAAGCTGGTACCAAATGGTATCTTCGGAGGTCATTCAAACTAGAA
>CM067369.1:46186052-46191052 GCA_034401795.1 Chaetoderma sp. LZ-2023a | reverse complement strand
CCAATTTTTTCGGTGGCCAAGTTTTTTACTAAATTTAAACATCTAAACATCTTCGAGTTGATAACTAAGCGCTTTTCACGGCTTTAAACCGAAAATCTCAATTCAAGCCTTCTAACCTTTTCAATGCTCATCATACCTATTGTTCTGTACATGTGTTATGTTGTATTCTTGCAGAGGGACATGATCATTTGATTCTGAACGAACTTCCGGTGACGATTGAGCGTAATCAGAATTGCAAGAGATACTGGGGTGACACCCTGATTGAACACATCCACATATGTGTGGGCGATGGAGAGGCAGGCGCTTGTCAGGTAAGGAATGGGTCATGCGACGCCTAAGTATGCTTAGAGAGGTTACCATGAAGGGGTGCGGATACGTGTATAGGTGGTGTACCTGCTGTACAAAGGTTTAATCTTTATGTCAAAGCAATCACACGGCCACGCTGTTGAATATTTTTAAACGAATTTGACTTATAGCTGTTGCTGCCTTAGTCAGCAAAGGTTTGCAGTCAAATTAGTTTCGAAATATTTAATAGTAGAGTTATTACATCATAAGGAATTTGCTATGTAAAAATAGAGGCGTAGATTCATGCCGAGAATACGCCTCTACCGTAATGAGAGGCTATATTATTACATCAGTAGAAGTGTGCTGCACGCAAATCTGATTGGTCGAGAGCGAGGCGCATGACCTGTGACGTCATCACATTTGAATTAAGCCACTGCCCATTTTTCCTGGCAATCCCCAATCCGGTTTGTTTGGAATCTACTCACGTGACCACATTTTTTTTGTTTTGGCGGGGAAAAGGGTGCAGTCCTAAAATGCAAATGAAATGACATCACAGGTCACGTCATCCACTCTCGACCAATCAGATTTGCGCACAACACTCCACACAGGTGCAGCGAGGCATGCAGTGAGGCGTGAAACGGATGGGGTCTTGTCCAAATGAGGACACGCGACCAGCTCTCAACCAATCAAAATTATGCCCATATCGCAGTAGTCGTTCGGTATGTAGATCTGTTGACGTGTTCTAATGATTGATAGGTGTAACGATTTACGAAATGGATGGGTGTTAGGAGGTGGGTACATAGATGTATTGCACCCTGGATAAAAAGGCAATGGGAAGGTGGCAGTTTGGTATGTAGATCTATTGTTCCCGGATGAAGATCTCACCTAAGCGTTATAAGCCTTAACATTCAATCGGTATGTAGTTAATCAATTCTTCAGTACAGAGATCTCTTTCTCCCGGCTGAAGAGACCATGGGTAGGTCAACCCAAACACAGGGGGTGGTGTCGGGAGGACATGTGTCCGTGAATCTGTATGACCTATACAACGTTCGGACTTGCTCGATCCTGACTGATGAGACGCCGGGAAGGTCGATCCAAACATAAGACGTGGGGTCAGGAGAACTGGGGTGCGGAATGTGGACAAGACATTGACTATCCTGAGGCCACGGACATGCTTCTGCAAGGGTCTTAAGCAAATATATATTTGTAGACCTAGAGAAGGCTATTTTTGACATTTTTACCTACCCACTTACACAAGGCCAGCTAATTCATGCCTTCTATTTTGTGCACGATCTGTTTGAACTATATTTTCTGTTGACTATATTTTATACCGAAGATCCGCTTTTTAATATTCGCGTTTTAGATTAAATAATAATGACTAATATGAATAGAGTAGTTTTAATATCCTTTTAAAAATTCAGTTCTCTTTATCACCTTATTCTGGTGGAAATTACTACGCCAATAGTCACTCATTACACACGAGACTCTATTCTCGATCTCGTATCAAAGGAGGGCTTACGAGACTCGAATGAATGAATTTGTTGTATGCCACCATGTCACTAGCGGCGCTCATGATTCGACATGATAGCAAATTAATGATCTACTAGAGGGATCCACGCCCATTTCTAGCTAAACGCCACCCACACTTCCCAATTTCAAGCTAGTTATACACGTAACCTATTTAATATTTTGAAACTAATTTGACTGGGTTCTCTTGCTACCTGTGGCAGCAGCAGCGCCCAGTAAAATTAGTTTCAAATTATTCAAATTATTCAACAGAATGTTTATTAAATAGTAAGGCCATACAATTCATACACTTGACGGAATATTTAATGTTCATAATGGACATAGATACGTCACTCATTGTGCAGGTTGATTGCAACATCAGACTACATGTAGCATAATTGGATATGACGTCATACACTTGATTGGCAGGTCGGATCTATCCATCATTGTGGTGAAAATGGTGGAAAATATCTGGAATTCAGCAATATCTAATCTCTGTGGCTTACCCGATCAGTATCGCACAACTAGAGATTAGATTAGTACCCTTTTATTCGTTGTGTTATTTTGATTTTGTAGGGCGACTCCGGGGGACCATTGGTTTGTAGGCGGAATGGAAGGTTTTACATAGCCGGCATTGCATCCTGGGTAGTGGCTGGATGCACAAGACCTGGTTTTTCCAACGTGTTCACGAAAGTATCTTACTACACAGATTGGATAGCCAAGATGCTATATGACTAGAGGTCATAAGAAGGAAAGTCTTATGTACCGTGTATTGGAGCCATGGGCAATCCACATTTTTTAAATTGTTGTAATGTGCTATTATGAAGTAAATTTATAATCATTATAATTTTGAGGTTTAATTGTATGTACCTAGTGAGTATATGTTATGCTTAGAATGGGGGCACTTGCGTTTTAGTCGCAGCAAACGACTTTTGTCACTAGAGGGGGTAAAAAATGTTAACAAAGCTTTTCCAGTTAAAATGGGTTCATTGATGGTAGGCATAGTACATCACAGAAGATTCTCCATCAGAATCGACCCATAGGAAAGCCTCGTTTTAGGCTCAAATGTCAAACTTGAATAGTCAAGTGGACCTAATTTTAGAAGTAAGTAAACATAGAAACGCATTTGAGGTGTCATATCTCTCGAGGAGGATGGAGACATGAAGACTGATTTGGACATTTCGGTGTTGCATACTTCTGTAGATGTTAACTTTGTCACGTACATATGCAGCAACAGCACCCAGTCAAATTA
Source organism: Chaetoderma sp. LZ-2023a (assembly GCA_034401795.1). Classification (NCBI taxonomy): domain Eukaryota; kingdom Metazoa; phylum Mollusca; class Caudofoveata; order Chaetodermatida; family Chaetodermatidae; genus Chaetoderma; species Chaetoderma sp. LZ-2023a. The sequence continues at coordinate 46,188,009 of CM067369.1, read as the reverse complement.
GTTTCAAAATATTCAACAGCTTACCTATATAGTTTTCTGGAAATTAATAGTCAGGGACTTCAGAGATCGATCGATCCCAACACGAACGAGGAGTGGGTGAAGCTTAGATAGAGATGGGCGAGGTATAGCAAAAACTGGAAAGGTCCATTAAGAGGAAAGCATAGCATCTTGGAGGGTTGGGTCCAGATTCAATGTATTGATGCACACTGCCTATGTCGAGGTCAGCATGTACAGGTTATATATCACGGTATAGCATCAGCTGGAATATGTCGGAATCTTCTGGGACAACAGCTGTTGTCAGCATCCCATTCTATGTGCTCAACAGTGAGGTTTGCTTTGACCATATCCTCTGCAGGGAGGTTAGTGAGGGTCAGTTTGTTTCATTATTGACAAGGGAAACGGCTCTGCTCGTGATTTGACGCATTACTGCTGAAACTATGACAAAAGTAGCAATGTCGCTGTTTCATGTCCCATGACTATTAGCTTCATCATTACTGCTGGGGCGGCGGTATCTGTCAAATACAACCAATGCATCGCCATAGCTGTTACATACATTCCGAAACACATAACGCCGATCTCGACATAAGTAGAGTTCTTGTGCCATGAGAACATGAGGAGTAATCCTCCCCCCATCAACAATAATCTGTAAGCCCATGCCGAGCAGCATCAAGCCGGTGGAAATGGCACTGGAGCGCCACTTTGTCCATAGTCTGCATACAAAAATGACTGTCGACGAAAGATGGCAGGATAGAGCACAACACGTATTGTAAAAGACTGGGAAGAGGGAAATCACTGTTACGAATTACGAGGAGATGCTGCTCTAGACGTTAGATTCGCTCCCTGGGAAATATTTTGGCATGGACAGCTGAGGCCGGAATCTTCACTTGAGGGAGAACTTGTACTTGCCATAGAATGACAAGGCATGGACAGGACATGGAAGCAAGGATCTGATCTCCCATACCTTGATTATCGTCCATCTTTATTGACTCATATGCCAGCAGCCCTGATGAGAGACTTACAAGTCTGAACCAGTTCAGTACATTGCCTGAGATTGTGTATTGACTTACTTCACTCACAAAGTACTGATGAGGCACAGTGATGAATGTCTTCATGAAATCAAGATACAGTCCATCTTGTGGGGTTGAATGAGTTCGATTGATCACACAGCTTGACCCTGCCCATTGTGGCCTATCCATATTGTTTGCCATAGTACACATGAATCTCAAAGTAACCTGTTATTAATTAATTTAATAATCGCACATTACGTGTTAGTCATGGAAAGTCCATCCTCTGGAAGATAACTATTATGTAAACACTCATGCTTGTGCACGTTGTGTAAAGACCTTTCAATATATGAAGTATGTCAGTGTGGCAATGTTGAACATCCATTAGAGGTCACTATGTATAAACAATGGTCAATAGCATTGACATTGTGGGCTAGTTAGCTTTATAACAGTCTTTACAAAGCCACCATTTAATCAGAAAACATAGAATTAATTAATGTGGTTATGGTCGTATAAGTCACCTGGTTTAGGGAGCCACGTTGTGGATAGTTGCATTTAATAACTTGTTTTAAGGCCTTTCCAACCATACCAAACTCAATGTGAATCAATGATACTGAATGTGGTCTTAGGATCACCGAGCATGGTGTTTTAAGTGACGAAACTGTACCAAATAAGTGAAAACTGATTATCAGAAAGGCAATATATATATATATATATATATATATATATATATATATATATATATATATATATATTTCTAAATGGGATTTCCAAATTTGGGCAAACTAGCCTCCCAAAATTTGGAAATTCCATTTTCAGAATTGAGAGAATTTGCCTTAGCATAGTTACAAGCCAACACTTTCCGGATTTGCCAGACGCATATGCTTGTTATCTCATACAGTGGTGTGGTAAATAACCTTGAGAATAGGAGAACTGTATTGTGAAATGGAACA